>CM061050.1:30629915-31012553 GCA_030762985.1 Adelphocoris suturalis | reverse complement strand
GTGATAAATTGTATGCAAATTACACCAAGTTATTATCAGGTGTTGACCTCAAACGCTACGAATGCAAGATTTAATCTGTGGGGTAGACATCCATATGAAATGTGTGTTGGGGAGTTGACATACAAGTGTTCTAGATGATCCAGACATCAGCCGCAAAAATGTTGTGGATTACCTATCTAGTTTTAGAACTGTTCTTTGAATCAATTGAAACTAAAAATCTTTAGAGTACTGTGAAAGTGGTCTTGTGAAAGGATGTGTTATGAGAGCTCTGTTAGGCGGGAATAGTAAGTTGTATCGCATGTGGAAAGGTACCTAGAGGGAAGGTATACCTACATACTTTCCGTATATTATTACTTGTTCATGTAGGTACTTCATTGATCAAAACGAAAGTAGGTACCTAATTACCTTTTTTGTCCATAAAATTTGCGTAACTGCAAAACTCGCTCAATAACTGCACTGCCAATGCCGTCTTTATGAAATCTTACCTTCAGAGGAATGCATTTCAAGGTTTTTTCCTTGCAGCTGGTTTTTAATTCATGTTGCATATTCCCTGATTCGATATTTGACAAACTTGCTAATCAACGGTTGTATTCGTCGGCAAAGCAACGACCCACCTACTTTGTTTATTAAGCACTTTAAACCAACAGCAAATCTGGTAGGACGTACGTAACTACCTAAGTAGTTTCGTTTCTTGGTGTAGCAACAACCTGCCTTGTTTATTTTGACAAACTATCAAATCTCTCCTTTTATTCATTCAATATAACAAGTAAAGCTTCCTCAGTTAAGCATAGTACTACGAACTTATAATAAAACGCTGATGAAGCTACCTGAGCAATGGCTAGGTACCTACACAGCAGTACAGACACCTGAGGAATTTTCAATCATCTTTTCTTTACTATTTTTCAGGTTAATTATTCTCAAAGCCTAAACGAATGAAGTTCTTTAGTTTTCTGACACTGATTAACTACTATAGTTAGTAGGCTCCTAGTCCAAATAAAAACTCGTTCACGTTAGATTGGTACTGTTGACAGCAATCTACAATCAATTATTGCGCTGGCAGGCATGATTATTATAACATTTAGTCGAATTAAACTTTGTATTGCTACAATATTATACTTTTTTCAAAACAAAACTGTTACAAAATGGCCTTATAACCACGAATTATGTTGACGTGAGACGGCAAACTTTTTGTGAGAAATAGGTTGGTTGAGTAGCGATTCATTGACGTAGGGCGGTATCATGGCCGACTTTGGCTGAAACGCGAACCTACTCCAGGCGTGACGTCACGAGAATATGGGCCATAGGCCATTACGGCCTCAGTGGCTTAATAAAAATAAATAAATAAAAAAAATTGATCAGCAATCTGTCAGGGTAAAGTTGTATAATTACCTTTGTTGTAACCAGTTCGGGCAACTTAGTAGTACATAAGTCCATAATGTGTTTGATTAGTTTATCATACTCGGCTTTAGCCTCAGCCCATGATTTCATCAGTTTAGCATAAATGTCCTGGAAAAATAAAACGTACAGTCATACTGCATGATCGTATGAGCGAATTTTCGTAAGTTATTGAATTATATTCATATTGCATTGTTTTGAAATTTGTGCGCTTGGGATTTTGAAATTTGAGTGCAAAAAAATTTGTAACTACCAATTTTATGGCAGAAAACTAATTGAGAACTCAACTTACCTTTGGGAAAGATTGAGTAGAATTATGGTAGGTCGTAGTAGAAGACTGTTTACTAATCCAGCTCTCGTGTGTACACGATGTTGCGGTGAATTTTTAAAGAAAATGATTTGAAAAAAACCCACGAAGGCGCGGTTTTTCAAACAAAAACTGAGTTTTAGCTCTCCACAGTTGGTTGCCCTGCGTTACAGTTCCTAGATACCTTCAGACACAAACTTAGCCCTTAGTTTCCCCATTTGGGCGTGTAGAAATTTTTTTAGAAGGCATTGAGTGTGATAATTGGTCGTATGCTTGAAATTAAGGTTTTGGTGTAGCAAGTATTGATGATTTATTACGCCTCCAAAACTGGGGAAATTCCCCAAGACGAAATACACCACGTATTCTACACGCGTTTAGGTGTACCTGATCATTTTTTCACATTTTTTGGTGCATCACCAAGAGTAAGCAGTGATAATGAGGGTTTTTGGAATAATCATGTGATTATTTAACTTTGATAGAGTGCCAAAAGTGTAGGTCATCTCCGGTCGTCTTGGGACTGGAATAATCCGACTACGCACTCATTCAAGTGTCTTTTGTATTAATTTGATCGCCGTTCTCCGCCGTCGGTGATTACAATGAACGAAAACGTTGAGGAAGGTATGTGACGGCACCCGCCTATCAACTCCTGCTATGACGAGTCAGAGTAAATAAACCACTAGGTGCGAACTTTGTCCCGAGAATGAATGTTACGATTCATTTTTCGTCTAGAAAAATAGTTCTTTGAGAGCAGCCTTATATCACTATCACATTATTCAACGTCAGCGGAAGCGTGGTACCTAACATTTAAACACACATTGAGGAAAAAGAAAATCGTTACATCGTGGTAAAAAAATGTCTCTTGAAATTCCATATTCAGTGCTTTGCGAGATTTTATTTGAGTGGAAGTGAGTTTGAGAATGATCTGCGCGAACGATACCAAATTTGGAAGACACGGTTTTACATCAGGTGAATAAAAAATAATTAAGTAACCCATTTCGGTTATACTTACGTTCCTTCAAAAGAATTATTCAGCTTGATTTACTATTGATTCAGCTTTCGCGCTATGAAAAATGAAAAAAGATTCTCATTTTCCCTTCATCGCCACACCTTTTTTTTACTAGTTTTCATTTTGGTAGTAGATACTTGGTGTAGTAATCACCTTTTTTTTACTAGTTTTCATTTTGGTAGTAGATACTTGGTGTAGTAATAAGGGATATGACTGGTTTCCAATGTAGAAAGCAGGGCATTCTTATATATACAAATATATATACATATAAAAAAGCGTTAAAATCCAGGAATCGTTTCAGAATACTTCAAAACGGATTTCCATGTTGAAAATTTTTTTAAATTTTCATTTTAAAAATTTTGGAGCCATTGCAATAGCTTCATTTTCTAAGAAAATTCGCTAAAACGTTGCTATCCGATTAGCCATTACAGTTAGCGAGTTGGGAATGGTTTCAATCGACTCAGCACTCCAAAAAACATGAAAATCCATATCAAGTTCAACCACTTGGCTCATCTAAGAGGTTTTTGCACAAAAACTGCTGTTTCTATCCACTGTGCTGCGTCCCTCCCCATCATCTTTGGAGGACCGTTCCCCACTTCAGTTCCAAGACCTTAGATTAGCGGGTGAATGAATGGGAAGGGGGAAAAAAAGGCTACTATAATTCTACTCAATATTTCCCAAAGGTAAGTTGAGTTCTCAACTATAGTACAGTTGTTTGGCCCTAACCAAAATTCTTATTCTCCCACCAGTGCCTGAAATGGGGTTGGCATGTTGTCTTCCCAAACACCCGACAGAGCGCATAAGTCGTTCAATGTTTTTATCCCGCATTTTACATATTTAACGACGGAACACTGATAATACCTATTTTCCCGATCATCCCGTAATAATATACGACTTGAGCTCTCGAAGGTACAGTGAAATTGTAAATTGTTCAAGAACTGTTGATAATGTAAGCACTGCATTGCTCACTAGCGCCCTTTGCGTCCTGCGGACGATGAAGGCAAATTGATATGAGTCTAATTCCAAATGGCTCTCCCGCTATTATGTTTCCGATCCCGCCTTACAATCATTAAAGTGAACCAGGATCCCGTTATTTTGTGTATTTTTTCTTCCCGCATTATTCAACAGTCTTCGTAGAAGACCGTTTACTAATGCAGCTCGTTCAAAGATCCATTCACCTGTTCGAAGGAAGGTGGTGGTATGATCCTCAGGTTTTATTAGTGCAAAAGGAGCAGGATAGAGCTGCAGCAGACCGATGAGAGAGTTCGCGGCCCCTCCATTCCTCGTCCCCTATCATAGTTGAATTCGCGGGAGCCTACGATGAAGAGGGAACCGCGAATCACGATCCTCAAATTCCCTATAAGAGGGGGAAGAGAAGGGGAGGGGGCTGTGAACGGCTCAGTCTCTCATCGGCCTGCTGCAGCCCCGTCCTGCTCCTTTTGCACTTGTAAAACCTGAGAGATATACAGGGTGATTCCCTCGCTAATGCAAAAAAACATTTGGGTGAAACTACATCAAAAATGGAGTAAAATGCCCCAACTGCATATTTTTAGCTCAATCTGTTCTCGAGATATGATTTTTTAAAGGTTTTTTCAGGAAAACCGTGTTTTTTTCCTTTTAAACTCAAATTTCTCCACTTTACTTCATTCAATTTTAACTTTTGACCACATTTTCGGAATTAGCATTAAATTTACTATAAGAATAGTGTACTTGGGTTCTTAAAAAGTACCATCCAAAGGCCCTCACATCAGCTCAAACATTGACAATTTTGAAAAAAGAATATTTCTGAAAATCTTTAAAACTTTACTACTCTTTTAAAAAGAATCCTGGAAACTGGCAAATCTCATGAAAACTGCTTCATCTAATATGCTTTCCAACGGTATAATCAAGTTTACTTTTATTTTGTTATTTAGTGGAGAAAATTATGTTTTAATGTTAAAAAATGTGGGTTTTTCAATGAAATTGTTGGTTTTCTCGAAAGATGACTGTGGTGAAAACCACCCCCTCTTGTCAACAGCCCTTTTCAGGGCTACCAAAAAGAGGTAGACATGGCACACAAATATTTATAAGACGTCGAGTTATAACTCCGTCAAACAAAATATTTCACCAGAGAGAAAATACGAAATTCTCTCTCAAAAGTGAAATATTAACTAATAACATACAAGGCGACCTCCCTAAACACTTACTGGGCGAGAGAGACGCGACAAGTATCTCGAACCAAGTCGCCTTGAATGAGAAAACTCAAACAGACAAGCAAACGTCCTCTAAAACTAACAAGGACAGTCCTAGCAAGCCTACTCGCCAATCAGAAACAATGATTACACGAGAGACAATAGGCGAACCAACCAAGAGGCGGCAAGCAGCCACCTCTGGTCCAGCAGCCACCCCGGGGACCCCGTCTGAACGACGGACGCAGGGAAGACACCTCAAGGTCGTCGTCTCCGCAACGGACGCTCGTAAGCCACCTCCGGGGACCCCGTCGCAGCGACGGACGTGGGGAAACCACCCCGGAGGACCAACTCAGCTATCATACTCGCAGATACTGAGAAAACAATGTGCGAGCCAATGAGATTACACAGTCGAATTAATGAAATTAAGCGGACCAATCAGGAGGCGGCAGGAGGCGGCCACCTCCCTATAAATACCCCGCACGGAGCCCTCCGAAATTCATTCCACTCTCCGCTCTCGACGACTACACTCCGAAGTACGAAGATTTCTACACGCTCTACGCTGACGAACCTTCTGCTCCCGAGTTCATCTCAAGAACAGCTTCCTACTGCTTTCTACAAGGCATACCTTCTCTCCACACAGATCTCACATTGGCATCTACGAGTCCAGTGATTATTCATCCTGCTCATTGCCCAACGTAGTTCTTCAGTCAGGACGCCACCCGGTACATCTATTGATATTCTCATTAGATCGTACGCCCGCTGGGACGTTCCAAGACGTGTCGCCCGGGTTTCGTAGCACTAGGCTCGTCACCGACCGCTGTGGGCACGCCGATAAATTACACAGCTCATCCGCTCTAATTTATCGTCCAAGGAAGTCTTTTTCAAGACTACAAGGTAGGACCCTGACATCCGAGCAAAGGAAAGAAGCTCTGTCAAGCGAGTCCACCTTCAAAACCCTCTATTTCTATACGTAGAGGTATCGAAAACGAGTTAACAAACTCGGATATTTCGATGGAGCGCCGCCCGTCCTATTTCCTCATGCAAGGGGAGGCGGAACACGGCGCGGCCGGGCCTCTTAGCCCACGCAGCGCACCCTACCAGCTGCTCGACCAGTCCGCTGTTCCTAGCGACGGCCCAAGGCTCGATCCTCGCGACGAGATCGCCTTCTCACCTAACGTATTCATGAAGGAAACGTTAGATCAAGCCTCAACTACACAAAAGTTCGAGGATACCTATCAGACCCACTCTGAAGTCAATCATTATGATTCGACAAAGATTTCCGAATATCCACGATATTCTACACAAGGCTACCCGGCCGATCCGAGTGTCAAATACACTCCAAATGTGCAAAAAACAAAGGATACTTTTCAGTACCTCAACCAAGCTCAACATATTCCTCCTACAGATATAAATCTTAGGCCGGAATATTACAAAACGGCTCAGTACCAAACTGATCGAACCCAGCACCCACTATGCGAGCCCAGTGCTCCATGCGGCTGCGACACGAACTATCCCTCAGTTCATCCCGCCAAGCAAGCTGACCTTGGCAATTTCGCTCACATTCCTTACAGGAATACCTCAGGGACTAACCCGCATAATCAGAATATAAATGTCCCACTTGGTCTACCTACACCAAGTAAAACATATTTAAATCCACTACAAATGGTGACCCCGCCTTTGAACAGGCTTAACACGGAGCATTTCGTTCCCCCTTATGAAGTTAGTGGATTTCAGGGAACCACTGCGGGCGTACGACCCCCGCCGGGCCTATACGCCCCACATCTCACTCAACAACCCTCTACACAAAGTGGCTTTCGAGCACTTTTGGAGGAAATGGGAGATTATCAAAGACCAATCTTCCAAAAGAAGAATATCGATCGTGCACTCGCCGAGTTCGATCAATACTGCGTGCGAAAACACCTGAGAACGCAGAACGAATGCTTCTCAGCTATATACAAGTGGGTACCGGAAGAAATGAGGGAAGCTATCGACTCAGCTTACCTCACGGCACCCCACACACCTTATGAAGAGGCCAAACAGCGCCTACAACGAGAATACGGGTTGTCCTTACAGGACAGGCTCCTCGCACTCGAGGACCCCGCATCTCTCGCCAAAAAACCCAGCACCAAGTACCACGAAATGTACTCTAAAGCTGTTGGGTACTTCTCAGAGGCTCTGATCACTCAAAAGTGGATCGAAACTCTACCTAGCGAAGCCCGAGGTATGGTCGCAGCTCAGCCTACCACGACCGCCCGGCTCGACCTAGCTGATACGCTACACGCGTACAAAACAGAGAACCCCTCTCTCAACATACGAGGAGTAGAATCTACTCCGAAACCCATGAAGACTGGTTTCAAAAAGGCCCTCTCACAACAAGCTGAGTTCAAACCCCAGCAAGTAGAGAGTAAGCCTCACAAACCGACGGCCTATGTCTGTCGAAACCACGCACGTTTCGGTAGCGAAACTCGCAAATGTGCAGACCCAGAACACTGCACTTGGAAGGCAAACACTGCCTCCAAACCTAGCAAAAAGGCAGCGCCTATAAGCCAGCCTAAAACCTGGTTTTCAAACGAAAATACTCAGAGATCGGTACAAGAAAGTACCGTTCCAACCTCCGACGTAGAGAGTTCGGAAAACGAATAACTGCCAGTGTATCTGAGCCTATACACCGGCAGACTAATGAATATAAAAGGCTTTTTTTCAAGTGCAAACTAAATGACACTGAATTTCTCATCGACACGGGAGCAGAAGTAAACATTCTGCCCCACAATGTCACCAAAAAATTGGGCTTAAAAATTCGTAAGTCCAACGTCAAGCTCACAGCAGCTAACGGAGCCCCTATAGACACACTAGGGCGTGCTGACACGACAATTAACATCGGCCTCGGAGACATGACCACCGATTTTATGATCACGAAAGTTGATCTAGCGATCCTCGGTATACCATTCCTCGAGTCTTGGGATATCGGAATACGGGTCAAACACAAATACATCTATAAAGATAAAATAAAAAGCTATGCCGATCAAAAATAGCTGCAGTCATGAACAAAAAATTCACTGACGAACAAATAGCAGCTACTATCCCTCATCGTGACAACAGCCCTCAACCAGAGGACGTGCAAATCACGGAGGACGAAAACATTCGCTCTATCATTGAAAAATACAATGATAAAATGAGCAAACTTCAAGGAAAGTGGAAAAACAACGGGGTTTACCACCGTATAACCACGGAAGGAACACCAGTACACTTCCGTGCAAGACCCATGGCGGGCGAAAAACGGGCTCAAGTCAAAAGTACTTTTGACAAAATGCTCTCCGAAGGCATAATTGCACCATCAGATTCCGAATGGGCATCCCCGTTACACTGTGTGCCAAAAAAAGATGGGTCATGGAGGATCACCGGCGACTACCGATTCCTGAACGCGAAAACGAAGAAAGACGCCTACCCTCCTCCTCACATTCGCTCTTTCCAAGCGAATTTACATGATACACAAATCTATTCGACAATAGATTTAAAATCGGCATATTACCATATTCCGATGCACCCAGATGACGCTCATAAAACTGCAATTATTACACCTTTCGGTCTTTATGAGTTTAAGAAAATGAGCATGGGTTTGGCCGGAGCGGCTCAAACATGGCAAAGATACATGGACAGCATCATGCGAAAATTTGATTTCGCATTTGTATACCTAGATGACATACTGGTGGCTTCTAAAAATTATAAAGAACACATGAACCACCTCAAACAAATTTTTGACAAGCTAGGAGAACACGGACTTCGAGTAGGTTTTGATAAATGCATTTTTTCAAAACCTACCGTCGATTTCCTCGGTTTCACTATCTCGAAAGAAGGGATAATTCCTAAACGAGATAAAATAGAAGCCATAGAACAATTTCCTAGGCCAATAGACGTACGAAGTCTACGCAGATTCCTAGGTATGTGTGGTTTTTACCGAGCTTGCTCAAGTAAATTCGCTCACACGGCACAACCTCTGTATGACTCCATTCAGTCAAACAAAAAAAATGACAAAACACCTATCGAATGGACATCAGAGAGAGAAAAAGCTTTCAACAGCTTAAAACAAGCAATGATAAAAGCTACATTGCATAATATTGCTCATCCACACCCTACAGCGGAGTGGAGAATAGTCTGCGACGCATCCGACACACACATCGGAGCGGCACTGGAGCAGGAAATTACAGACAAACACGGCTCGAAATCTTACCAACCATTGGGATTTTTCAGTAAAGAAATTCCGGAACAATGGAAGAATAAAGCATCATTCGACAAAGAAATGTTCGCCGTTTACCAAGCTTGCATTCACTGGCACAATGACTTGGACGGCCGATCTTTTCATATTTGTTCAGATCACAAGCCTCTGCTAGGCACGATGCTTAAGAAAAATGCACATTTTTCTAAAATGAGATTGAGATGGCTAACATACATCTCTCAAATGACAAGTGACATTCGACATATACCCGGAGAGAACAACGTCGTCGCCGACGCACTCTCCAGACCCTTCGATCCAGTTGAAATTCAAACAAAATCGATTTCAACCCAAACTGACGAGGGTCCACCCATAGCCGAAATTTCGCAAATTACGGCTGCAATAGAGTGCAATCTTCTACTGCACATTTCAAATGCACAAATTCGTTCTCCTCCTAACGCAGAGGACAAATTGAAACTCACACGAGTCGAATTTCCTCAAGGAGAAATTTGGTGTAACCTAGACCTAGGACACCCAAGACCTTATATTCCAAACGAAATAAGGCACGAAATAATCAGCCAAATTCACAATTTGGGACACCCAGGTATACACTCTACAGTGTATAAAGTTAAACAAAGATATTTTTGGCACGGACTTCGTGCAGATGTCTCCAACTGGGTCCGAGCGTGCGAAACTTGCCAACGAGCAAAAATCACTCGCTCCGTGAAGCTCCCTTACTCCGAATTTGAAACGGCTAACAAATTTTCACATGTACACGTTGACATTACCGGACCCTTACCTTTAGCTAAAGGAGGGAAACGTTACATTCTAATGATGGTCGATAGAGCAACAGGTTGGCTAGAGGCAGTCCCTCTTAACAACATCGAAACAGCCACGATCACAAACGCCTTTATCAATATTTGGGTAGCTTCAAAAGGCGTACCTAAATACATCACAAGTGACCAAGGCACACAATTCGAATCAGATCTATTTAATTCCATTATGGAACGTCTCGGAGTAAAACATACTCACACGTTACCATACAAACCGTCAACAAACGGAATGGTAGAACGCAGAAATAGATCTTTGAAAGAGGCTCTCAAAGCACAAAACGAAAATTGGCTCGACGCCCTTCCAAAAGTACTACTCGCCATGCGTACGGCAGTAGACCCAGCAACGGAAACTACACCGTTCCAAAAGGTTTACGGAATTGACGTACCACTCCCAGGAGACATTTTCGTAACTTCTACAAACCTTTCTGAGCCTCTTTTCTTCCGGCCTACGCATATTAAACATAATAATACGAAGTATGCCGTCAACATGCCCAAAAACTTGGATACATGTACACATGTCTATATCAGAGTGCCCACACAGCTCTCCTCCCTGCAATGTCCTTACACGGGACCATTCAAAGTTATTAAAAGAGATAAGTTTTCGGTTACAGTACAAATTGGCGAACACACGAAAAAAGTTCCCAAACAACAAATAAAACCAGCTTACACTCTAAACTCAGACGAAGCTGTGTCACGAAGCCAAAATCAAGCAGAAAATAAGGAGAAAACTCCCCGAAAATCTGCCAGAAGGCACGTCCCCTCTAACAAATTCGACGAGAGGTGGGTGACTGCGCTCGAAACACCCCAACCGGCGTCGTCGTTAATAACACGACGTCTTGGGGAGGCGCCTGTGGTGAAAACCACCCCCTCTTGTCAACAGCCCTTTTCAGGGCTACCAAAAAGAGGTAGACACGACACACAAATAATTATAAGACGTCGAGTTATAACTCCATCAAACAAAATATTTCACCAGAGAGAAAATACGAAATTCTCTCTCAAAAGTGAAATATTAACTAATAACATACAAGGCGACCTCCCTAAACACTTACTGGGCGAGAGAGACGCGACAAGTATCTCGAACCAAGTCGCCTTGAATGAGAAAACTCAAACAGACAAGCAAATGTCCTCTAAAACTAACTAAGGACAGTCCTAGCAAGCCTACTCGCCAATCAGAAACAATGATTACACGAGAGACAATAGGCGAACCAACCAAGAGGCGGCAAGCAGCCACCTCTGGTCCAGCAGCCACCCCGGGGACCCCGTCTGAACGACGGACGCAGGGAAGACACCTCAAGGTCGTCGTCTCCGCAACGGACGCTCGTAAGCCACCTCCGGGGACCCCGTCGCAGCGACGGACGTGGGGAAACCACCCCGGAGGACCAACTCAGCTATCATACTCGCAGATACTGAGAAAACAATGTGCGAGCCAATGAGATTACACAGTTGAATTAATGAAATTAAGCGGACCAATCAGGAGGCGGCCACCTCCCTATAAATACCCCGCTCGGAGCCCTCCGAAATTCATTCCACTCTCCGCTCTCGACGACTACACTCCGAAGTACGAAGATTTCTACACGCTCTACGCTGACGATCCTTCTGCTCCCGAGTTCATCTCAAGAACGGCTTCCTACTGCTTTCTACAAGGCATACCTTCTCTCCACACAGATCTCACATTGGCATCTACGAGTCCAGTGATTATTCATCCTGCTCATTGCCCAACGTAGTTCTTCAGTCAGGACGCCACCCGGTACATCTATTGATATTCTCATTAGATCGTACGCCCGCTGGGACGTTCCGAGACGTGTCGCCCGGGTTTCGTAGCACTAGGCTCGTCACCGACCGCTGTGGGCACGCCGATAAATTACACAGCTCATCCGCTCTAATTTATCGTCCAAGGAAGTCTTTTTCAAGACTACAAGGTAGGACCCTGACATCCGAGCAAAGGAAAGAAGCTCTGTCAAGCGAGTCCACCTTCCAAACCCTCTATTTCTATACGTAGAGGTATCGAAAACGAGTTAATAAACTCGGATATTTCGATGGAGCGCCGCCCGTCCTATTTCCTCATGCAAGGGGAGGCGGAACACGGCGCGGCCGGGCCTCTTAGCCCACGCAGCGCACCCTACCAGCTGCTCGACCAGTCCGCTGTTCCTAGCGACGGCCCAAGGCTCGATCCTCGCGACGAGATCGCCTTCTCACCTAACGTATTCATGAAGGAAACGTTAGATCAAGCCTCAACTACACAAAAGTTCGAGGATACCTTTCAGACCCGCTCTGAAGTCAATCATTATGATTCGACAAAGATTTCCGAATATCCACGATATTCTACACAAGGCTACCCGGCCGATCCGAGTGTCAAATACACTCCGAATGTGCAAAAAACAAAGGATACTTTTCAGTACCTCAACCAAGCTCAACATATTCCTCCTACAGATATAAATCTTAGGCCGGAATATTACAAAACGGCTCAGTACCAAACTGATCGAACCCAGCACCCACTATGCGAGCCCAGTGCTCCACGCGGCTGCGACACGAACTATCCCTCAGTTCATCCCGCCAAGCAAGCTGACCTTGGCGATTTCGCTCACATTCCTTACAGGAATACCCCAGGGACTAACCCGCATAATCAGAATATAAATGTCCCACTTGGTCTACCTACACCAAGTAAAACATATTTAAATCCACTACAATGACCCTCCATGAACCAACGAGTATGGGGTCGGTTTCTATGTATTTTTTCTCGCTGGATCGAATGGTAACATTTGTAGATCCCTCCAACTCCGTTATAACCGAGTTTTACACTTAAAATCGCAAATATTTAGCTTGTTTGTTACGATTAAATGTATGTGTGTTATGGGGTAAAACTAGTTAATTAAAGTGTAAAACTCGATTATAACGTAGTTGAGAGATCTGCAAGAGTTTCCATTCGATCCAGCGAGAAAAAATACATAGAAACCGACCCCATACTCGTTGGTTCATGGAGGGTCATCTTTCGAGAAAACCAACAATTTTATTGAAAAACCCACATTTTTTAACATTAAAACATTATTTTCTCCCCTAAATAACAAAATAAAAGTAAAATTGATAATACCGTTGGAAAGCATATTAGATGAAGCAGTTTTCATGAGATTTGCCAGTTTCCAGGATTCTTTTTAAAAGAGTAGTAAAGTTTTAAAGATTTTCAGAAATATTCTTTTTTCAAAATCGTCAATGTTTGAGCTGATGTGAGGGTCTTCGGATGGTACTTTTTAAGAACCCAAGTACACTATTCTTATAGGAAATTTAATGCTGATACCGAAAATGAGGTTGAAAGTTGAAATTAATGAGGCAAAGTGGAGAAATCCGAGTTTAAAATGAAAAAACACGGTATTCCTGAAAAAAACCTTTAAAAAATCATATCTCGAGTACGGATTGAGATAAAAATATGCGGTTGGCGGCATTTTACTCCATTTTTGATGTAGTTTCACCCAAATTTTTTTTTCGCATATGCGAGGGAATCACCCTGTATACACACTTTGTGTGTAGGGGACTCGTGAAACACTCAACTCCCCTGAACCCACCTTGCCACCTGTGAGTAGTCTCTGTAATTTCATCAGGGTTCAACTTGTTGACCTGGGAGGGGAGGAGTCAAGTTTCCTACCCCTGGGTGGCAGCATCCCCCTCCAACTTTCTACAACGCATTCCCGGGCTGGGGGAAGAAGAGTGGATGCGAATTCCCCTTACCCTCCTAGGAGTCGATTATAAATTTTTGTGAACATGGACGAATTAAAGCTGCATCCTGCTGCCTTGAAGATTACATGCAATGAAACTCCATTTCTAGTAGCACTGAAACTGATATATATCGGGTTGAGTATGCTGAGAAAGTGGCTACATCTACTCCAGCCTCTTGTAGGGTTGTACGGGCGGAATTCATAAACAAAGCCTGAGTGTGTGTGTTCACTCGCACTCACCTAAATGGAGGGTTACCCTCCACTCACCAGCTCCAATTCATAGTTGAGTAGGATGGTTCACTCAACAGTTACGGGCACACTCAGGTTACATGAGTTCAACAGTGCACTCAGGGGACACTCAACACTTTTTTAACATAAGTCGGCAGCCCTGACAGTATGTTGTTGGGGAAGTTTTCCTGGTTTGAGGGAAAAAAGGATGGGAAAATTCCCTCTTACATTTCGCACTGATCAATAACAGTTCTCAAAGGTTACACTTTTCTTTGTGTTTTTGCTTTTTAACCTATTATCCTTGTTCCTTGGGGAGACAGGACATAGGCCTTATCAGACAAAAACCAAAGTTATTGGTCCTCCCGCCTGGCTCGGAGCAGCCATAAGTTGAATTGAATCCTTGTTACTTGTTTGTTGAAGTGCTGATAATTTGTGTTTACTATCTATTAATTTGTAGTATTGAATTGTATAATTATGTATAGAGTTGTGACGAAAAAGAAGTGAGAAAATGAGAAAACAATGATTGGCCAGTTAGTTTTGAAGAACAGATATATGTAGTTGAAAATAAGAAGAGTTATGGTATAATGAGACTGTTGGACAAAAAGAAGACGTGAGGTTTTGGGAGAGCTTCAAGCAATCACATTTTCTTGGAATTCTCATTGATTGTACATCCTGATGATTGGAAGGTAGGTATACCTTCCACCAACTCATTCCACAAACCAAGATGAATCGAAAAACCGTGCTCTCCAAACTTGGTATGTAGGGATCGCATAAAATCAAAGAGCGACCAGCACTTTTAGCTGTGGTGGTTATAAATCCTTTCCATTTATTTTAGGCTCCATCAGGTTCGTAGTTGTCCTTAAATGTCTTTTTCCCGAATAGGAATAACTAGTTGCGAAATATTTCGTTGTTGATTGTCTAACATTCAAATGGGATCTGTTGGTCACATCAAACATGTACTTAACTACGTTTAGGAACAGCCTACCTACTCTTATGTGTGCGTACTGTTATGAAGTTTTTGAATAAACTCCGAACTAAATAAACGATGAACTTTCTACTATATTACCAGTTCCTATACCTACGTGAAAATAATAAAAGTGCACTTAAGTGACCTCCTGCCGTCACTCAGGATTTTACACCGTTGAGCTGAGGGTGAAACTTACCTCAACGCCATTTTTTGTTTATGAATCCCATTGAATGTTATAAGGAATTTAGGTGCCCCCCCCAGAGGTGCAATGGGGGCCTAAATCCTCATAAATCAGGTAGAGGAGGTAAAGAGGCATCCCGTCAGAGAGATACCACCCCTAGTCATAGCTTTTAATGAGCCATGTTCGGGGAAGGTTGATATTCCTGTCACCAGAAAACCATCCGACGCCAAACCAGCTGTCTAAAACGATCGAGAACAGCGCGTGCTTCCCATTGATTCCTCAACGGGACGCCGCCAACGCTATCTCTGGAGCTCTGACGGGAGCTTGATGGACCTCTCAGGAGGTAACTCTGTTACACTCCTCCCCTTAAAGACATACTTGATTGAAGATCAAGTATGGTAGTTGGGTGGAATAGTGAATAGCTGAGAACTAATGCTCATTCAATCATAAATAGCTGCATTAGCGTTTTGGATGGGGGAATAGAAATTAAAACTGGATTGTCAATGAAGCTTCATAAGAAGTATCTTCATTGAACAATCGGGACAAAACGGATGCTCAACGATGGAGACTTATACCTTAGGAAATCAAAATATATATAGAAATTAATTTGCCCAACATTGGGGACTTTTAAATTAAATTGCCCAACTATGGGGACTTGAATGGCGCACTAACCTGGTAATTAACATATAGCAATACTCAGGTGGCGAAAAAATTGAAAGAAAATATTATAAAATGACTTTGCCCAACTTAGGGGACTTAAATTGTGCACTAACCTGGTAATTGACATTATAGCAATACTCAGGTAACATAAAATTGAAAGAAAATATGGTATATAAAATATAAAAAGGGAATGAAAGAGAAATTATAATTCAAAGACCAATGAAATTATTTATATAACGGAATGCTTCGACATATATTCACAGTGTGCAGATGTCCTCACATCTGCCAAGATTCTCGCTCCTTCAAAGAAAATTCAAAAATCCCGCCCATTCTACGACCCAGGGTTGCCCCTAGTGCCTGTTAGCCTCCCGTGTCTCCCCAGACTGAGGCACAGGTCTTCCTTCCTAACATGATTCTCGGCCATTTTGTTCTTAGCGTTTGCCAAGTATCATAAGCTCCTTCGGAATTTTCAATTTTTTCGCTTTCATTAATTCATTTCTTAAAATTACCATCAATTCACGTTCATTTATCACATTCATCAATCATTTAGTCATTCACGTCCATTTATTCATTCATTCCGCGTTATTTTCTGCGTCGGTTCTTCGCGAAATGTCATCTCAAATCGAGCTAACCTCAAGGCGTCGGAAGCGTCGGGCGGAATCCAGGTTTGGGGGTAGTAAGGGCTGTTTTATTACAGAACCCGACAATACCTATAATTCTTCAAGTAAGAGCCGGGAACCGCACCGCAGGAAGGATCGGCTTGGCGCGGGTGGATATAGCCCAGCGAAATACGCCCGAAGTTGTCAAGCACACAAGGGTGGCCGCTCCTCTAACCCTAAACATCACCGGCAGGAAAAGGTACGTTCCCCTTTTACTGATTCCGATTCTGAGGAAAAAATTTCCCTATATGGTTCGGATAATTTCCCGTCTTCACTTTCTTCTGACTCTGATGCTTCACATCATTATAGGTCCCGATCATCAAGATCGCGATCTTCATCCTTGTCTACTCTCGACTCGAGGAGGCGCCCTAAGCGTCCTTCCCATCAACATCTGAGGAATGATTATAAAAGGTATGATACCAAAAAAGCTAGGTACCTCAAAAACCTCCCAAAGAGAGCTAGGTACGCGGTGCGGCGCACTATGCGGCCCAAGCGACGAGCTCTGAAGCTTGACAAGGCTTACGAACGCGAGTGGAGGGACCTCGTTCGGTTAGGGATGGATAAGGATGTGTATTCCAAATTATTTGAAGATTATGATCCGGAGATACACATGCGTTGCTTAATTCCCCCCATCATTGATAGTGAAATTCACCCACATTTGTCGAAACTCACAACACTTCGGGATCAGGGCCTGCAACGTACTCAACAGGCCGCAGGTAGGGCACTTGTGGCTACCGGGGCTGCCCTTACCATTTTAGCCAACCACATGAATAGGGAAGATCGAGCTGGCCATCAACTCTCCATGTCCCAGGATCAAACTTCAGACCTATACGGATTCCTGTGGGACACAGCGGCTCTTTTGGCTTCAGGTTTTTTCGGAACGACCAAAACCCGTAGGAATTTAATGATGTTTTCCATCAAAAAACAATTTCGCCAACAGGCTAGAAATGCCCCAATTAATGATAAATTATTTGGTGGAACCATTCCTGAAATTGTCCGTACATCAAAATTAGCTGATTCTGCTGCTCGCCATTTTTCTCTTCCCGACTTATTCATTAGAAAGGCGAATAAAAAAGGAACTCCCTCTTCGGGAAACGGACGGCGCCCTGCGTATCGGACACACAGGCACTATCGCCAGCCGACGCAGGGCAATCGACCTCAAAACAAAAACAAGTACTACAAGAACCAGAATCGGAATCACCCGCTGAGGAAAGACCAATCAAAAAGCATTCTCCCCGATCAGAAAAACAATGCTTAAATCCCATTTTTAATCAAAAGTATTCAGATCCCATGCGTCATCGACCAGTTTTGCCCGATAATATTAAATTTAATTCAAGCGTACCTCCTGCTCTCACCGAACCCAGTCAGGTTACAGGATTGTCCTATGCATTTCGCGGCTCTCCACCTGTTCAGGGTATTGCTGAAGTCTCTGCGCTTGCGGGCTCAGCCCCTGCATCTCTGGGCACCACACAGGAACTGACCCGCTCTTCTTCGTCGTGCCGGTCTCCTGTGGTTTCGCAACAGGTGACATCTGCCGATGACGCTATTGCCCATCAGCCTCCTGCTGCGTTGGTAAGTGGACTTCAGTTACCTTATGCCGGACGTCTGAGATTTTTCTCTCAGCGTTGGCAGAACATTTTTATTTCTGACAATAATATTTTACAATGGGTAATAGGTTTGTCAATCCCTTTTGTTTCATCACCGCCCCCTCCTAATGGGAATGGCCATGAATGTGGGGCAACACCGTTATTTGACGACCACATTTCACATTTACAATCCATAGGTGCCATAATTGAAATTCCTAAATGCGACGACCAATTTGTGTCATCTACTTTTTTGGTCCCGAAACCTGATGGTTCGTCACGTTTCATCCTTAATCTAAAAAATTTAAATGATTTTGTTAGTGCACCTCACTTTAAAATGGAAGACCATAGGACGCTCATGCGCATTCTTCCTCCCTCGTACGTCGGGGTCACAATTGATCTTCAAGATGCTTACTACTCTGTACCCATTCACCCCGACCATTACAAGTTTTTAACTTTTAACTACGATCATAAACGTTTTGCATTTACATGCCTACCATTTGGCCTTTCATGCGCTCCCTTTGTTTTTACAAAGCTAATGAAGCCCGTCATGGCTCGTCTACGACAGTTGGGTATTTTATGTCTTAATTACCTTGATGACATATGCATTCTTGCCAAAGATAATGAGTCATGTAGTCGGGCTTACTCCACCACGGTCTCTCTCCTGGAGTCACTGGGGTTTAGTATAAATCGGGAAAAATCCGCCTGTTCTCCCAGCACTACGTTCAAATTTTTGGGCTTCATTTTCAACTCTGTGAATTTAACGATTTCTCTTCCCCCAAATAAGGTCCAAAAAACGTCATCAGCAATCATCTCACTTCTTCAATCTCCTTCACCTTCAATTCGAGAGGCGGCTCGGGTAATCGGCCTGCTCATTTCCTCTATTCCCGCAGTGCCTTTTTCCCTCATCCATTGCCGTTTGTTAGAATACGATAGATTCATCGCCTTGTCATCTCATAACGACGACTATTCTGCTCCCTTTTCTCTATCTGAACACTCCAGGAGAGACCTCCTTTGGTGGTTATTAGCCTTGAAAAATCCTGTAAATGCTTTTCCGGGGGATAACTTTGAGCATGAAATGTTCTCGGACGCCTCCACTTCTGGCTGGGGTGGATTTTTAACCCCCCATTCCACGGGAGGATGGTGGTCAAGGGACCTGGTATCAAGACACATTAATGAACTAGAGCTCTGGGCAGTATTTGAAACGTTGCAGCATTTCGCGCACTCCTGGACCCACACCTCCATCCTCCTTAGAGTGGATAATACAACTGCTATCGCCTGTATCAATAGAGGGGGTAACGCTCGATTTCCTCACCTACACGCAGTAGCGGCAAAAATCTGGGAGTTCTGTGCTACTCGCCACATCACCTTCTTTGCCTCCTACATCAAATCAGCAGAAAATATACAGGCGGACATAGAATCACGCCGTTCTCAGGAGGATTATGAATGGGGATTGAACTCGGATTCCTTCAGACAAATTTGTCTAACGCTGGGCACGCCTACTATCGACCTTTTTGCCTCGTCGGACCTTCATCAACTCCCAGATTATTGTTCATGGAAGCCAGACCCAGGGGCCTATGAGGTTGATGCTTTTACCATTTCATGGAGAACTTTCTTTTTCTTTGCTTTTCCTCCATTTTTCATCATCCCCAGGGTCCTGCAGAAAATAATTAGAGATCAAGCGTCGGGTATTGTTGTTGTTCCTGATTGGCCTTCCCAGTCCTGGTTCCCACTGTTCAATCTATTAGCGACTTCACAAATAATCAGGTTACCACCCTCTAACAATCTGCTCTTTTCTGTTGTTGACAGTCGACCTCATCCAATGGCCAGCAACCTGTGTCTTCTGGCCGCAATTTTATCGAGCAGCGCTTTGCCCGAGACGGCCTCTCAGCCTCTGTGATTGAGACACTTACGTATTCTCTCTCACCATCAACTTTTAAACAATATGAGTCCACATACAAGCAATGGACAGACTTCTGCCGACAAACGGATAGTAATCCTCTTGATATTTCTGCCAAGCAGGTAGTTTCCTTTTTACAATTTATATTTGATACAAAACCTGTTGCTTATCAAACATTCAACTCCCATCGTTCTGCTCTGGCCCTTGTAGCCTCAACGGACATCTCCTCAGATCCTCTGATTCATAGATTTTTGCAAGGTGTATTTCGGCGACGTCCCTCGATACCTAGGTATACTTCTACTTGGGACCCTAAGACCGTGCTCTCCTACCTAGAACACTTTCACCCGAACTCTCTCTTATCATTCTCAAAAAAGTTACTACTTTTACTCCTACTGGCCTCAGGCCAAAGACTCCAAACAATAAGGGCTATCGAGAGGTGCAATATTCATTTTACTGACTCAGGGGTTTCCATTTGGGTGGACAGGCTTCTAAAAACCTCTAGACCCGGATTCAAGGGTATGACATTATCTTTCCCTTTTATGCCACAGCAAAGGGGAATTTGTATTCCTTCCATATTAAAATCGTTTTTGGCCTTATCAGAAAATATCTGCCCACCACACCACAAAGCCCTTTTCATTATTTCATCTCCCCCTCACACTCCGGCAACGGGCCCCACTCTAGCCAGATGGGCTAGGGATATGCTACAGTCGGCGGGTGTAGACTCCGGTACCTTTTCGGTACATTCTACCCGGCACTCCTCGGTCAGCGCAGCTGCAAGAGCTGGGGTTTCAGTTGACGTTATAATGAAAGCAGCCGTTGGACACCCTCCTCTGGCATGTTTGCTCAAATCTACAATAGACCTATAGAAGACGAATTTACCTTCTCCAGGTCTGTTCTCTCTTCCTAATCTCACTGCCCAGAGATTTTACATTTATCTCTAATTTCTTTGGAAGAGCTTCAGATTCCGGTGGGGGTGTGTTTTACCTCATCCAGTTCAACTATTTTGTCAGTGTTTTTATTTTTTCATTCAGTGGATTACATTGTAATAATTTATATAGTTTTCATTAATTAAGAGAATTACATTTTATTACTCTCTACAGTTATTATATCTGTTTCATTTTTCTTACAATATATAAGCATTTCTGCTTTACAAGGTGGAAATGGTCTTTCTTAATCCTTCCTCATAATGCTCATAAACTTTCTGATCATGCAAAGCATTAATTATCCCTCACTGTCTCTCGTACGACATGAGTAACCTTCCTTCCTCCTTTCTGTGAGGGGGGGGGGGGGGGTTTGAAGTATTTGTCCACAATCCATGACACTAGGTGTCCCTTTATCACACCCATATTGAATAGGGACTAGTATTCTAGGAATTTGGAGATTTGTTCCCTCTTTTCTTCACTGCATTCTTTTTTCACTATTCTATAGGTTTTCAGGATAAGGGTTGCCCCTCCTCCAATCAAGTCCCGTTCAGAGGGTTCTTTAAACAATCTGCACACTGTGAATATATGTCGAAGCATTCCGTTATATAATTTCCACTCAACCCAACGGAGTGTTAGGTCGAGTGGGATTATATTAGGAATGCAAGACATATATTCACAGCCCACCCAGAACTTGGTCGTTCTATGATTTAACCATTCCCAACCCCTACTCTCTGACCGGTCCTTCTTGTCAAACGCCCCATTTACTTCTTTGAAATATGGCCGAGAATCATGTTAGGAAGGAAGACCTGTGCCTCAGTCTGGGGAGACACGGGAGGCTAACAGGCACTAGGGGCAACCCTGGGTCGTAGAATGGGCGGGATTTTTGAATTTTCTTTGAAGGAGCGAGAATCTTGGCAGATGTGAGGACATCTGCACACTGTGAATATATGTCTTGCATTCCTAATATAATCCCACTCGACCTAACACTCCGTTGGGTTGAGTGGAAATTATATACCAAAGGGTGATAATGGGAATTCCTTCTGGAACCCCGGGCCATGTTTCTTCTGAAACATTAACGCCCCAAAAATAGTGGATTGGACTACTAGGCGTCAGCCGTGCATAATCCAAACCACGCTCTGCTACCATATAAGGAATTTAGGTGCCCCCCCCCAGAGGTGCAATGGGGGCCTAAATCCTCATAACAAGGTAGAGGAGAGTAACAGGCATCCCGTCAGAGATATACCACCCCTAGTCATAGCTTTTAATGAGCCATGTTCGGGGAAGGTTGATATTCCTGTCACCAGAAAACCATCCGACGCCAAACCAGCTGTCTAAAACGATCGCCGCCAACGCTATCTCTGGAGCTCTGACGGGAGCTTGATGGACCTCTCAGGAGGTAACTCTGTTACAATGTGCATTTGGGTTGCACACTCAGTGCACCCTCAGGGTCGCCCTTAAATCACGTCTATGTATCGCACAGAGTGCATGAATTCCCTTATCGATACACTTAGGGGCCCACTCAGACTCAATTCCCGTCTATGAATTCCGCCCTACAGACACCCATCTGCTTAAGGTAGCTCTGGCAATAAGACAAAACGGAGGATCCGTGATCAAAACCAAATTGTCTCCATGTTCTAAATTCGCTGTGACAACCATATATTGGCGCAATAGTGACGGGAGGCACAGTTTAGGTACTGGTGCCTCAAATCATTGTCTTTAAAAATTCACCACAACATGGTGTACAAACTAGTGCTGCTTCAGTAAAAGTCTTCTACGACGACCGTACTATAATTCTAAATAACAGACTGGGATTCAAAGAACATTTTGGGTTTTTAGCTTTACTTTGGAGTTTTTGTCGGGTTTTTAGCAAATACGTATTAATGAAATTTTAGATGGTACATTTGTACAGCATAATGTTGTGCATGAAATTTCCAATGTTCTAGTTCACCGTTGATAAACTTCTTTAGATTAAAATTCTGCTAAAAATATAAATTCAACAATCTATAGCCGTTTTAGCCATTTTTGAGCATATTATTTGATTTGATCTGGCCAACGGTCTCATCCTTTCGTTTGGAAGGCTTGATTTTTGGGCGCAAGAACAGGTTAAGGAGAGTTATTGTCTGGAAGGACACACACACACGCACGCGCGCACATATATATATATATATATATATATATATATATATATATATGTACATATGTGTACAAATACATATGTACACATACATATGTGTAAATATATATATATATGTGTGTGTGTGTGTGTGTGTGTGTGTGTGTGTGTGTGTGTGTATTACATGAACTTAAATGATAGAAATTTGACAAGTATAAAGGTGAAAGAGCGATTTGATATTTCGAGTAAATCTTTTTCAAAAGTAGAAGAGTCAGTGTCCTAGTGGGCTAATTAGGTAGTTATCGATTTTGATTTATATGATTTTAGAATTTAAGATCGTACGCAAGTGAGAAGTTCCAACCTGCAAGAATTCCGCATTTCGTCATACTTGTAGAGATCGTTTGTAAAGAACTAACATATATATATATATATATATATATATATATATATATATATATATATATATATATATATATATATATATATATATATATATATATATATATATATATATGTTTATAGCAAATAGCAAACTTCAGGAATCAATTCAGAAATTTTGGAACTTTTGCAATAGCTTCATTTTCTACGGAAATTCACTAAAATAAAGTTACTTGGAAATTTAAAATAAAAATTAGATTGTATTTTTCTAGTCATAAATTTGAAATATGATGGAGAAGATGGGCCAAAGCACGATTGAGCACGATGGGATTGGGTTTTCCAGGGCTATTTCCTATATATTATGAAAAATATGTAGGTATTTTAATAGTCAGGAAAACTTACATTTGCTCCATCGTAGTTCATAACTGCCAAGGCGCTTATTTTGGTCTTTTTCAAAGTCCAGTACCCCAAGTTATGTCCCAGCCCAGCGTAAACAACCGGGATTTCTCTCTCATTTGCTGCATCAACCAGTGTTTTCAGTATAGCCATTGAAGGAAGACCTTGACAAAGATGAATTGATAAGAAGCCTGACAAAATGCTGATAAATACACGATTACTAATTACTAATAAAGTACCTACAGTACGCAGAGCGTCCCCACACTAAATACACTCTCAGACATCACCTAACTCTGGTAGTGTGGGTTTTTTTAAAATATGAATATACAGGGTGTCTCACATTATATCCAGTAAACTTTACCCATGTATTCTGCAACTAATTTCCGATTGGAAGTTCTTCTTATAGATATTTTGAATTGCTTTGTTTTTGAGTTATTTAATTTTTAAGAATTTTATTGTGTTTTCGACCTTAAGTTACACTATAATGTATAATGCCATAACTACCTTGATTAGGACCCCCTAACGTTCCTACACGAAACTTTTTTGGGGCAATGTCACCAACCTATCAATACTGAAAAAATAATTACAGGGACTACTTAAAGGGGTTATCCTAAAATTTAGCGTTTTGCTTTTGGTTTATTATTTCCAATAATAAGCCTATGTGATCGTGTAGCAAAAAATTTTTATAACCCCCCCTCAAACTTTGTCACTTTACGTTTCAAGGTGCGTAGAATCCAAATTTGAAATGTCCGTCCGCCGTCCGGGCCATAAAAGGCCTAAGAATTGACTTAAAAAACCTGTTCTTTCGCACATAGACTCCATTTGGGGTCTAGTTGGTCCTAACGTTTAACCATCCCGATCGCTTTACTCGCATAGATGCTATGGACCAAAAACGGACGAAAAAGTGTCTTTTAGGACGTGTTAGACGCACGCCTGGCACGCTTGGCAGGGGGTCACGGTGGGTGGTGAGGGGGGTGAGCGGGGGGTGGAGTGAGAGGAGGCGCCGCGGCACCATGAGGTGGGTACAGCGTTCCTTCGAGGCATGAATATATGTTTTTTTCTAGGTCATATTTGTGTGTTAATACCAATGCTTTTCCTACGCATATTTAATAACATATCCTCTCGACTTTTCGTACGTACTTAGATAATAATATTATTAAGGCAATAACTATTTGAATAGATAGGAGCTCAAATCGAGAAATATAAACATGCGTATATAATTGAGGAGCTGACATGGGAAACGAGTTAAGTCCAAAAATCAAACTTCATAGGAACTCCCTCTGAACTCTTATCAGATTTTTTTGGACATAATCTCTTCTCCATGTAAAGGTCACACATTTATTCAGGGTGCGATCTAGCAAGGACGGGAGGACCTAAGGCTGTTGGCGTGACTGTTAACTTGCACTTCGACGAAAAAAAATGTTCTTTGGATTTTTGGACTTAACTCGTTTTCCATGTCAGTTCCTCAATTATAGAAGTATAGGTTGTGGCAACTCGAAATAGGATACGCCGAGGAGTCTGGACGGGCCTTATGACGTACGCTAGCCAACTAAAACTACGATCATACTCAACTGAAAAAATAATAAACCTTTGTGAAATAATTTGCAGCGTTTTTAAATTTATTCTGCACTGGCAAGTGAAATTTGGCAATTTTTCTACAATAAAATTCAAGCATCCATATTCGATTCTCATGTTTATCAACTAACCTTCTTCCATTTCCAAATTGGTAGCAACGAGAAGAAGTTTCACTCTATCAGCAAGCAGGAACCTCCTTGATTCATTGAAACCACAAACGTATCTCCTTTTGGCATGGGCTTTGATCTCATCCTTGGCGTGCATCCTGTCTTGAAATTTTCGCAGAGTAATGATAAGCTCGCTAGCGTTGTGTTTCAGCTCAGGAGTTACCAAATGGTTGCAATATCTGAAGTTGAAGAGGTTGGCTTAGGGGGTTGTGTTGCAACAGTCAAAATACAATCACTTTCACTATCAACTTTGGAAAGGTCAAAGCCTAAACATGAACTTGTATATCAATAAATTGTATTTTAGACTTACGATCTGAATTTTTTGTTATGAACAATGTCAGTGGCAATTTTAATGGCAGCAGTTTGGTCGCTCTTTGTTTCATTCAGCCGTACTTCTGACAAATCCTTTACTAAGTTTTCAACATCAATTTGGCCAACCTTCAGGGCATTACCTGAGTTCGGAAATAAAACAAATAATTTATCTACACATCAATGACTTAGGGCCGGTTTATCAATTATCTACATTAACTGCAGGATAGCTATACCGAGTATAGCGCTATACTCCAGATAAAGAATGTGAGTCGTTTATCAATGCCGAAATACCTAGCGGATAAAATTATCCTTCAGATAAATTCTGTCTGGCAGATAGCGCCGTTAGCATCCTCATTGGTGTCCGCAGGCGACAAAATAAGGGCGATTTACACATGGAACTACCACAGAGTAGAGTAGGAGGTACATTTTCTTCATGGATCGACCATTAGAAGAACCGTCTGACGTCCACAAAACAACAGTGTCATCATCGACAGTATTAGCTCGGCAAATAATAAGACAAAAGACACCATATTTTTGCTGTTGCTTCATTTGTAGAGAGAGAAATACCAGTATGAGTTGCGATCTTGCAACCTGAATTATTGTGATCAGTAAGTTGTGGACTTAATTTCATCTTTGAAATGTGTTATAAAGTAAAGAACGGTATCTTTGTACAACCAAAACCTCAAAAATGTGCACTCGACCCATTTTAGTAGGTGATCTACATGGGGTCTTACTATATACGGTCTTCTTTTCCATTCAACGAATTATGCTACGATAAAATCTTCGCCGTTGCTGCTGTTTGAAGACAAATTCCCAAATATATCCAATGGAAGGTACAAAAATAAAGACAATCAAACTTGATTCAAATACGATTTTTGTAAATAAATAAACTTGTTTGAGGTTAGAAAGCTCTAGATATCTCATTAACCTCCAGTTATAATAGTTATCCAGCCATCCAGGGACCAGATAAATTTAAACGCCAGATAAGGTTTAACTAGGGATTGATAAACACCCCATATCGTGTTATCTGGAGGATAACGCTATACCTTAGATAAATCCCCCTTATCCATTGGATAAATGTGATTGATAAACCGGCCCTTAGGGCCGGTTTATCAATTATCTACATTAACTGCAGGATAGCTATACCGAGTATAGCGCTATACTCCAGATAAAGAATGTGAGTCGTTTATCAATGCCGAAATACCTAGCGGATAAAATTATCCTTCAGATAAATTCTGTCTGGCAGATAGCGCCGTTAGCATCCTCATTGGTGTCCGCAGGCGACAAAATAAGGGCGATTTACACATGGAACTACCACAGAGTAGAGTAGGAGGTACATTTTCTTCATGGATCGACCATTAGAAGAACCGTCTGACGTCCACAAAACAACAGTGTCATCATCGACAGTATTAGCTCGGCAAATAATAAGACAAAAGACACCATATTTTTGCTGTTGCTTCATTTGTAGAGAGAGAAATACCAGTATGAGTTGCGATCTTGCAACCTGAATTATTGTGATCAGTAAGTTGTGGACTTAGGGCCGGTTTATCAATCACTTTTATCCAATGGATAAGGGGGATTTATCTAAGGTATAGCGTTATCCTCCAGATAACACGATATGGGATGTTTATCAATCCCTAGTTAAACCTTATCTGGCGTTTTAATTTATCTGGTCCCTGGACGGCTGGATAACTATTATAACTGGAGGTTAATGAGATATCTACAGCTTTCTAACCTCAAACAAGTTTATTTATTTACAAAAATCTTATTTGAATCAAGTTTGATTGTCTTTATTTTTGTACCTTCCAATGGATATATTTGGTAATTTGTCTTCAAACAGCAGCAACGGCAAAGATTCTATCGTAGCATAATTCGTTGAATGGAAAAGAAGTGTAGATCACCTAATAAAATGAGACGAGTGCGTATTTTATTGAGGTTTCGGTTGGACAAAGATACCATTTTTTACTTTATAACACAGATCGAAGATGAAATTGATTCCACAACTTACTGATCACAATAATTCATTCATAATGATTCAGGTTGCAAGATCGCAACTCGTGCACGTATTTCTCTCTTTAGAAATCAAGCAAATAGCAAAAATGTGGTGGTGTCTTTATTTGCCCAGCTAATACTGTCGATGATGACACTGTTGTTTTGTGGACGTCAGATGGTTTTTCTAATAGCCGATCCATGATGAAAATGTAACTCCTATTCTACTCTGTGGTAGCTCCATGTGTAAATCGCCTTTATTTTGTCACCTGCGGACACCAATGAGGATGCTAACGGCGCTATCTGCTAGACAAAATTTATCTGAGGGATAATTTTATCCGCTAGGTATTTCGGTATTGATAAACGACTCACATTCTTTATCTGAAGTATAGCGCTATACTCGGTATAGCTATCCTGCAGTTAATGTAGATAATTGATAAACCGGCCCTTAATTTCATCTTTGAAATGTGTTATAAAGTAAAGAACGGTATCTTTGTACAACCAAAACCTCAAAAATGTGCACTCGACCCATTTTAGTAGGTGATCTACATGGGGTCTTACTATATACGGTCTTCTTTTCCATTCAACGAATTATGCTACGATAAAATCTTCGCCGTTGCTGCTGTTTGAAGACAAATTCCCAAATATATCCAATGGAAGGTACAAAAATAAAGACAATCAAACTTGATTCAAATACGATTTTTGTAAATAAATAAACTTGTTTGAGGTTAGAAAGCTCTAGATATCTCATTAACCTCCAGTTATAATAGTTATCCAGCCATCCAGGGACCAGATAAATTTAAACGCCAGATAAGGTTTAACTAGGGATTGATAAACACCCCATATCGTGTTATCTGGAGGATAACGCTATACCTTAGATAAATCCCCCTTATCCATTGGATAAATGTGATTGATAAACCGGCCCTTAATGATTTAGCAATACCAACACATGTAGGTCTCGAGTCAAAAAACTGAAAACCTTACAACCCCTGATGCAGCACCTTCAGCCTGGTCCTCCACTGGAAGCGACTTAGCGACAAGGTGACTTCCGCGAGGCGACTGGGACGCGACTGAGCTCCTCCATTGGAGGCGACTTGGTTGCGCGAAGTCTGTGGTGGTGTGTTTATTTTGTACTGCATTTATTTTTGGTAAAATGGACGACATAGATAGTTACAGTGGAACCTGGATGATTCGAACTTCTTCAATTCGAATGTTTCTCTTGGTCCCTAGCATTTTGTATTTAAAAAATGCAAAAAAATCATGGATAATTCGAATTTTATTTTGGTTTATTAAGGTATAAATTTTAAGCTGCGACTCAAAATAATTGTAAATTTATTGGGAAATACGTTTTAGTAACGATATTCGGCAAAAGGTTTGCGTTAGACCAAGTGCATGCATGCTGTTAAATACAGTACCATTCCAGGTGTCTTTATATTTATTGTTCAATACTCTGTTGGTCGATACAGTATTCAATGTTACTGTATGTACTTTACTTCGTACTGTAGTTTGTTAAAATATAATTTATTAAAACTTCTTTAATTCGAATTTTTGGTTAATTCGAAGTTTTTGACTGGTCCCTTGAGGTTCGAATTATCCAAGTTTCACTGTATTATTTGCTGGATAATGCTCTCGTAAATTTCCTTCGGATGAGAAGGAAACGACGAATGTTCTGGATGAACCCAATATTGACAAGGAGGCAAAGTTTGGGTGAACTCAACCACCTCCAGGAAGGGAGATTCAGAGAAGTTTCGAAATTATTATAGTATGGACCTACAAACGTACGATTACATCTTGAATGCTATACTTCGATCACCAAATCGTCCAACTTCAGGGACGCGATCTCACCAGCAGAACGCCTCAGTGTGATTCTCAGGTAGTAAAGTATTAAAACCAGATAGTTATAACGTTTTTACTTGTAATTATTGTTGTTAATCATAATAAGGGAATGTAATGAAAGTACAGAAACAAAAATTTCAGCATAACTCCTACAAAAAATACGTTTTTGATAGTGAGTGTTAATTTTAACAAGGTAATGTAATTGAGGCGCAAAATTGAAAAGTTCAACGTAACTCCTCTGGAAAATTAACATAAATAGTCCTGTAGATGTTGAGGTTCGCCGTTCACAGTCAAAGGGTGTGCCGAGAAAGCATGGGAGGGGGAAGCCAGATCCGGATGGGATCAGTCGCTCATACGCCTCAAAATACGCGAAGTCGCTTTGCTCAGGTCGCTTGCAGTGGAGGAGCTCTAATACGTTTCAAGCTTATGGGATTAGTCGCTTATACAGGGTGCCCTCGCAGATGCAAAAAAAATTTTGAGTGAAACTACATCAAAAATGGAGTAAAATGCCGCCAACCGCATATTGGTTTATTATTTCCAATAATAAGCCTATGTGATCGTGTAGCAAAAAATTTTTATAACCCCCCCTCAAACTTTGTCACTTTACGTTTCAAGGTACGTAGAATCCAAATTTGAAATGTCCGTCCGCCGTCCGGGCCATAAAAGGCCTAAGAATTGACTTAAAAAACCCGTTCTTTCGCACATAGACTCCATTTGGGGTCTAGTTGGTCCTAACGTTTAACCATCCCGATCGCTTTACTCGCATAGATGCTATGGGCCAAAAACGGGCAAAAAAGTGTCTTTTTCTACGCGCGCACGCCTGGCACGCTTGGCAGGGGGTCACGGTGGGCGGTGAGGGGGTGGAGTGAGAGGAGGCGCCGGCGCCGCGGCACCTTGTGGTGGGTACGGCGCCGGCGTTCCTTCGAGGCATGAATATATGTTTTTTTCAAGGTCATATTTGTGTGTTAATACCAAAGCTTTTCCTACGCATATTTAATAACATATCCTCTCGACTTTTAGGAGCTTACGATAGGAGCTCAAATCGAGAAATATAAACATGCGTATATAATTATAGAAGTATAGGTTGTGGCAACTCGAAATAGGACACGCCGAGGAGTCTGGACGGGCCTTATGACGTACGCTAGCAAACTAAAACTATGATCATACTCAACTGAAAAAATAATAAACCTTTGTGAAATAATTTGCAGCGTTTTTTTATCTCAATCCGTTCTCGAGATATGATTTATTAAAGGTTTTTTCAGGAAAACCGTGTTTTTTTCTTTTTAAACTCAAATTTCTCCACTTTTCTTCATTCAATTTTAACTTTTGACCACATTTTCGGAATCAGCATTAAATTTACTATAAGAATAGTGTACTTGGGTTCTTAAAACGTACCATCCAAAGGCCCTCACATCAGCTCAAACATTGACGATTTTGAAAAAAGAATATTTCTGAAAATCTTTAAAACTTTACTACTCTTCCAAAACGAATCCTGGAAGCTGGCAAATCTCATGAAAACTGCTTCGTCTAATACTCTTTTCAACGGAATAATCAAGTTTAATTTTATTTTGTTATTTAGGGGAGAAAATTATGTTTTAATGTTAAAAAATGTGGGTTTTTCAATGAAATTGTTGGTTTTCTCGAAAGATGAGCCTCCATGAACCAACGAGTATGGGGTCGGTTTCTATGTATTTTTTCACATATTTGTAGATCCCTCCAACTCCGTTATAACCGAGTTTTACACTTAAAATCGCAAATGTTTAGTTTGTTTGTTACGATTAAATGTATGTGTGTTATGGGGTAAAACTAGTTAATTAAAGTGTAAAACTCGATTATAACGTAGTTGAGAGATCTACAAGAGTTTCCATTCTTTCCAGCGTGAAAAAATACATAGAAACCAACCCCATACTCGTTGGTTCTTGGAGGGTCATCTTTCGAGAAAACCAACAATTTCATTGAAAAACCCACATTTTTTAACATTAAAACATTATTTTCTCCACTAAATAACAAAATAAAAGTAAAATTGATAATACCGTTGGAAAGCATATTAGATGAAGCAGTTTTCATGAGATTTGCCAGTTTCCAGGATTCTTTTTAAGAGAGTAGTAAAGTTTTAAAGATTTTCAGAAATATTGTTTTTTCAAAATCGTCAATGTTTGAGCTGATGTGAGGGTCTTCGGATGGTACTTTTTAAGAACCAAAGTACACTATTCTTATAGGAAATTTAATGCTGATACCGAAAATGAGGTTGAAAGTTAAAATTAAATGAGGCAAAGTGGAGAAATCCGAGTTTAAAATGAAAAAACACAATTTTCCTGAAAAACCCTTTAAAAAATCATATCTCGAGTACGGATTGAGATAAAAATATGCAGTTGGCGGCATTTTACTCCAATTTTCGATGTAGTTTCACCCAAATTTTTTTTTTTTTGCATCTGCGAGGGAATCACCCTGTATAGTCGCATAGTCGCTTCCAGTGGAGGACCACCCTCACTCCCTCACTCATTTGAGTCAAAACACACACCATGACTATGACCTCACTCGACTGCTGGACTTCTTCCAGTGCTGCGGCCTGCAGTTTCACTTTGTCGATCGTCTGACCCCTAACTAGCTGAGACGACTGGCATCTAACTCCAGGGAAATATTACAAAAATGTTATGTTGTTATGTACTTCTATAAGTATTGAAATATTCATATTCTTTGAATATAATTCCTATACCTATTCATAGTTTCGAGTATAAATTTTGAATATTCGTAGCTAAAATATGAATACAAATTTATAGGTACCTACCTACAAAGAAATTCAACTATAAATAATAAAAAAATAAAGGATAAATACATATTTGTATTTTCGGATATGTGTTTGCTCATCTCTGATTGTAGGTAGGTAGGTACGAGGTTGGTAGATACCTATCTAATGAATAATACGTTCAGTGCGTCAAACTCCTCCAGTTGTTTTCACACGAATACAAAGGTTCCAACTATACAAACTAATTATTATCATGGACGTTACTACAACAAATGAAAATAAAACCCCACCTAACACTTTGATAAAGTATCTTTATATATAATTCCGAACGGTCTTTGAAATTGTGAAGAACTTCGCGGTCCGATTTCAGTGTTAGACGGCTCATTCGAATCAGCACGGCCCCAAGTTTGTTGCAAAAGTGTCGCCGTTCGTCTCTATACCCGCCTTGATCGTGTTCTGGGCGGTCCTTATCAACGAGAGTTGTTTATAAGGATGTGGCGGTAACAACAGTTGCCATCAATTCACGGTAAGTAAGAAACGTAGTGTAGTTACTAACATCTAGGAAAGTTATTTCTGAACGATCTTTGAAATTGTGAAGAACTTCGCTGACCGATTTCAGTGTTAGACGGCCCCAAGTTTCGCCGTCCGTCTCTGTGCTTATCTTGATCGTGTTCTAGATTAGGGCTTTCCAAGCCCTAACAGGCCTCTAGTATTTTGATAAACGTGGAAGAAGCAGTAAGTACAAAAATTCGAGAGACGGCTCGGTAAGCGGGTTCGTACGCACGCGTGGATGAGATCAGTTGCTGGGCGCCGCCAAGGCACGCGCCCCTCAAATACATTCTATTTTTCCTGGAACCACGTTTTTTGCTCCCAATTCTCACATGCGGCCACTAATTTTCAGAATAAAAATTTCATGCCTATGCCAACACACACTTGAATTGTTTCCAAACATGGGATATTAGCGATTTTTTCAATTAAAAAGAAATTAAATTAGCAATTAAAATTATAAGTCAAAATTTCAACAACAAAATTTTTTTTGGAAACTTTGTTGTTATGTTCGCTCGATAGCCTAGGATGAGACAAACTCAAATATATATTTAGATTTGAAAATTGATTGACTGGTGTGGAGATAATCAAGATTATCTATTTGTATCTTCCCTCTCTCTCACACAACTGTCGTCCCTTTAGCCTTAAATCGGCCCCATACCTCACCTTGTTGGAGTGGTGTAACTAAAGATAAAATTTTCCTTTGTACATGAAGGACATGAGTTCAAAATCTGTTGAGGTGTCTCATATTTTTGGGTTGTTTAACAGTTCCAACTAACTGTTACTCAAAGTGTTCCACAGAACACTGAGTGAACCGATTGCGGTTCTACCTCTCTCTTCGAGATTCGCCCTGTCTCAAGGTAAGAGCTCTTTCTCTCATTTTGTGCGTATAGCAATTATCATTCACACCTTATTGATTTATACCCATACCTGACCCACTTGCAATCCTCACATACCTAGCCCCCAGTGCAGTATTTATTACCATAATTGAATTGTATTAATATAAATATCTCGACAACAGAGTAGTCAGCTAATCATTCCTTCAATACCTTTCTTGGAGCGCCATTTAAAGAAATTGGTATTAAAAGATTTCAAGAGATTAATTTTGTAACTCATTTAATGAACCCTTAACCTCAATAAATTTATATATAGATTTATATTGTAAAGAATAAGAAATTTAATCACTCAGCATGTGATTCAGTACTCCATTTCGACATCGCAACTGCTGGAAGCCATAATACCTGCCATCTGCTTGACAACTGCATTATGACCACGGTGGTCCGCTGACTGATTCAAGGCCGTCTGAAATGCCGACGAAAACTGACTACAAGGCGGTGTTCCGGAACCTTGTACGAGTAGAAATTGACCCCCCGGGAAATCCGAGCTGATCGTTTACTCGTACAAGACGCAAATCAAACATTCAGTTTTCGGGTGTTGTAACAACCTAAATTATGGATTCAGTAAAAAAAATTGGGTGAAACTAGACCCCAACTGGGGTAGAATGCCACCAACCGCACTTTTTTATCTCAACCCGTTGCCGAGATATGATTTTTTAAAGTTTTTTTCGACAAAAACACGTTTTAGACCATAAAAACCTCATTTTCTCCACTATTGATACACTTTTTTCAATTTTTGACCACATATCTGAAATCAGCGTCAAATTTCGCATAAGAATATTGTTCTCTGGATCTTCAGAAGTTCAATCCTTAAACCATAATCCTTGTTCAAACGTGAGAAAATTATAAAAACCAAGTTTCCCGAAAATCTTCGAAGCTGTACTGTCTCCCAATAAATAATCTTGAGACTTATTAAACCTCGCATATTAATTCTTCATTTAAAGAGCTTTCAAACGATGGAGTCGCTTTTGAAATTTCCTTTCAAATTGGTGCAGTTATTTAACCTGGAAGATGAAAAAACGTGTTACCTTTTGGTTATTTTTTTCTTGATGGACGGGCTAGGATGAAAAAACAAATAAAAACTCGGCAACGGAAAAAACGCAATTGCAAATGAAAATTACTCCTGGATAAAGAGAAAACAAATTTACTTTTACATTTACATTATTGCTTCAAATGCAAGTCACAATTATGTGTTTTCGAAGTGGCTCCCTCGACTACGGATGCACGCTCTTGCCCTTTTTCGAAACGACCCCACCGTCACAGAGTGAATGGACGAACTAAGTCATTTTCTTCAGTCAAAACAATTTCCAACGCGTTGATGATAGACAGAGTTCAACTATTCAATGAGATTAGGAAGTCTTAGTCGTTTTTTACAGCCGCCGTGTTTTTGTTTTCTCATCCCAGCCCGTCCATCAAGAAAAAAACAACCAAAAAGTAACACGTTTTTTCATCTTCCAGGTTAAATAACTGCACCAATTTGAAAGGAAATTTCAGACGGCCTTGAATCAGTCAGCAGACCACCGTGTGACGTAGTATGCGACCACCTCCGTGAGTCTGAGGACACTGCTGCATCACATGATACAGGTTCTCATTTTTTCATTTTTACCCTGGCAGGCATGGCAAAGGGTGTCCACTGTCCAGCGACTAGGTACCCCTTAAATTCAGAAATATTTATATGCATCTCACCTACCTAAACATTCCTTGAATCGGAGCATGTCTCGTGAGTAGTTCAATCTTGTTAAACGTATTTTTCTCGAAGCGCATATAATTTTTTTCGTCTTTGAAAGATCCCGAGGTTTCCAGGGTCTGACTTTTCCCTTGTGACGTTTCGGCTGATCCGCATCAAGGTGGTTCCCACCTATCACTTTCCGCTTGATTTTTACAGATTTTTTCAAAGCTAGAGTCTCGCATTTCTGCTTCTTCTTCAACGCTGATGCCTGAAAGATTGTTCCAACAGAAATGTTTCAATGTTAAGATTATATTGAACGCTAATTCAAAGCATCAAACTGAAGGAATATAATAAGAATTGAGGATCTGCAAATTCTACGATTAATATAAACTGTGTTGCCCTTAGAGCGTACATAACTACAACTACTGAATGAGCTCATCAAACTGAACCATTTTATTGACATTAGGCCAGGAATTACGGGACTATGAAGTGTGGTGTGCACACTGTGTAACGAATTTGAAAAAAATTGTGTGTCTGGTTTGAATGTGATTGTGTTTGATTTGTTAAACCTTAACTTTGAAAAAATGACTAGTGTTTCTCAATATATTAGCTTTTGAAGTCAGATGATTGTGGAGAAAGTCTTTTTGCATGATTTACAAGCTCAAAGCTCCCTCCAAATTCAAAATACTTCCATACGGTTTATTCAACTTTTATCAGCCAATAATTGACAAATTTCAATTATTCTTGCAGCAATCTACTGGTTTTGAAATTCACCATAGGATCATTCCTCTGAAATTTGAAAGTGAAATTGTTAAATGTATTGGAATTTGAAAATTTCAGAGGCTTGTCTATGGACAATTTCAAAACCAGTAAAATACCGCGAGAATAGTTAAAATATGTCTAATATTGACCGAGAAAATTTGAAAAAACTGCATATATACCATCCGGCACCACCTTAACAACACAATGGAAGGTGGCTCGGATCAGGGACAGATGCATGGCTGGCGAGTAGCTGCCGTAACGCTGAATATGTTAAGAAAACTAATTTATTTTTTATCAATATAATTTTCATTTTTTATCAGTTTTGATGAGCATGATGGTGCGGGGAACAAATTTTAGAGTGAAAAGGAGGGACGCAAGTTGTCAACAAGGGGAAAGTCATGTCAACTACCACGTACCTAAGGTCTATCGCTCCCTAGTGCTCCTAGTGGCGGACCTTGTTAGTTCGAAGCCCCATACAATTTTACCTGAACTTTTGTTAATCTCAACATTTGCTGAATGCCCGCACCTAATGGACTGCCCGGCAAATTAATAAAAGATTCTGATGGTGTATTGTAAAGGATGCAATTCTCAAATTCTTATGTGAAGGTTAATGCTGATTCTTCGTGATTCACCCCTAAATGGAAAGTGAAGTTTCTGCGATAGTAAACTGCTTCACAATTTATCTTTAAGGACTGTCTAATAATTCTATACCCTTTTATCTTATAAACATGTGTTGATCGGTGTTTCAAAAGTTCTGCCGCGAAATAATTGAATTAATCCTAAGCTCTTTAAAAGGGATTCTGTCCCTACAACAAAAATACAGTAGCTATTTTGGTGGCACATTGGAGGAATCATAATTTCGGTCTCTACCTAATCCCATGAATTTCTTTGAAACCTGTCCAGCTATTGATCGTCGAAACTTATATAATGAATGGCGATGTAGTGCACGTTACTTGACATTACTTTCCACTCTATTGGGATGTTGGGAAAGTAAAAATGGACATTACTTTCCACTCTGTTGGGAAAGTAAAAATGGACATTACTTTCCACTCTGTTGGGATGTTGGGGAAGTAAAAAATCCCGCGCTACTTTCGTTCCACTGTTTTGTCACGTTTTTTGCCCAGTTAGGTGATGGCTGTCAACTCGTAAATCAACAATTCACAGTTGACAATGGACAATACCCGAGACAAGAATAAGCCGACGTCCGGACTATGCAGTTCTCTGACCTAATTCACACAAACACGACTGCGCTGATGTCAGCGGATTATGAGACGTGGCGTGACGTTGAAAAGAGGCTAAATTCCCCTACTCGCACCCTGGAAAGTGGTAAGGAGAATTGTTGACCGCCTTTTAACTTATACATCACGAAAACTTGTACCCAATGAACGGAATGAACAATTAGAAGGAAACGACTTGGAGGAAATTGCTGGGCGATGATTGGGCCCACCAAAAGCAGACACGCCCTGGACGAGTGAATAAAACTGTTTGACGAGCATCAGCTCGAGGTCTTGTTTCTGAAATTGTGTACCCGTCCGGAGGCGGAATTTTGTCCGTTGAGGGAGCAGTGGAAGATGGACCGGTCGCGGGTCTCCACTCTTCGGCGCTCGTGTACCTATGACAGCCGAAGATCAGCGAGTCTCCCTAGCCAAGAGACACAAATGCTGAGGAGGGTTCAAAATCAAAAGAGAGCCGTTCAGCCAACGGTAAGCAAACACCCCCTTTCCCATCTACTGCCAAAAAACAGTCTCTCCGACACCCACTTAAGTACCTACACCCAGACACTTCAAGAAAACGTCCTGCGGTTCCCCTCGGTCGCGCCGTGCCTGATAAACCTGCGCGAGACGGAGTAGTGAATTTTGGAGGCTTTGGTAGGTGTGTAAATAGGAGTGTAAAGGACTGTAAGTAGCTTCTCTAGCGCTAAAAAACATATGTCATAACCTGGTCATACAAGTGTATTTGAAGAACGATCAAATGTCTGAATATTCATAATAAATACGTGTTGACCAATTCAAAATTGTCATCATGCTTGTCATCATTATTAACCAATCCACTTATCATTTGTTATTCCTCCTAAAACAGCGCGGAGACAGGGGAAGTATACTCTTTGGTTATGGTCAAGTGTCTCACGAGCCTGACCAAAACCGTATTGAGACCAAAACGGGAACTGTTTAATCTCGTAAAAACTAAGGGATTAAGAGACAAACGAATCTTACCCTTACAATGGCTAAAGCATGTTCCATGCTAAAAATCGAAACACAATACTAATGTTATCATTTACATACCTTTTGGAGGAGTCCTACCTGATGATGATGTCTTTACATTGAAAGCGCTCCGCCCCGGTAATCGACTCGCTAGTAACGATGGACCCCTCTAAAAGGTACATTAATGATAATTTCACTATTACTACTAGCGGAAATAAGCCTTTAGATCTAATACATTATTGATGGTTTGGAAAAACATCGATTGCATTTCGGTTGTTGGAAACAATCGATTGATCGATTATTGCACTCAACCATCCCTAGCGTCAGGCACGTAGCCAGGATTTTGCCTTGGGGGGGTCCAGATTCTCCCCCCCCCCCCACCATCGTCCATCGGCTCTCTTCCCATTTCAGTAAATTTTAAAATACGAATTTTAAGTCACAGGAGAAGAAATGTTTTACAAACATGATGAAATACTATCTTTAATAAGGCAAAAATATTTAATAGGTAGGTACATAATAAGGATTTTAGGTGACAGTTAAAACAATTTTTTACAATCATGATAAATCTTGATCTTTATACAACGAGAAAAATTCAATTTTTAGGTATTTAGTTGATAAAATAAGTTCATAAAATGTTTATAGTAAGACTTTTCTGTTTGCTTTTAAAGACATCAAATCCAGCACGTCATCAGCCGCGAACGACAGTGGATATTGAATTGACATCATGGTCCAATGAGAAAGGCGTTCGTTACCCATCTTATTTCTAAGGTATTTTTCTAATCTTAATTTCTAAGTTACTGCAGGATCCCGTAACGTAAAAGTTAGGAAGACATCTAGGAACATTCTCCCCGTAGGATATTGTAAGGAGTGCGGGGCGGAATACAGAACCCTGTGACGCACATAGGATAGATAAATTTCCCCTAGACTGCAAGATCCCATGAAGTAAATTTATGCATTTTCTAATCCCGGAACGGATGGTGATGTGTTGTGTGAATTTCCTCTCTGCAAGAAAATCGATTTTCGAAGCGTTAGATCGCATTTTTTTAAACCAAAAACCTATGGAAAACGTACCTGACAGGTTCACACTACCATTCATACTTTTTCAAATTCCTACTTCGAAGTTGAGTGCCAAATTTTGTCTCATTCACTCGTTCCAAAAATGTTAACTTAATTATTGTTATTGTTGTGATATCGTTGGATCAACTTAATTATGTAGCTCAGTAACATGGATGATACCTTGGTGAATAGTCAAAGAGACAATGCAACCCAATGTCCCCATTGTTCTAGAGCATAGACTCCCAAACTGCCCCCCCCCCCCCCCCCGGGGGGCGTGAAGACGGGTTATGGGGGGCTTGAGACCATTCGACCATTCTTTGGGGCAACATCGAGCCAACTCCAGGAGCGAGCTCGTTTTTGCCCCAAACTATCATATATCATCCTTTGGAAAGACAGCAGGAAAAAATTATCTCATATACCACTGTCCAACAATACAGTGAAACGTCGTATTGACGATATGGCTGAAGACATAAAAAACCAGGTAGTCGATGGAATAAAACTATCACCATTTTTTGCCATTCAGCTAGACGAGAGTACAGACGTTGCTCAATGTTCTCAGTTAGTTGTATATGTTCGATATGTTAAAAATGAAACAATAAAAGACGAGCTACTCTTTTCAACAGAGTTGGAGACCACTACAGAAGCTGTTAATGTGATGAAAGCCGTGTCTGATTTTTTTGACAATCATGGACTCTCGTGGCAAAAACTAATGGGCCCCCACAACACACCTGCCAGGGGGGCACTGATGGCGCCCCTTCAATACTTGGTTCTTGCTCAGGCTTCGTGCAGTTAGTCAGAGAAAAAGACGCTGATGTGACTGGGATTCATTGCTTTATAAACCGACAAGCCTTGGCAGTCAAAACTCTTCCAAACCCACAACCTATACTTCTATAATTATATACGCATGTTTATATTTCTCGATTTGAGCTCCTATCTACTCAAATAGTTATTGCCTTAATAATATCATTATCTAAGTACGTACGCAAAGTCGAGAGGATATGTTATTAAATATGCGTAGGAAAAGCTTTGGTATTAACACACAAATATGACCTTGAAAAAAACATATATTCATGCCTCGAAGGAACGCCGGCGCCGTATCCACCACAAGGTGCCGCGGCGCCGGCGCCTTCTCTCACTCCACCCCCCGCTCACCACCCCTCACCGCCCACCGTGACCCCCTGCCAAGCGTGCCAGGCGTGCGTGCGTGCGTAAGTCTAACAAAGCCTTGAAATGACACTTTTTCGCCCGTTTTTGGCCCATAGCATCTATGCGAGAAAAGCGATCGGGATGGTTAAACGTTAGGACCAACTAGACCCCAAATGGAGTCTATGGGCGAAAGGACGGGTTTTTTAAGTCAATTCTTAGGCCTTTTATGGCCCGGACGGCGGACGGCGAACGGCGGACGGCGAACGGCGGACGGCGGACGGACATTTCAAATTTGGATTCTACGCACCTTGAAACGTAAAGTGACAAAGTTTGAGGGGGGGTTATAAAAATTTTTTGCTATACGATCACATAGGCTTATTATTGGAAATAATAAACCAACAGTGCACCCGACACAATATCTCAAATACCCGACTGTTTAAAATTCTTTGTGATGATTTAGGAACTGACCACAAAACACTGCTATTTCACACAGAAGTACGCTGGCTCTCAAAAGGAAACATGTTGGCAAGACTATTTGAGCTCCGAGATGAAGTAACTTCGTTCTTGGAAAACCAGAAGCAAAACGAGCTAAGCATGACCTTCAGCAAACCTAGTTCTCAAGTAATGTTGGCATATTTGTCAGACTTTCTTGATTCGTAAACAGCCTTAACTTAAAACTGCAGGGTGGAGACTCAAATATCATAACTCATCGTGATGACATCAAGACGTATGTTGAGAAACTACCTTTTCGAGACCAAAAGTATCAGCAAACCCCTGCAACTATTCAAATTTCCCAAAACTAGTATCAATTTCAGATGAAATACGCTTCAAGGAGGTTTTTGAAGGATAAAACTTGGCAAAACAAGTGTCAAATCATTTGGAGACGCTCATTGATGAATTCGGGAAATACTTCCCAATACTGCTGACGAACATATTTACAGACTTTCAACAGATCTTTTCCATGTCAACGTTGAACATGTTCCAGAAGAATTTTTGGAAATAAAAAATGATTCTACTGCCAAATATGACTTCGAAAAAAATGGAAAAGTAAACATTTTGGATCAAATACTTCCAAGTGTATCCCAGATTGTCACAGGAAGCTCTTAGGTCATTTTTGCCTTTTTTAACCACCTACTTGTGTGAAAATGCATTCTCAACACTCGTATCAATAAAAAGAAAGAATCGGAACAAAGTTGATGTTGCTAGTGACTTACGTTGTGCTCTTGCCAAAACTTCACCAAGAGAAAATGCAAAGAAAATGCAAGCCCATCCATCTCATTGAAATTAACTTATTTTTGCTTAAAGGCTACTTCATAAAAGCTACGTATTATCAAATCGTGTTTTGTATAAATAGCAAATAAAAAATTGTTTTCAGTGTAAAACTTGCATTTTTTTCACATCCATTCATTAGTTATGTAAGGGGGGCGTTGGAGGCTTTCATTTTACTACTAGGGGGCACGGTACAAAAAAGTTTGGGAACCCCTGGCTTTACAAGAAAGAGAACTCACTCTACATATACGCTCCAGACATCCAAATATTGCGAAACTGAATACCAACCGTGGTACTCAAAGAATAATATCAATACCAAATGCTGATCCTATTCAGAACTATTTCATAAGAGGCTTCAGGGACGGGATGTTAAATTCTCCAGGAGGCTGGAACACATTAAGATGGGACATGCTGTAGCAGAGAGCCATGCGTCTGCAAGGAAAGCAGTACGAGTTACCTCAAGGAGCGGTCGGCGTGTCACTCCTTGCTGATGAAGTGAAAGGGATAGCCGAGGGAATACGAGATTCGGAGAGAATTTTCTTCCTCTGTAGTACTGTCCTCCAGAGAGAGAAAGGAATATCTTCAGGGGAAGATGTCAGAAGGCTTCCGAACACCATAATAAAAATGTGGAGTGCTGAAAGGTATGAAGAGTTGCTACACGGCAAGGCTTACACGGGTCGTTCAGGTATAGTGCTAGAGGTGTTGATCAGTCTTTAAGGTCGTATACATGACCATGTCCGAGTACCGAAATATCTAAATTCTTATCTCAGGAATCTTACCTCTACGTATTGGAGCTATTAGCAGAACCTATGAGTATTTATAATAAAAATAATTTCTGAAGAATTTCACATCAGACGAATATTCTCTGTTGGTAGTTCGTGCTAGTGAAATAATAGATACTACCCTAACCATGAATAATTTTTCAATTCATCAAAAAATTTCGGGGGGGGGGGGGGGGGGCCGGACCCCCTGGACCCCCCCCCTGGCTACGTGCCTACCTAGCGTGATGGCAGCACTGCATAAAACATGCAAACTAATTAAATAATTTAATGCACCTGTATAATTTCACAAATGTCAACTTGGAGAGGGGTGGACCTCTTGACTTTCTTTTTTGAGGGTTTCTTTTTCGCTGATGAGTTGTCTTGAGGCAAATTCCATGATCGGGAATCACGTGGTTTATGAGTTAAGCATTTATCCAAGGCTGGAAACTCATGGGTGTCCAACAGACTAGGCGTCCTTTCATTGCCAGCAGATGATTTCGGATGGGAATCGACCGGAACAGACGGTTTTTTGGGATCAAACCCTGTACACGTTTTGGTTTTCTCCTCGCCGAGTTTGGGCCACTCCTTGAGAGCGCTTCCGATCCCTGATGGGCCAACCACAACGTTCCTGAAGTTGAACATCTAGCTCTGTCAATTCACAAACATCTCCCCCAAAGGTAAGGCGTGGTCAATCACATCACATCGCAACAAGAACCTGGAATCAGATAATGATATTAGAATTATTAAAGACTACTCAATATAATAATAATTATTATAATAATTAATATTCAATATTATTATTCAATTCTGATAATATTAATTATTAGACAAACTATATAAGTAAATCAAGCAAGCATTCACGGATCTGAAACTAAATTACGAAACCAAGCAAAGTTGTATTTTTTCATTATGACAGCTGGGTCATTGTCAAATAAACTTTCTTTTTGCTGTCCGGACGATTCAAAATATTCGACAAAATGTTAGTTTTTTTAACATGTATCATGTTTTAGCCCTGGGGTCCTAGCAAATTTTGCGAGTCAATTTTTTTCCGCGCACGAAACATATAGTGTTACAGTGATTTCCGCCTACAACCGAGTCGTTACTAGGGAAATGGTACTTCGTCGTTTTTCATCCCACAAAATTCGTTGACCATTCGTTCGAAAGCTCTCGATTTATCCAACAATATTATGTTAACTACTGCGAAGTGCGTGTCCAACAAACTGAGTTATGAGCATGGTTATATAAATAATTGTTTACACACAGGTGATCATTCTCAATAATTGATATTGTGAACATGATTGCAATCGAGGAGAAAACATGATACATGGTTGAAATTTTTGGTTCTAGAACAGAAATAAGCATCGTTCTGGGAACGTACTGGTTGGGCTGTACATGGCTTCCATTAAGATTGTTGTGATTTGTCTACATTTTCGTGCACTATAATCGGAAATTTTTAAATGTTTTTTCTTCTTTTTTCTCCCCTCTAACAGCATTCAGTTTATATGGAGTCTGTGTGAAATTTGAACTATCAAATGCTTAAAAAAATTTGTTGACGACAATTTTTTTCTTGAAAGTAAGCAAAAATGGCTGTCCAAAGGCGATTTCATGAATTTCAAAATTAGTTTTAGGATAAAAAAAGTATAATGAAATTAATGGGAGTAGAGCCCCCCCCCCCCCACCCTTTATCTTTTAAATACATATAAAATATTTTGGCATTTTGGATTTGATGGTGTTCATGAAATTGAAAACAATCACCAACAATTGCAATGAACATTTTCCGAATAACCAGAGGATCACCAGAGGGTTTGGTAAATGCACAACTACTCGCGGAATCGAGCTAATCAAGCTTTGGAATGTGAAAATTGTTCAAACACAACATTTTAAGCCTTGAAAACCTAAGTAAGGGTTTGAACAGCCTTAAAGCTGCAGTAGAAATAACAGTAAAACCCAACTTAGTATATATCTCAACAGGTTGTACTGATCCTGAATGGTGAAGAATACATAATTAGAAATCTGAATATCGGAACTGGATGAGTTCTGTGAGTAATCGAGTGCATTACAGGGGTTGTGGTCAGTTCTGGTTTCAGATTCTCAGCCAAACGCTGAGATTTTTGCTTTGGAGATCACAAGGCAACGGTAGCATTTCTAGCCTTGTGTGCAATTCGTTGTTAAGTGCCATTGTTGTGCCCTTGTTAGATGACATTTTTTGGCAAGGTCTCCGTAAAAACGTATTCTACGTTAAAATAGAGCTTGTTTCACTCTAAAGCTAAAACTGTTAATAAGTACTTACCACTTAGGCACTTTGAAGGCGCAATTCGGCAAAAACATTGACCCTTAGAAAAAACACAAGCAAACATTAGTGGCTAATAATTTACAAGACTTTACTAACTACAGCGGAAGCTTACAGTCAATAGATATGTTATATACACGTTATTGTAAGTTTTGTAGTGCGTTTTGAAGTTTTAAGTGCGTTTCACTTTCCGAATACCTACTACGTACGGGTACCTACTTCAACTAATCAAAACACTGACAGTGTATTGTTGTTGTTGTCTCTATTTTCCTGGTTCTAACCATCAGGTTGGGTGGCCATAGGTGTCTTCGTTGTATTTCTTCTTGTTGTATTGGTATCAGTGCTTCTTCTTTGTTATCCATGAACTAATGAAACAACACCCAAATCTATCAACACCTAATCTGACAAAAACCTTCAGACAAGACAGACAAGAAGAAGAAGACGATAAAGAATCTCAAAACAAACCCAAAGAAGAAGTGAGTAGCATCCTCTGTCGTAAGGCAGACCACTTACGAGTGGAGAGGCGCAGCTGAGCTGATATATACATGCCTCTGACAGAAAAATTGATCCAACCAACCAACCAACTTTTAACCTACCCTCGTAAGATAACCAAACCAAAACAAATGTAAGGCTAAGGCCGCACGTTTTCATTATTTTGCATTGCATAAAACAAAATATTGCTACATAATTTTTTTAAAATCGTTTGCGTTGAATCTTTGATTTTAATAAGTTTGGAAGTTAAGGTGAGCACTTTGAATTCGTTACTTTTTTCATTAACTATATACTTACCTATAACTACATTCAGCGTATATTTTGTCACAAGACTTGTGAGTTGAGCCAACACGGAGTATAACGTAAACAGTGAATTCATTAGAACTTTCCCCTTAGGTACAGGTCAGTACTACTACACAGGTACTATTTTGCTGTGACGTCTGAAGGGTGTGCAGCTTTATTTTAAAGTAGAAATTGCAGGGCCATACGCTAGAACGGTCCTCAATCTCTAGGGCGGTATTCATAGTCATTACTCAAAGCCGAGTCGACGACAGTCGTCATCTCGAGTAGTTACTCGGGACGACGAGCATTTGCTCAGCTTGGTATTCATTGACCAAACTCTGCATTGAGTTGAGGTCTGGCCACTACCAGTGAGTATAGAAATAACTAGAGCGGCCTAAGGCAAAGACCAAGTGTGTTTACCTTCCCCCACTCACTGGTGCCTCTCCTGGCGCCTCGCTCGGCACTCTTTCAGCAGTTTCTTTCTTTCTTCGTTCTCTTCTTCCGTGTTTTGTTGTTGACGCGCCTACTTGTTTGAGGTACAGTTGCTTTGATTTTTAGTGGGACGTGATTGTGTTTGAAGCGGTGTGTGTATGGATTGATGTACGTAGGTGAGTAGCAAATTACTTTTACAAAGAGAAAATGCCGAGTGAGTGTGTCGCGTATGGATGCCAAAACAGTGAGAGAACCAAGGACGTTGGCGATGGCGAGGTAAGGAAGATTTCCTTTCACCATTTCCCTAAAGACCCTGAACTCAGAGAAAAATGGAACCCCACCAATCACAGTCGTGTTTGTGGTGACCATTTTAAAGAATCCGATTATGATAATTCATCTCCTTTTCGAAGATATCTAAAAAAAAAAAAAAAAAGATTTTCTGCTTTTCCACCTCATTTACAGCCATCAACTTCCACTTCAAAGATACCACGGAGGGTTTTGAAGCGGGATTCCTCACCATTTCCACCTCCAGTTCCAGAAAAAATACCAAAAATTGTTTTAGAAATAACTTCGGAAAAACTTGAAAAAACGAAAAACGCTACAAGGAAAAAGTTGCGAAATGCCAATTTCAAACAGAAGCGACTGAAAGTGAAAGTGGCAAATTTACAAGAGATTGTAAAGAACTGAAAAATAAGAATCTTATATTGTCGGAACACGGTGATTTATTACACAAAATTTCCAAGACATCGTTTTGCCTCAAAATTTTTATCTCAATCTGTACTCAAGATATGATTTTTTAAAGGTTTTTTCAGGAATACCGTGTTTTTTCATTTTAAACTCAAATTTCTCCACTTTGCCTCATTTAATTTTAACTTATGACCACATTTTCGGAATCAGCATTGAGTTTTCGATAAGAATGTTGTACTTCAGTTCTAAAAAGTACCATCAGAAGACCTTCGCATCAGCTCAAACATTAACGATTTTGAAAAAATAAAATTTCTGAAAATCGTTAAAACTTTACTACTCTTCCAAAAAAAAAAAAAAAAAATGTTGAAACCTGACAAATCTCCTGAAAACTGTTGGTATCATCTAATACTCTTTCCAACGGTATAATCAATTTTACTTTTACTTTGTTATTTAGGGGAGAAAATTATGTTTTAATGTTGAAGAATGTGGGTTTTTCAATGAAATTGTTGCTTTTCTGGAAAGATGACCCACCATGAAACCTACGAGTATGAGGTCGGTTTCTATGTATTGTTTCTCGCTGGATCGAATGGAAAAGCTTGCAGATCTCTCCAACTGCGTTATAATCGAGTTTTACACTTTAATTAACTAGTTTTACCCCATAGCACACATACATTTAAGCGTTAAAAAAATAAACATTTGCGAGTTTAGGTGTAAAACTCGATTATAACGGAGTTGGAGAGATATACAAATGTTACCATTCGATACAGCGAGAAAAAATACATAGAAACCGACCCCATACTCGTAGGTTCATAGAGGGTAATCTTTCGAGAAAACCAACAATTTCATTGAAAAACCCACATTTTTTAAGATTAAAACATAATTTTCTCCCGTCAATAACTAAGAAAAAGTAAAATTGATTATACCGTTGGAAAGAGTATTAGATGATTTTTTTTTTTTTTTTTTTTTTATAGGAGATTTGTCAGTTTTCAAGATTTTTTTTGGAAGAGTAGTAAAGTTTTAACGATTTTCAGAAATTTTATTTTTTCAAAATCGTCAATGTTTGAGCTGATGTGAAGGTCTTTGGATGGTACTTTTTATAACTCAAGTACATCGTTCTTACGGAAAATTCAATGCTGATTCCAAAATGAGGTCAAAAGTTGAAATTAAATTAGGAAAAGTGGAGAAATTTGAGTTTAAAAGGAAAAACGGTTTTCTTGAAACAAACCGTAAAAATCATATGTCGAGTACAGATTGAGATAAAAATATGCGGTTGCCGGCATTTTACTACATTTTTGATGCAGATTAACACAAAAAAGTTTTCGTCACTTATCCCCTGCCACCCTGTAGGTACCAACATTCCGAAGGAGCTCATAAACCTATTTGGAATGATAATAAATCATCTGTACATGATTAAAAGGAGATGCGCTACGAGGATGCAAGTAGGGTATTTGGCAGTGAGCAGTGGGAGGCCCTCTCCTCTACAGGGCGGGGAAAGGCACCTGAGGGTTGGGGGGGCAGCGCATACGCCCGCTCACCTTCCAGCACAGGGGAAGGCCGCTCTAGTTATTTCTATACTCACTGGCCACTACTCGAAAGTGGCAAAATCTCGAGGTACCTGTTGCTTGTTTGTGTCATTTCAGACCTGGAGAGGACACTTGAGCAGTTACTCAACACCTTGTTTTCAAAGGGGGCGTACCACCATGGATTATTATTTGCAATACGACCATTCTTTTGAGCTGGACGACTATTCAGAAAATATTATTTAAAACTTGAGTACATTTTTAGGACGTCCTTCAGAAGGTAGGTCATACTGGCAAGGCTTATTATTTAAGAGGGGCGACCTATTGGAATTAATCCAGGGGCATGGGGGACAACCCAAGCATGAGAAAAAAAAATAAAGTTCCAGTCATGCAGCATGATCGTATGAGCGAATTTTCATAAATGGTCATATTACATTTATGTTAAATTATGTTGAAATTTGAGTACTTTGGGGACAAATAAAAATTTTATTATACATTTTATAGCAAACTAACTTTTTGTCAGTAATATTCCAAGAAACAAACGATTTTGTGGAGTTTTACAATTTTTTCAAGTGTTCCTATCGATTTTTAGCTTATTTTAATGAAATTTAAGTACATTTTTCAGTACAATTTTGTGCTTAAATTTTTAAATGTCCTAGTTCATGTTCGATTAATTTTTTTCGAGTAGCATTCTGCTAAAAAAAAAGAAAAAAGTCCAGTCATGCAGCATGACCCCATGAGCGAATTTTTGAAGAAATCTTCGACATTTCAGTCGCTATTGATCGTGTAGAGAAATTTTAGTTAATGATTTTGATAGAAAAACATGGAATCAAATTATTAAAAATAATTAGGAGGTACTCATACTTTATTATTATTAAACTAATCTTGTAGATTTAAAGACAAATGTAGGTAAATATTCATAGATTTCGATGCCCAATGTGGTCAGTATTGAAGGCAGTTGAAATCTTAACAGTATACTATCACAACATCATCAAATCTTGACATAAAATAAAATAACATACCGACGTCATATGAAAGAAACGTATTTCCACAGCCAATCGATGATGAGGCTTTATATTACGAGTGATAAAAAGTCAGTTGCATTCGAATCTAGTATCCCACAGCAAGAAATTGACAGACAAACTGTAGTCTCGGTTTCGAACAAATATTACCGATTTTTACAACTAGCGAACGGCATTACATATTTCGATTTTTGACTGATTTTTCAACTTTGAAATTTTTGAAAACTTGATACATATTCTTATAGGAAATTTTACGCTGATTCCGAATATACCACATGTTAGTATGCTGAAAAAATTATTTCGCACAACAAATCGCCAAAAACAGGCTATTTTGAAATTTTTGACTACATTTTTGAAAATTTCAACCCGAAGATGTAATCCGATCATGCTGGCCAACGAACTTGAACTTTCGTTTTGTGTCCTTAACATTTTAAAATTTGTTTGAAGTTTCTAGCACAATTCTACGGACAGTTATCGTCTGGAATGACACATACATAAATTAAAAAATGCGTTAAACTTCAGAATAGCCTAAAACGGATTTCTGCATAACATTTTTTCAAAAATTCACATTCTACAAATTTTGAGGCGAGACCAATAGCTTAATTTTCTTCAAAAATTCGCTAAAAGAAGGGGGAAAAAAAAAAGAATTAGGTAGGTACCGTGTTTTCAGAAGTTGCCGATGTCGGTGAGGATTTGTTGAAACAAATTGGCGTGGTTGTGGTTTGATTGCCTCCCCATGAATTCGCATAATAATAATGCACATGAATTCGTACAAATAGATCAGAATGCTGTGTATAAGTTGGTGGTCTGGATGCTCGCAAGCTCGCATCTCAAAATTACATAACATCAAGTAGTCAATCCCTTAGTAAAAATACAGATTAGTTGGACATGTAGGTCAGATAATAAGAATTATCTGGTAGAAATCCAACTGGTTAGAACATTGTTCAGAATTAGCGAAACGCTGCAATTCAGCGTTGTTTCTTTTAAGAATGTTAAAACAGAAGATGAGTAAAAATGGGCTTCTGCAGGCATATCATTGTTGCTTCCAAAGTATGATAAGTTATGGTATAATTTGTTGGGGGCATGCCCCGTCATCTTCTCGTATATTTTCCATACAAAGGAAAACTATACGTGTCCAGCGTTCAAAAAGTTAAATATACTTACTTTACCATCAATCTATATACTTGAGAGTGCTTGCTATGTGAGAAAACATCAAAATAGTGATGAGGTCAGAAATGAAATCTCACGACTATTGAACTAGAATTTCTGACCTGTTATCTTTGAAAAGGAATCGGGTCAAGGTTTGTCAAAATGCAGTGAACTATTGGGGGGTCCATTTTTAATACCCTACCACATTCATTCAAGAGATTGGAATATAGAACATTTAGGAACAAGCTTCGATTGTATTTATGTAATTTGGCGTTTTATAATATTGACGAGTTCCTCAAATCTAGTCATACAAGTTTGATCAGTGATCTAGTTTTGTAAGTGTTTTATTTTATACGTGGTTGTTATCTTTTAATGGATTCATCAAGTTTATACGTTGAATTGAGTTTATTTGTACCTACCGGTAGCCATAGATAATTTGTCAGCAGCCGAGGATATTTATAACAGTACTCGCGCTAGCATTTTAGATAATCTGTGATATAATTGAAAGCCTTTTGTTAACTCTTAGATGTCGTGTTATTTTGTTTTGTTTTTCGTGTGCATTTTGTTTATTGTTGTTTGATACTGAATGATTAGTCTTAACCGTATGAATGAATATTTAGTATGCATGTAATTTATTGAATGCTTGGCCGTGTGCTTGTTTGCTTTTTGGGTTTCGGCTTGGGGCTCTCGGTCGGCCCAGGGGCGGTCTCGCCTGGTGTTGCTTCTTGAAATGGAGCGATTGATTTAGTCGCGTCTTGGGGTGCTCATCCAGAAATGGGTGGGGGGGGGGGGTGTGGAGGGGCACCCTCGGGAGGCCGCCACGGTGGGTCGGGTCCGGGCTCGACCGGGACACCCTGGCCGAGCCACCTTTTGGGATGGGCAGGCACCTTGGCTGACATTTTCTTTAAAAAAATAAGAATGAAAGTGATGTCAATTTAAATACCAATATGAATGACAATTGTGATGTACCTACATTGTACTTCCACAAATATACTCTCTCTCTCTCTTTTAGAATTATGTGTATATGTAATTTGGCAGTCTGGATGCTCGCAAGCTCGCATCTAAAAAATACTTAACATAACATAATTTATGTAAGAAGTTATGCCTAGAAACATCGGGCGGGCGTGTTGAAGACAAGTTGACTTGTGGGGGGGGGGGGGGGGGGGGTAAACGGAAAAGTACCATATGTTTAACCCCTGTTTGACTTATTACTGTAGATATTGCTGAATGTTCACTCATTTCACCTTTTGCGGGTTAATCGTAACTTTCTTTAGGTAGGTACCTATATGTTCAACCCTTCTTTGATGTATTAAATTTCATATTGCAGAATGATTGACAACGAGGAGATAGAAGAGATGTTGAAAGAGATCAAGAAAAATGAGAAAGAAGGTGCGACCCGGGTGTCCCTGGTGGATCTACTTCCACCTAACAGAAAACCAGAGTCCGTTCTTGACAGAAGAAGACGGGATCTGCTCGAAGGTCGGCGCGCAGATCGGCGGCAACTGACGGGGCACAGACCTATGTTCATCCAGTTGGGTACTGTATCCGACGCTAGGGGATCTTGTTATATTGAAGTTGGGGACACTAAGGTACCAAAGTTATACTGAAATGGATCTAAACCTAGCATTTTAACAATATTAAGGTATTTTACTTCTTTCTGTGGCTTGTATTCCTTAGTGGATTATATCTAGTGTTTAGGTTTATAGTAGTACTTATATAGCTTGCTTTGTGTCCATTACCCATTAAAAAGTGTATACAGCTGTGGTATTTGTATAACTTCAAGTCCCATGAAAGAGAAAATTTGCTCGTTGGTACCAGCTCAAAAATATAGGGAAAGTTGAAAATTGATCCAGTGATAGTGGCAATAATTGGCATACACTTTTTTTATCTCCTCTCTCGCACAACTGGCGTCCACATTGGCCTTTTTTTTTTTTTTTTACGTAGGCAGGTGAGGAAATCTTTAAGATCCTAAGGTGGTAATCGGATCTCGTAAGATACCCAAGAGAGATCGCACTCCGGGTTATGTGGGATTCAAACACACTAAAACCTCACCTTCCTTTTCCCACGTTGGAACTCTGCCTGGAACTGTTTACCACATTACTTCAGGCCGAGTCCTTGAGAAATTTCTTCAGTCCTCTCGATCCATGTGCTCCCTCCTCCTCTGTCTCTCCCGTTCCAAGATGATCTTTTTCTGGAGGATGTCCTCAACGTAGGCAGCTACAAAATTCCATTTTTGCTCTCGTTCAATCATTTTGGATACTACCACCTCCGGTGTCACGTCTTGTGGTGGTAATTCCAGAGCATCCTGCAGCCTTCTTCTTTCTGTAGCCCATCGCCATTTCCTGGCAGTATGGACATATTGGGGAGTCTACTTTTCCCATTTTATAGAGATATGCGTAAAACAGCCCATGACCAGAAAGGAACTGAGTCAGGAAAAAGTTTACTTCTCCATGTTTTCTATCTAGCCATACCTTGATCTGAGGAATCAAGCGTGCTGTCCATCTCCCTCTCTGCTCTACAGTCCACATTTCCTGCCATCTTGCCATTGTATATTCTCTCTCTTCAGCGGCTAAATGAGCTCTTTCTCCTTCCTCTCTTCTATCAAAGATTCGTTTGCGTTCTGCAGCCAATAGATGGATTGGGATGCTGCTTGTAAGTACGAGTATGGCTGGCTCTGACACTGTTCTGTAGGCACATGCAATCCTCAGCGCTCCTCTTCGTTGAACTGCAATAATTCTCTTGCGATAGTAGGCAATGTTTAGAGCATCTGCCCATACCTCCGCACCGTACAAGATTATTGATTGTACAACGGTCATCATGAGACGACGCTTACATGGTCTTGGCCCGTTGATATTTCTCATGAGATGACTAAGAGCAGTTGTTTTCTTTGACGCCTTCTCTGCTGATTTCTTTATTTGCTCCCAGAATGTAATTGTAGTATCTAATGTGATTCCCAGGTAGTTTACTGTTGGTTTGCTGGTGACTTAGGGATCCGTTTGCTTGACGGTAGGGATCCGTTTTCGAGTGAACACAACTAAGTACTTCGGTTTTAGCTGCTGCTAATGTCAACATATGGTCTTCCATCCATCTTGTGATCTTTACCATTACTTGATTCAGTTTATACTGTGCCAATTCCGTGGTTCTAGCCAGGATAACTGCCGCAACAATATCCGCATATCCGACAAGATAGCAGTCTTCTGGCATTTCCAATCGTAGAACACTATCGTATGACGCGTTCCATAGTTGTGGGCCCAGAACTGAACCCTGGGCTGCTCCTGCGGTGATTTCTTTCTCCCTTTCCCCCTGAGCCGTCTCATAAACCAATGTTCGGTTTTTAAGATAGCTGTCCATAACTGCTAGTAAGTATCTTGGTATTTTAAAAGTGGTATCCAGAGACTCTAACATATCATTCCATCTTGCAGAATTGAAGGCATTTTGTCCACATTGGCCTTAATGAAATTTACTGATTGACTCGCTAATTCAAAGATGTCAGTACCAGCTCTAAGTTCACGCGCCGAATAGTCCTAGATATTTTATTTGTTTATGTATCTATTTTTTAAGCCCTTAAGCAGTGCGCTGTACGGGTAGGGCACCGGTTTTGAGTCGGAAAAAGTGACGGGTTTGGGCTCGCTCGAAAATCAATAGGATTCCTGCGTACAACGGTGTACACTCGTCAGACAAGACTACAAATTCGACATTAAAAAAATACAGTAAAATAGAAGTCGTTTAAAAAAACCCAATAATTGTATAGTTTATCCGTTAAATACTTGAAATTAATCATTTTTCATTTTCTCCTGAGTCGCTAACTGGGTTTCGTCTGTTAGATATGTCTTTTATTTGTTTTCAACAAAGGTTTTGATTTTGGACGGCGGGCCCAAACTAGGCGCAGTTGACAAGCCCAAACCAGTTGCCACTTCAAAGGCCTTTCACTTGCTCTGAGTCCAAACCCGTGACAGCCGAATTAACTTATGGCGTTCCAGTTTGTTTCAATAGATTCTTTTTTCTTTGGGATAATAACTATCAATGACAACCAACAAATCATTACTGATCGAAGGTTCTCAAGGTCTCGATTTTTTAATACCTATTTCAGCCTTTTATTGATAAAAATTGGATGCCGATGCTACTGGCACATCCTCAACCAATATATAATTTTTGAGCCAAATTCCAGAAAGTTTGGTTCCGTAGTTTCGGAGAAACGCTTCGGATAAGGGATTGCGTGTAACAGACAAACGGGTTTTTTTTCGATTTTCGGATTCTACGCATCTTGGAAACGTAATCCAACAAATTTTGAGGGGAGGGCTTAAATTTTGCTTTTCTTGATCGATTCATTATTGAAAATTATAAACCAAAATACTTAGGTACCCTTTTATTTCGAAGTATTCAAGAATTTGATTTTTTACAATTTCAACCTTTAAATGTCACCCCTTGGGGTTATTTGAATCTAAGGTAATGCCGAAATTACTGACTCGTCCTCTGCTGATGGGTGTTTTTTGAACCGAATTTCGTACCCAAGCTGAGCTTTGAGCCGAACTCTGGTCCAGTAGTTTTGAAGAAAAGCTTTGGAAGGCGGACAGACGGAATTTTGGTTTATTATTTCCAATAATAAGCCTATGTGATCGTGTAGCAAAAAAATTTTATAACCCCCCTGGGTGCTATGAGCCAAAAATAGGTGAAAAAGTGTTTTTTTTTTTTTTTTTTTTTTTTTTGTGTATATTTCAAGTTGTATAGAAATTGGAGATTTATGAGTGAAAAGAAAATGTTAGCTATTAATTTTATGGAAAAAAAAGTATTCTAAATGATACTCTTCTATTCAAAAAGAGATTTCGGATTTTAGGCTATTTTTTGCAATTTTATAGATTTTTTAAAACAAAATTTAATGAAGTTCAAGTTTTTAGCATAATTTCGTACATAAATTTTTGAATGTTCTATTTCATAGTTGATAAACTTTATTTGACCAATCTTGTGCTAAAAAATATCAATTTAACAATTCTTAGCCATTTTCAGAGATTTTGTCAGCACATTTTTTGAAATTTGACCAATTAGATGATATCAATATACAGTATAGGTAACACTTTTATGTGTTGGAAAGATGACTTGGTAATAAATTGTTTTGTTTATCAACTATATTAAAAAGCGTAAAATTGTGAGATTCCGCTGCTGTAATGGATTGAACCCATTTGTGAGGTCCGAAGCTCCGAGTTCCGATACTAAGTATACTATAAGCGGCGTTTAATAATTATGGACCAGAGATCTACGTAGAAGGGCTGTCTAATACATAAATAATAAACCTTTGTGTAATTTGAAGCGTTTTTTGAAGAAAAGCTTCGGATGACGGACAGACGGAATTTTTTCTCAATCAGATCAAACACTTTGAGTGGAAAGGCAAAAACTCCCCTCAGTCCTGATACAAAACCATTCAATTAGTCTTGTTGGGGGCTTTCTCCTGACAAAAATGAACTACATTCGGTCTTATACCACCAACATCTTCTACGCTCTAGTCTGTCCGTAGAATATTACAGTACGTTTCTGCTACTAGTTTTGTGGAGCGCTGTCTTTAGGAGTAAAGCATGTTTATTTATCCCCCATTGGTGGGTCCAGTGGTTAGCCACTGTGATGGTACACTTTTAAACCTCAAGTTAACTGTCTGTCTACATATTCCGCAAGAATAATATGAACACGGTTTACGGTTTTATTTTCAGGTTGTGGTGAGTGTACGTGGTCCTAAGGAGATTCCTAACATAAGGGAGTACACTGAAATGTGTGAGATCGAGTGCCTTGTCGAGTACGCTCCGTTTTCCAACTGTACTGGAGCGAATGAAGGGTATTTGTGCCAGGCTTTGAAGAAGTCGATGGAACCAGTCCTTTGCCGTCATGAATTTCCCAACCTTCAGATCACCGTTAGCGCTTTCATCCTGGAAGATGGAGGTTCGTTCTGTATGCCTTATATGATAAAACCGAGCACATAATGCTGTTTCAAGGTACCTTTTGATTGCAAGTAAACAAAGACAAATTTAAACAAATGTTTGTCCTCCAAACCCAAAATTTCTATTCACACTTTCCGTTTTAGTGTTTGCTGAACAAGTGTGGTCTCATACCTGTCTGTGACCTGCAAATCGTAGCAACACGTGTTACGTTAAAGGAAACCTCTCCCAATCGGAAAGATTTGATTAATTAATAAATGAATAAAACAACTTGACATAGTAGTGATATACCGCAAAATCTGAGTCATTCTTATATGCGGGTTTCACGGGTTTATGTGAAAGGCATGAGCTAAAACACATTCTGTGTTTCAATAATTTCATTCGAAGTATGTAAATAGAGTTAACTGGGGATCCAGGAGGCGAGTTTTTTATTTCATTTTTTTCTTTAGTCTTTATCTAGAACACAGGATTTTACGATCGCATACTACAGTTAACTACAGTTACTGTGACAGTTAATTCTAGATCCCATTGCTGTTATATCAAACTTGGATTATTAAACTACAACTGTAGGTACCTGGAACGGCCTCTGGGGTGGGCGAGTGGGGATCACTTCGTGTGTAGTTGGTTTTCCTTCGACAATAATTTGTGTAGCAGTAAACCAACACTTAGTGAAACAACCATGAATTGCAACTGTTGGATGCATGCAAGTTAAAATACTTGGTCTATGCGCCGTCAATTCTAGTTAACAGCATAGGTTTAGTTTGATATAAACTTAGGACTGCAGTGACTGATTTGTCCACCAGGTAATCGTCAAATCGTAAAGTTCTTCATTGACAATGACAATGTTAGGCCTCCCTGTTTCATGCTTGTATTTGTGATGAATTTCTACAAAACTTTTTTTTTTTTTTGTTAAGGCCCTTTTACACGAGCGATTTTTTCCGGCAATAATTGCAGAAAAAAGTATTGCGCAACTATTTCAAAAAAGTTGGACAACTATTCTCTCCTCGAAAAAGTTGCCGAAGATTGCAGGCAATTAATTGACGGGGGTTGTACAACATTTCAGGCCCACGAGCCCTCTCGGCAACTGTTGCATCGTGTTGAAATGAAGTCCAAGGGGTTTGGAAAATTATTGCACTATTGCGGCAATTTTTCGGCCTTGGGTCGGGAGAGGGAACGAAACAGCCAATCACATTGAGAGTTTATTTGTGCAGTATGGCCTTATGAGCAAATATTGACGTGAAACTGCACTGATGGGGTGCAGCATGGCCTCATGAGAGAATTTTAACGTAGGAAAGATAGGAGTTTATTTGTGCAGCATGGCCTTATGAGCAAATATTGACGTGAAACTGCACTGATGGGGTGCAGCATGGCCTTATGAGCGAATACTGACGTGAAACTGCACTGATGGGGTGCAGCAGTGCCTCATGAGAGAATTTTAACATAGGAAAGATAGGAGTTTATGTGTGCAGCATGGCCTTATGAGCAAATATTGACGTGAAACTGCACTGGTGGGGTGCAGCATTGCCCCATGAGAGAATTTTAACGTAGGAAAGATAGGAGTTTATTTGTGCAGCATGGCCTTATGAGCAAATGTTGACTTGAAAGAATTTCAGAGGTGAGAGCCAACCCACATTCTCTCTGGCTCAGAAACTGGCGCTGCCAAATTCCCCTCTTTTTCCTTTGGTTGGCAGCAGCAGCGATGACGACCACAGCAGCAGCGACGACCACCTCTTTACCGTCCATGGCGCAAACTGTTGTCGCCCGTGTAAACGAAACAATTGAGCAATTTCTATTGCTCAACTTTATTGGTGTAACACAGTGCAATTAATTCCTTGCAACATCTTGACGCAACACGAGGCAATTTTATTGCTTTGTGTTGCGTACAACTTTTCTAGTGCAATTTTTTTGGAGTTGCGCAACTTTTGTTGCTCGTGTAATTGGCCCTTTATTAACAATCTTGCAAAGTCATATTTGGCAGAAATGACTCTATGTTGTTCAACATCCTGACACTCGTGTACTATGGGCGTAACGTCCTGGAGTGTCACAGTAGACACCACATCACTTTTTCAGCTAGGGAAGGGGATGTATTAATAATTTGTATAACAAACATTGTATTAATAATTTGTATAACAAACATTCTTTTTGAACCAAAATATCAGGATATTATTATTTCAAGTCCATTGGATTGTTCTCTCTGAGGTTTGTTTAGACCGTCTGTATATTATTTTACAGGTTCTGTACTGTCTGCAGCAATAAATGGCGCCAGTCTAGCCTTCACCCACGCAAGGCTTCCATGTTTTGGGATAGTGTCCTCCGTTAGTGCTGCAATTTTTAAAGATAAGCTGCTCATAGACCCAGACTTTGAAGAAGGTGATAGTAAATTCTAACGTTTGTGTAATCCAGTTACACTCTTTCAAGACACTTGAATTACCAATAAAACTATTCTATTTGTATTATTACAGAGTCTCTCTGCTTCAAATCGGTTGGGGAAAACGTCAAACTCTATGGCCTCGCCACCCTGGCGTACATGCCAGACTTGGAGCAAATCACGCTTTTTGAGCAGTTTGGGTATTCCCATCGCCACGCCAAGCTGGCTGACGCCCTGACGGCCAAATGTCAAGAAGTCCACAGAATATGTTCCCAACACGCGTTGAGAGAGGCGAGAAACAGCGTCCAGTCTCTGGCTGCAGCTCAAGACGCAACAAACGCAATGCAAGCACTGGACGTTTAGTGAAACTGTTTTATTCTCTGCCATAAGTGATATTTAAATGTATTAATTTTTTTAATGAAAATGATTTTTTTGCTACATAGGTACTACCATTTGTAGAACTCCTTTTTACTCTCAATTCTTTTAGCGAATTTTTGAAGAAAATTAAGCTATTGCCTCAAAATTTGTAGAATGTGAATTTTTGAAAACATTTTATGCAGAAATCCGTTTCAGGCTATTCTGAATCATATTCTGAAGCTTAACGCATTTTTTTATGTATGTATGTATATATGTATGTATGTGTCATTCCAGACGATAACTGTCCGTAGAATTGTGCTAGAAACTTCAAACAAATTTTAAAATGTCAAGGACACAAAACGAAAGTTCAAGTTCGTTGGCCAGCATGATCGGATTACATCTTCGGGTTGAAATTTTCAAAAATGTAGTAACAATTTCAAAATAGCCTGTTTTTTGCGATTTGTCGTGCGAAATAATTTTTTCAGCATACTAACATGTGGTATATTCGGAATCAGCGTAAAATTTCCTATAAGAATATGTATCAAGTTTTCAAAAATTTCAAAGTTGAAAAATCAGTCAAAAATCGAAATAATGCCGTTCGCTAGTTGTAAAAATCGATAATATTTGCATGAAACATTGTCCAAATTCAGATTGAACTACTCTTATGGAAGTATCCCTGTATAACCAATCCTAGAACCATGCTGTTTAAAACGTAGGTAGTAGGTGCTTGTTTAAAATTTCATTCCATGTTTGTCTATCAAAATCATAAACTAAAATTTCTCTACACGATCAATAGCGACTGAAATGTCGAAGATTTCTTCAAAAATTCGCTCATAGGGTCATGCTGCATGACTGGACTTTTTTAGTTATCATTTGTTTTTAGGACGTCCTTCTAAAGCTATGTCTTATAAGCAAGGCTTTGTAAGCAAGAGAGATACCTACTAGAATTGATCCAGGGGGGTGGAGTACAAACCAAGCGTGAGAAAAAAAATAACTGAATACAAATCCGTTTCAGACCATTCTAAGGCCAAATCCGTGGGAAAAACAATAGCAATATGTGTGTGTATGACAAATTTTGTCGACGCTGCCCTGCACGGTGGTCCTCGATCGGATTTGACCTCAAAGTGCTTGCCCTTCAAATTTTCTTTCGAAATATGATTTGGGGATATGTTAGGATTATAATTCAGCAAAAACTGATCAAACATTGAGCCGTTTTTTTTATTCAGTTTTTGAATTTTTAATTGATACTTTAATCATGAAAATACGCTATAATCGCCGAAATTCAGAAAAAAATATTATTTATGTGTCATTATACAATAGAATCGTCATCTAGTTTCATAGTTCTGACCTATTTTGTGATCAAATATAATTAGAAAAACAAAAATAACAATATTTTATTGAACAAAATAATGATTATATTTGCATGAAGCTTTAAATAAATGCCTTTGAGTATACATGTAGTATGTGCGTGTGTGTCTATGTGTACGCTTGTGTGTGAGTTTATAATAATTCATTATATAAATTTTAACATAGAATATATATCCAAATTGAATGGAAAATAAAAATTATGGCATTTTAACATTTTACATATGCAGAGAATTATATTCGCATACAGCTCTTAATAAACGTTGTCCATACTCAGAATTGATTCGCAATACTTTATGTTTGGCCCACGTCGCAGAAAAATCATGATGCACGGCCTCCATATCCTGTTCACTGTAAAAGCCGAGGCCATTTCCATGTTTGGTACAACATTCTTCCACATGAAAGAAAACCGTGTGAACTTTTGGAGTGACTGGAATATCCAAAGATAAATATGATGCTTTGAACTCATTGATGTATTCAATGAATTTTGGATCCAGCCCGACTGAGAAAGATGCTTTGACAACTTCATTGAACTTTTGGAAAGCATCAACGAATTCGTTCAAAGGAAACAGTTGCCGCATTTTGCTACAGAAACTTGATTTGTTGCGTTCAAACTGTAACATGGGTTGTTTAAAATACGTTGATGCTTTCCAGAAGTTCAATGAAGTTGTCAAAGCATCTTTCTCAGTCATGCTGGATCCAAAATTCAATGAATACATCAATGAATTCAAAGCATCATATTTATCTTTGGATATTCCAGTGACTCCAATAGTTCACACGGTTTTCTGAAAGAATTTTGTACCAAATATGGAAATGGCCTCGGCTTTTACAGTGAACAGGATATGGAGGCCGTGCGTCATGATTTTTCTGCAACGTGGGCCAAACATAAAGTATCGCGAATCAATTCTGAGTATGGACAACGTTTATTAAGAGCTGTATGCGAATATAATTCTCTGCATATGTAAAATGTTAAAATGCCATTATTCTTATTTTCTATTCGATTTAGATATATATTTTATGTTAAAATTTATAAAATGAATTATTATAAACTCACACACAAGCGTACACATAGACACACACGCACATACTACATGCATATTCAAAGGCATTTATTTAAAGCTTCATGCAAATATAATCATTATTTTGTTCAATGAAATATTGTTATTTTTGTTTTTCTAATTATATTTGATCACAAAATAGGTCAGAACTATGAAACTAGATGACGATTCTATTGTATAATGACACTTAAATAATATTTTTTCCTGAAATTTGGCCTTTTATAGCGTATTTTCATGAATAAAGTATCAATTAAAATTTCAAAAACTGAATTTAAAAAAAAAATGGCTCAATGTTTGATTTCAGTTTTTGCTGAATTATAATCCTAACATATCCCCAAATCATATTTCGAAAGAAAATTTGAAGGGCAAGCACTTTGAAGTCAAATCCGATTGAGGACCACCGTGCCTGGCCACAATTCTCAACCATTTCCGAGATTATTTGTTTGTTCGATTCCAATTTTATTCTAGTTGTGCAACAAACCTAGGAAATTTTGACTTTAAAGATGGAAGAGGAAGAATGGAGGGGGTAAAGCCGAAAAAACGTGTTTTTTTTTCCGACAAATTTTGTTGACGCTACCCAGGCTACAATTCTCAGCCTATTTTTGGGCTTCTCATTTTGTTCGATTCCAATTTCAGTCTAGTTGTGCAACGAACCTAGGAAATTTTGGATTTACTGTCGAGGAGCGGGTGTGGAGGGGATAATTCCCGATTTTGTCAAGCGCTGCCCAAGCTACAAATCTCTACCAATTTTTGTGATTCTTATTTTTTCCATTACCAATTCGATATAGTTTTGGAAAGTATGGCAGGATTTTCAAACTTCATCAAGAGAGGGGATAAGGTCCATTACTAGGGTGCTAAGGACCTAAGGAACATGGTGGTTGACATGACTTTCCCCTTGTTGATACCTTGCGTCACTTCTTTTGGCTCTACAATTCGTTTGGCCTCACCATCAAGCTCGTCAATACTGGTCAAAAATGAGAATTATATTATTAATAAATAAATTATAATAATGAAGAAACACAATAAACCGACAAAACAACTTGTGTCTGTCACAACTACCCTTATAGGCAACAAAATAGTAGTAAATCAGTAAGGTCATTGTTTACGTGCTGCGTTTTATCTCGAGCTTCTCATTTTTGGAGCCCCATTGAGGGGGATTGTAATAATATTTATTGTAACATGGATGATGTAGGTATAGTATCGGTGAAAGAAAAAACTACGAGTCAAAATTATTGCTAACGTGCAGATTTCAGGGGGTGGCAATATTTGAAAACTTAAAAAGGTAGGTATTAAAAAAAAAGTAATTAAAAGTTTGTCAAAATAAATATATAACAATCAACACAGTTTAATTTTATTTGAATATTTTTTGGGTAATATATAAACTTTGCCAAGTTAGGTATTTTCTTCATTATAAGATACAAGAATTAACGCAGCTTAGTGTTCTGTTACTCTGTGATCTGGGGGGTGTTCTGTAACTTTTCGAGAAATAATCAACAGTGGAGTAGTTAGTTTTCCACTAACAGGCAAAACAACTAGTAAACTAACCAAGAATACTTGAGGAGCTTACTTTCAAAAGGGGTCATATCCATTTTTCGAAGAAAAAAATCTGTAAAAAACGGATTTTCAATCTGTAGGATAACCAAAATCGATTTGTATGAGCAGTTAGCGTCAAAAAGGAACATATCCTTGTGTATTTGAGGGCCAAAGTTTGATGTTTGGATCAAAAGGGATCACATCCATTCCTATATGATGGATAATTTTCGTTTCAATCAAAAGGGAATATATCCTCATCTTCCTTCAAGTTGTTGCTCGTTGATGTTTTTCAAAAAGGAACATATCCAAAATGCCATCTACCGGATTTTTTTCCAACTCTAGTTTGGAACATACCTTTTAGAATGCCCGTGCTGTTTGGTGATAAAATTTGAAGGGTTTGGTATGAATAACCAACAGAGTGCAGGAGCAATACTCTTCGGCACCCCTGTTATCCACTGTACTCCTGTACTTCCCAATATTCAATGATATTGATATAAGACGTGCTGTGATCCTCCTGTTTCGCTGATTTCTCTAGTGCTTCTTTCTGTTTTTAGTTCGTGTCTCTTGAGATTTTTAGGCTTATCATCGTTTTTGCGTTGCTAAGGTGTCGTTGGTGTTGCCTAGAATGGAGGGTATTTTTGGCGTTCTTTTGGGTACCCATGAAGTAACACTATCACAAGACGATGGCGAAGTAGGAGAATGTGATTGTCTTGACGAAGAGGAAACTGATTTTCATGTTTGAAATGTTGACAGATTTTAAAGATTTTTTGAGATTTTTTTCTATATTGGCTTTTTTGTTCGTTCCAAACTGGAAATTACCTACATTATATAATTTGGAAACGTAGTTCATGTGTGTTTTTTGCATACCTAAGAAAATATGAATAACCTGCACTTGATTTTTGTGATTTTTTTATTGAGAACTGGATGTGTTTTTATCAAAATGGAACATATCCGAAATTTTGATCAAAAGGGGTCATATCCTAATGATAATTAGCTGCAACTCCTCTGGTTTTCGAGATTGGCTGCTCATGTTTTGGGATATGATTTTTAGTGCCTCACTAAGCTACACTAGATTAAAAACTAAATTTAAATTCCAATCAATAACTCCTCGGGCGTTTTTTTCACTTCCTGAAATTTTTTTGGAAGTGGATATGACCCCTTTTGAAAGTAAGCTCGTCACTTAGTTTCAGGCACTTGCTAATTTCGCATATATTACCGTCTGGATTGATTGATTGTTTGTTCCTGGGGTTTGCTGGGGGCACCCTTCTTTTGTCATGATTTCTGTTTTAATACCCTCTCCCTGACACTTAGAGCATCAACCGCCACTGGACAACCTCGGGCAGTGCGCTCGTCGGAAGCACAATTGGCACATTGTGGGTGAATTTCGGGTGGTCTTTCGTAGAATGTGGTTTGCCACGTTTTACTCATTTTGGTGTTTTTGCAATTTATGTTTTGGTATGACTGTATTCTTGACAACGTTCGATCCCTGCAGTGGAGCTCTGTTAACTTTACACCCAAGTATGGTTTTGATACCATTTAAGTTTGTTAAGTTCTGTAATTTTTGAGCACATTAAATTGATCACAATGTACTAAAAATGTACTAAAAAAAAAAATGTACTAAAAAAAATCACTAAAAACGGCCCAAAATCGTTGAATTTATAATTTTTAGCAGAATTTTGGTCAAACCTAAATTTTCAACAATCAACTAGGACATTTAACAATTTTTGCTCAAAATTAAGCTGACAAACGTACTTAAATTTCATTAACATTTGCCAAAAAATACATAAAACGGCAAAAAAATCTTAAAATCCAAAAATCTCTTTTGAATCGCCGAATTTTATTTAGTATGAGTTATGTTTCCATGAAATTGGTTTTTAACTATATCTTTCTACTGAAATTGCTCAAATTTCAATGCAATTTAACATATTATAATACGATAGACAGTCTAAGAAAATTCGCTCATACGATCATGCTGTATGACTGGAACATTTTTTTAATATTCAGGTTGGAGGGAATTCGCCTGCTGTTGAAATGTTTCATAAGCTTCTACTAATCCATATAACTCACCGAACGCTTTGCAAAGTGAAGAATCTGCGAGTTGACTAGTTTTCAACTTCAGTGACGATTCAGTGACAGTAACATCTCCGCTTCTCTTTAAGGTCATTGCACGGATTTAATAAAAATCCCAACACCATTCATGGCACTGCTTTCTTTTCTCTGAGCTCATCACGATCAGGTGTTCCCTTTTCAGATGCACGAGAGAGACTGAAGGTGGTAGATAAAACAAAATGTTCCATTCTAATTTATATGTATTTTATTGTTACTATATTTTGTCTAGGGGTTAACCCGCCCAAATACCCTCTGAGTTCGAATAAAGGGTAATTCCATGTCAAATCAACACACTTTAAATATAAATTTTACCTCACCATTTTAGATTTTGCTCAAATTTGGTATACTCATAGTAGGTGTTGAGACTAAGAAAAATACCAAATTTTAAATTTTTATCTCAAACCGTTTCTTAAATATGGCTATGTAAAACTTACAAAATCTCGCCAAAAAACCATGAACGGATTTTATACTATTCGCTCTAGGAACTGTCCTAATTGAGCTAGAGAGCTGAGAGAGGTATCATTTTGCAGCTTTTTTTATGCTCTTTCCAGTGATATACAACAGGACATAGGTTCTAATAACAAAAATTTTGTCAAAATACAAATGAAAATTTTGATTCAATTGTTTTCCAAAAAGTACATAATTTAAAATTTTCAAAATATTCCTTTAAATACTTAGTACTGTTGTAAACAATGTGACAAAATATAAATATGGGATGATGATGGGTTCATTGTTAAAAAAAAATATTCCTGACACTAGTTTTCCACTAAAAACCCCGGTTTGACTAAGTAATAAACATATTACTTACTTTTACCAAAGAGGTGAACTATTTAATTAAATATATAAAGGAATATTATGTATAAAGGTAAAAAAATATCAGAAATATTAATTCAAAATACTATCTTGTTAAAACAAAACCAATAACCATAGATATACTCCAATAAAAATTAAGTTATTTAGGTTGCTTACTTTAATTTTATACAATTTAAACTAAGTTAAACAAAGCCTATTAATTAGTAAAACAATAATCTTGAACATTTATATAACAATAAATCTGAAAAAGGTATGAAAATAGTCTACTTGAATAGTTATGTAATAATTCTGGTACAAACAGATTAATCAAAATTTACATAATATTGTACATATTTATGATGATGATTAGGTATTTTTCGTTGTGCAAAATCTAAAATGGTGAGGTAAATTGGGTGTGTTGAATTGACATGGAATGACCCTAAGGTAGTTACTAAAGATCATAAGAAATTGACGTTGTAAGAGTTTAAATGTGAAAACATCCCTCTCATTCATCATCGATCACGAGTCTGTATATATTGCTACAAAGAACTGGTTATGGGCCTTCAATTTGTGGAAATAATATTACATATTGGTATTTTGGCTTGTTTCAAGCAGTAAGTGGGGATTTATATAATTTATCCTGCTAGCGTTCATCAACTCCTGTCTACAAAATGTGTTCTATCCTACTATTGATAGTCTCTTAGACTGGAAAATTTTGTTTCTTGGAAGACTTCGGTTCATGCAATGTGATTGAGGTAGGCGTTGACGAGAGGAACTAGTATGATTCCCGATGGAAAATACGGGATCCAAGCCCTCGCCAAACTCACGCTCCTCGTGGACATCAGTATATAAGAAATGGACGAGATATTCATTCAATTCAATTCAAATAATTTATTGTGCAGGAAACAATATGTTTATGTAAGCACACATGAACAACAAATACAAGAGACAAAATTAGACATGAGGTGGCGAAGAAAAGAAAAACATCAAGTACAAATTAAAAATATTTAGGTAAATAAAGGAAATAATAATTAAAAGATAAAGGAAAGTTTAAAGATATTCTGCATCACAGAAAGAAGAAGGGGGAGAGGAGAACGAAGGGGAGTGCACTAAATGCTGGCTACTATCGGATGCCTAGATACTGAACAGTAGCCTTCAAGAATCGACCAATGGAGGGGGACGCACGAACAGACAAGGGAAGAGAATTCCAGATCCTTGCTCCTGCCACCCCAAAGGACTTGGACATAGTTCGACTGGTGTGCCTGATGACAGAGAGAGATTGGGATCTAAAAGAAGAGGCTCTATTAACTCTATTGGACAAATAGATTGGCATTGAACCATTAATTATTTCTGCAATTAATTTTAAATGCCTGAAAATGAAATAATCCTCCAGGGGAAGGCAAAGAAGGGTGAGATGGGATACAGATTGACGTACATTAACATTATATGCATATCTCAGGCAAGCAATATAGGCAACCACGAGTCTCGATTTCAAAGAAGCGGAAATAGCATAGGAGTAAACTGAGCAACAATAAAAGAAGTGAGGAGTTACTAAAGCAATGGCAAGTCGTATTTTGAAGTTATTAGGAGTAAATTTAGATAAACGTCGGAGACTGTGGAGAGATCCATAAACTCTCTTGCACACCTGAACCACATGGTAGTCCCAAGACATGGCCTTGTCAAAATAGAGTCCCAGATTTCTTACATGTGATGAGTAAGGCACCACCATCCCTTCAATCAATCATATATGATGAATATGAAAAAAAAAGTTCCAAGTCCAGACAGCTCTGCACTTGACACAGTTGCGACCCAGACTGGTTTGATTTGTGTTTCTAGTTGAAATTAATAGAGATAATCTTAGAAAAAGGAGGTGGTGGGGGTAAATTTAGGTTTTTCATGAGATGAACATAAGGTCGCATAGTTGTGGAACATTTAGGTGCAAATTTGTAAGTCTGTACCCAACCAAGTTGCGACCTAGGCAAGCTGGATATGTGTTTGTTGTTGAAATTAGTAGATATAATCTTAGAAAAAAGGAGGTAGTGGGGGTAAATTTAGGTTTTTTCATGAGATGAACATAAGGTCGCGTAGTTATGGAACATTTAGGTGCAAATTGGTAAGTCTGCACCCACCAAATTGCGACCTAGACAAGCTGGATATGTGTTTGTTGTTGAAATTAGTAGAGATAATCTTAGAAAAAAGGAGGTAGTGGGGGTAAATTTAGGTTTTTTCATGAGATGAACATAAGGTCGCGTAGTTATGGAACATTTAGGTGCAAATTTGTAAGTCTGCACCCAACCAAGTTGCGACCTAGACAAGCTGGATATGTGTTTGTTGTTGAAATTAGTAGAGATAATCTTGGAAAAAAGGAGGTAGTGGGGGTAAATTCAGTTTTTTTCATGAGATGAACATAAGGTCGCGTAGTTATGGAACATTTAGGTGCAAATTTGTAAGTCTGCACCCAACCAAGTTGCGACCTAGACAAGCTGGATATGTGTTTGTTGTTGAAATTAGTAGAGATAATCTTGGAAAAAAGGAGGTAGTGGGGGTAAATTCAGGTTTTTTCATGAGATGAACATAAGGTCGCGTAGTTATGGAACATTTAGGTGCAAATTTGTAAGTCTGCACCCAACCAAATTGCGACCTAGACAAGCTGGATATGTGTTTGTTGTTGAAATTAGTAGAAATAATCTTAGAAAAAAGGAGGTAGTGGGGGTAAATTTAGGTTTTTTCATGAGATGAACATAAGGTCGCGTAGTTATGGAACATTTAGGTGCAAATTTGTAAGTCTGCACCCAACCAAATTGCGACCTAGACAAGCTGGATATGTGTTTGTTGTTGAAATTAGTAGAGATAATCTTAGAAAAAAGGGGTGGTGGGGGTAAATTTAGGTTTTTCATGATATGAACATAAGGTCGCATAGTTATGGAACATTTAGGTGCAAATTTGTAAGTCTGTACCCAACCAAGTTGCGACCTAGACAAGCTGGATATGTGTTTGTTGTTGAAATTAGTAGAGATAATCTTAGAAAAAAGGAGGTGGTGGGGGTAAATTTAGGTTTTTTCATGAGATGAACATAAGGTCGCGTAGTTATGGAACATTTAGGTGCAAATTTGTAAGTCTGCACCCAACCAAATTGTGACCTAGACAAGCTGGATATGTGTTTGTTGTTGAAATTAGTAGAGATAATCTTAGAAAAAAGGGGTGGTGGGGGTAAATTTAGGTTTTTCATGATATGAACATAAGGTCGCATAGTTATGGAACATTTAGGTGCAAATTTGTAAGTCTGTACCAAGTTGCGACCTAGACAAGCTGGATATGTGTTTGTTGTTGAAATTAGTAGAGATAATCTTAGAAAAAAGGAGGTAGTGGGGGTAAATTTAGGTTTTTTCATGAGATGAACATAAGGTCGCGTAGTTATGGAACATTTAGGTGCAAATTTGTAAGTCTGTACCAAGTTGCGACCTAGACAAGCTGGAAATGTGTTTGTTGTTGAAATTAATAGAGATAATCTTAGAAAAAGGGGGTGGTGGGGGTAAATTTAGGTTTTTTCATCAGATGAACATAAGGTCGCGTAGTTATGGAACATTTAGGTGCAAATTTGTAAGTCTGCGCCCAACCAAATTGCGACCTAGACAAGCTGGATATGTGAAAAAGGGGGTGGTGGGGGTAAATTTAGGTTTTTCATGATATGAACATAAGGTCGCATAGTTATGGAACATTTAGGTGCAAATTTGTAAGTCTGTACCCAACCAAGTTGCGACCTAGACAAGGTGGATATGTGTTTCTAGTTGAAATTAATAGAGATAATCTTAAAAAAAGGAGGTGGTGGGGGTAAATTTAGGTTTTTCATGATATGAACATAAGGTCGCATAGTTATGGAACATTTAGGTGCAAATTTGTAAGTCTGTACCCAACCAAATTGCGACCTAGACAAGCTGGAAATGTGTTTGTTGTTGAAATTAATAGAGATAATCTTAGAAAAAGGAGGTGGTGGGGGTAAATTTAGGTTTTTCATGATATGAACATAAGGTCGCATAGTTATGGAACATTTAGGTGCAAATTTGTAAGTCTGTACCCAACCAAGTTGCGACCTAGACAAGCTGGATATGTGTTTGTTGTTGAAATTAGTAGAGATAATCTTGGAAAAAAGGAGGTAGTGGGGGTAAATTTAGGTTTTTTCATGAGATGAACATAAGGTCGCGTAGTTATGGAACATTTAGGTGCAAATTTGTAAGTCTGCACCCAACCAAGTTGCGACCTAGACAAGCTGGATATGTGTTTGTTGTTGAAATTTGTAGAGATAATCTTGGAAAAAAAGGAGGTAGTGGGGGTAAATTTAGGTTTTTTCATGAGATGAACATAAGGTCGCGTAGTTATGGAACATTTAGGTGCAAATTTGTAAGTCTGCACCCAACCAAGTTGCGACCTAGACAAGCTGGATATGTGTTTGTTGAAATTAGTAGAGATAATCTTAGAAAAAAGGAGGTAGTGGGGGTAAATTTAGGTTTTTTCATGAGATGAACATAAGGTCGCGTAGTTATGGAACATTTAGGCGCAAATTTGTAAGTCTGCACCCAACCAAATTGCGACCTAGACAAGCTGGATATGTGTTTGTTGTTGAAATTAGTAGAGATAATCTTAGAAAAAAGGAGGTGGTGGGGGTAAATTTAGGTTTTTTCATCAGATGAACATAAGGTCGCGTAGTTATGGAACATTTAGGCAAGTGGGCTCAAAGGGGCATTGCGAATGGTTTGCTCAAACCTAGAGAGACGAGTCAGTGAGCAGGAAACTCGTTTCCTGCGGACGCGCCTTCTGACAGGTCTACTGCTGACAGACCGGATGTCTTTTCTGCTGACGTCACGAGCTCTGTCAGGACTACTGCTGACTTCACGAGTTCTGGCAGGACTACTGCTGACAGGTCGGGTGCTGACAGGCTGAATAACGGTCTGCTGACAGGACGGGTGCTGTGAGGCTGGATGATGTGTCTGCTGACAGGTCGGATGATGTGTCTGCTGACAGGTCGACTGCTGACAGGCCGGATGAGGTGTCTGCTGACAGGGCGGATGGTGTGTCTGCTGACAGGTCAACTGCTGACAGGCCGGATGAGGTGTCTGCTGACAGGGCGGGTGCTGACAGCCTGGATTATGTGCCTGCTGACAGGGTGGGTGCTGATAGGTCGACTGCTGACAGGTCGGATGGCATGTCTGCTGACAGGCCTGATCAGACGATGATAGATGAGATGGATCGTGACAGACCGAGTAAGATGAAGGAGCAAACTGGTGTGGTTGGGGTGGAGCAAACAGATATGGTTGAATTGGAATATTGGTCTGATGAAGAAATGAATGAACAGTGTGTTGGGAAGATACGTAGTGAGACAATGATGAAGAAAACTGATGTGGTTGTGCTGGATAATTGGACTGATGAGGAAATATATATGTTGATGTGGGCATAAGGACATAAGAGTATGGGATAGATGATTGCGACACATGATGATACGCCTGATTGGATGAGTAATAATGAGAATCCATCTGAAATCATAAGAAGCAATCCAAAACAAAGTTTAAGAGTAACGTTGTACTTCCCCCATTAAAGGATTATATGTCTTTATACATGTGTTTTATATATACGTCTTTATACATTATACAGTGATTTATACAAATGTGCTAGGCTAGTTTTCTCGGCTATAAAACTTCATGGTTCTATTTCCAGACGAACTTCGATTCCTCCATCATCTATGTGATCTTTCTGTTATTCTACATTCAATCATAACAATATCAGGGTGGCCCTCAAATATAAATTTTCAATTTCCCTGGCACTTCCCTGACCAAACTTCAGAACTTCCCTGTCAAAAAATATCAAATTCAAATTTTTTGTTTGTTTTCTTGTCATTTTAATGTACCTTTAATGCTTCTAAAACAAAAATCGTATAATTTAAAGAAGAAAAAACTCCTGGACCCCCGGATGGTTACTGCTTAGATCCTTTGGCTAAAATTCAAGAAACATGGAACATGCTTTAGCCGTGTTTTATTTGTTTGCTGTTTCCTTTTACTATGAATACGTTGACTGTTGTTTTAATTTAACTCTTTATGGGCCTGCTTTTCAGATTGCTCGTCATTTCATTCACCTCTTGATTGGGATGTTGGGAAAGTAAAAATCTACATTACTTTCCACTCTGTTGGGATGTTGGGAAAGTAAAAGTGGACATTACATTCCACACTGTTGGGAATGTAAAAATGGACATTACTTTCCACTCTGTCGGGATGTTGTTAAAGTAAAAGTGGACATTACGTTTTTGCCCAGTTAGGTGATGGCTAAATCATATTCCATGCTAAAAAAAAACAAAAAAAAAAAAAACGCTGCAAATTATTTCACAAAGGTTTATTATTTTTTCAATTGAGTTAGCTTGCGTAGTTTTAGTTAGCTTGTGTACGTCATAAGGCCCGTCCAGACTCCTCGGCGTGTCCTATTTCGAGTTGCCACAACCTATACTTCTATAATTATATACGCATGTTTATATTTCTCGATTTGAGCTCCTATCTATTCAAATAGTTATTGTCTTAATAATATCATTATCTAAGTACGTACGAAAAGTCGAGAGGATATGTTATTAAATATGTGTAGAAAAAGCATTGGTATTAACACACAAATATGACCTAGAAAAAAACATACCTATTCATGCCTCGAAGGAACGCTGTACCCACCTCATGGTGCCGTGGTGTATACGGGTATAACACGTAAAAGTAAAAAATATCCATTCTCCTACACCCCTCTGCTACGCCCCTGGTCACTCCAGCCACCACAAGGTGCCGCGGCGCCTCCTCTCACTCCACCCCCCTCACCACCCACCGTGACCCCCTGCTAAGCGTGCCAGGCGTGCGTCTAACACTCAAAGCCTCGAAAAAGACACTTTTTCGCCCGTTTTTGGCCCATAGCATCTATGCGAGTAAAGCGATCGGGATGGTTAAACGTTAGGACCAACTAGACCCCAAATGGAGTCTATGTGCGAAAGAACGGGTTTTTTAAGTAAATTCTTAGGCCTTTTATGGCCCAAACGGCGGACGGACATTTCAAATTTGGATTCTATGCTCCTTGAAACGTAAAGTGACCAAGTTAGGGGGGGTTATAAAAAATGTTTTGCTACACGATCACATAGGCTTATTATTGAAAATAATAAAGACTACTTATATGTAGTCTACTTAGGAAATAAGCTTGTTACAAGGATTTCACATTGGCGCAATAGCTATTAAAGATACAATCATGTTGAAATTGATATGGGATGATAAAATCGTCCTCCCCCGACTACCATCCAAATTTGAGCGAGATCGGACAACGAGAGCATGAAAACGAGTTCTGTCCCGAATCTGTGAACAGTCCAAGGATCAGGTCCCCACTTTAGGGACTCTGCGGTAGACATGAAATTGATTCTGATCTACGCTGTTGCAGTATGTAGCAAGGAACTAAAAAAATTCTAGTATAAATAGTAGGAGCAATCATGAGCTTTGAGAGAATTGTTATCGAAGAAAAATAGAAGAATCGTTCAAAACACTTGGGTAGGTACATGCAAAAAAAGTCAAGTCATGCAGCATGACCCCATGAATTTTTGAAAAAATCTTCGACATTTCATCTGAATTTGGACAATGTTTCATGCAAATATTACCGATTTTTACAACTAGCGAACGGCATTATTTCGATTTTTGACTGATTTTTCAACTTTGAAATTTTTGAAAACTTGATACATATTCTTATAGGAAATTTTACGCTGATTCCGAATATACCACATGTTAGTATGCTGAAAAAATTATTTCGCACAACAAATCGCAAAAAACAGGCTATTTTGAAATTTTTGACCACATTTTTGCAAATTTCAACCCGAAGATGTAATCCGATCATGCTGGCCAACGAACTTGAACTTTCGTTTTGTGTCCTTAACATTTTAAAATTTGTTTGAAGTTTCTAGCACAATTCTACGGACAGTTATCGTCTGGAATGACACATACATATATACATACATACATAAAAAGTTCCAGTCATGCAGCATGATCGTATGAGCGAATTTTCATAAACTACCTATCCTACTATAGTATGTTAAATTGCATTGAAATTGAAGCAATTGTAGTTGACAGAAATGATTAAAAACCAATTTTTGGGTAAAAATTTATTCTAAATAAAATTCCACTGATTCAAAAGGGATTTTTGATTTTTAATTTGTTTTGCAGTTTTTATAGATATTTTAGCAAATGTTAATGAAATTTATGTACGCTTTTCATCATAATTTTGAGCAAAAATTTTTAATGTCCTAGTTAATCGTTGAAAATTTAGTTTTGACTAAAATTCTGCAAAAAATAGAAATTTAACGATTTTTGGCCGTTTTTAGCCATTTTAAGTGATTTTTTGGGTACATTTTTCGAAATTTGACCAATTTAATGTGCTCAAAAATTGTTGTCCAACGAACTCATCCTTTCTTTTGAAATGCTTGATTTTTTGGCGAAAGAACGAAGTTTTTATCTCAATTCTATCGAGAGTTATCGTCTGGAATGACACATACATATATATATACATATATATACATATAAAAAAGCGTTAAAATCCAGGAATCATTTCAGAATGCCTCAAAACAGATTTCGATGAAGAAAATTTTTGAAAATTTTTATTTTAAAATTTTTGGAGCCATTGCAATAGCTTTATTTTCTAAGAAAATTCGCTAAAAATGATTTAAACTTCAGAATATAATTCAGAATAGCCTGAAACGGATTTCTGCATAAATTTTTTTCAAAAATTCACATTCTACAAATTTTGAGGCGAGAGCAATAGCTTAATTTTCTTCAAAAATTCGCTAAAAAATAAAAAATGGAGAAATAAAAAATACAAGTAGATAAATTCTTAATAAAATAAAATATAAGAAATAAAAAATAAGAAAAAATATTGTTAGAAAACGAAGATTTCCATGTAACAAAGATCCAGTCATGCAGCATGATCGTATGAGCGAAATTTTGTAAATTATCGTGTTGTATAATGTTGAATTGTTTTGAAATTTTAGCTTTTTGAATGCAAGAAAATTGTCAACTATTAATTTTATGGCAAAAAATGTATTCTAGATCATTATCTACTATTCAAATAGAGATTTTGAATTTTTAGATTGTATTGCAGCTTTTGTCGATTTGTTAGCAAACTGAATGAAATTCAAGTACCTACATTTTTCAACATAATATTGTTGGTACCCACGTAAATTTTCAAATTTATTTTATAGTTAATGAACTTTATTTGAGCAATATTCTGCCAAAATATATAAGTTTTACAATTTTTAGCCGTTTATAGGACATTTTTTGAAATTTTACCAATTTAATTTTCTCAAAAAGTGCTAAGGTGAGTCTTCGTCTGGTATGACACACTCACATTATATATATATATGAAAAAGCGTTACATTCTAACATTCGTTTCAGAATGCCTCAAAACAGATTTCAATGAAGAAAATTTTCATTTTAAAAATGTTGGAGCCATTGCAAGCTTCATTTTCTACCAAAATTCGCTAAAAGAGAAGAATCGTTCGAAACACTTGGGTACATGCAAATAAATACAAAATATAAGTACCTACATAATAAAATAAAATATAAGAAAAAATGTTGTTGGAAATCGAAGACTTCCATGTATAAAAAGGTGTTGTATAGGCCAACATTGTGGACAATTCACTACCTTGAAGTCCCGAATTCGGGACCATTACAACTGAATTCTACGGAGTCCCTAATATTGGACTGATACTTTCATGCATTTCTACGGACTTCTCCTAGTTTTTTCATTGTTGTTATTTTTATACGGAATACATAAGTACCTTAGAGATATGCGATTTTTCTCGGGTCGACAATTGGTAGGTACACAGTTGCCACAGCACCGTAAGTAAATCTCAACGTATTCGCAAGAGAACCGGTTTTTGTGGCGGTTCGCGGTTAAGAATTCTAACGGTTGTCTTCAGAATAGTTTCTGGAAAACCTGATCTTGAGCTGTTGTCTGAAGAATCCGCTAATAGCGCTGGCAATACGTTCTTTTTATAGAACGACTTGAGACAATTACTCGTTACCGTTCTTTGCATATGAGGAACAGTAGGTTCCCACTGGATAATAATTTGCATCCTCCCTTTTTAGACACTATAATTTTGTATAGATTTAGTAGAGTTGTTATTCAGGGATGCAAAATCGGTAGCCAACAATCGATTTTTAATTGAGACCTCACGATTAATTGTACCGATTAATCGGGCAAAAAATCGATTTTTAACACAATAAAAAAATTATATGTGATATAAGAACTGCATGATGTACTTTCTAGTTAATTGAATATTTTACCTTTTAAAATTATTTAGGAAAATATTGGTAGGTACTGTTACTGTAACTATGTATGACATCTTTTGAATAGTAAAAATATAATGAGGAAGTTGGGGTGATCTTTCTTTTCTTTCAAAAATATTTGATTTCCAAATCTTTGTGAACAGGTTTGAAATCTCATAGGAACAAAATGAAGCAGTTGGAAATCCCACAAGACAGTCAGAGTGTGGGTACTTAAGAAAAGATTAAAATTAAAAGTTGCTTGTTCACAATATAGGTTTTATAACATTTAAAATACGTAAACCATATTCATAAAATATGATACACAAAACGCTGTGAATAAAATATGAGGTACATACATGAGGTACATAAAACATAATCATAAAATTTTAACACACGTTACTTGATTTAATAATGAAGGACTTAATACTAGGATCAAAACTATGCATCCTTTACAGTCACAATGAGGATGCAGTATTTGTATTATGAATACACAATAGTATGTACTTCGTTGTAGGAATTTAAGAAAAAAAGATTCGAGTTACCTATTTGTTACTAATAAATTCCTTCCCTCAGCCAAAATCCATTCCTTCAGAGACTTGATTTTTTTTTTTTTTTTTTTTTTTTTTTTTTTTTTTTGGTGAAAGGTTGAATGTTGTGTCCGGAATTTTATTTATCAACCTAGGACCACCTACATACGTCACATGATTTTGGGTCACTTGTAGGGATCGATAAGGAACCATTACTTTGTTGTGGTGGCGAGTGTAATGTCCTGTTCGAACATAATTGAATCAATGAGCATAGTTGGGGTGAGCCAAGTTTAATGAAGAATCATAAACAAAGTACGTACAAGGTATTCTGGACTACACACTGAAAAAGTAATCTTCGGGTACGCTGTTCAAAAATAATAACTTGGAAAGTGTGTCGCCTTTAAACCTGTTGCGTTCCTGGGTAAGCACGAGACCTGCCTTAGAAAAAAGCCTCTCACTTGGGACTGAAGTAGCCACCGAGGCTACGTACTTGATTGCAATATTTGTAAGGTCGGGAGAGTCTGTTGTCTATTCTCTTTTTCGTGAGTCTGCTGCGTAGGCACACACACACAATACAAAGAGTAGTTAAATACAAAAAACAAACACCGCAATGAAAATCGATTTCACAAAAAACAATCGATTTCTGGATAAAAATCGGTACAACCAATCGATTGCGAAAAAATCGGAAATCGGAGGTTAAAAATCGATTTTTTGATTTAATTGAAAATCGATTAGCATCCCTAGTTGTTATTCAGGCTGGGTTTTCTCGACCAGAGTTAAATGAAAAAATGTTTCGGGTTTCTCGAGGGTTGGTCAACAAAAAGTCTATATTCTAGGACGACGTTTCGAAATATTTATATTTCATCTTCAGGGTTGATAACAGAGGAGGGATATAACAATTAGAATCTTCCTAATGTGGATGCGAGTTTAGTATTGACAGACAGGGTGGAAAGTATGGTTTTTGTAAATAACGAACTTAGTACTAAAAATGTATATGTATATTGTTAATTTACGTTGGAAAAACTGTATTTTTATGCTTGTTTCATATCCTCGAGCATAGAGTAGGTAATACATAGGTAGTAAACAACATATTTTCTCAGTTTTCCCGGTATACCCAAAGATGTTGTTCCATGCTCTAGGACACGAAATAAGCGTCAAAATACAGGATTTTCAAGGTAAATTAACAATATATATATATACCTATATATATACCTATATAATTTAGTACTAAGTTCGTTATTTACAAAAACCATAGTTTCCACCCTGTCTGTCAATACTAACTCGCATCCACATTAGGAAGATTCTAATTGTTATATCCCTCCTCTGTTATCAGCCCTGAAGATGAAATATAAATATTTCGAAACGTCGGCCTAGAATACAGACTTTTTATTGACCAACCCTCCAGAAACCCGAAACAATTTAGAGTCATTATTCTTATTGGGGACTTCCGTGGTTGTACGGTAAAGCACTGGAGTCCCGTGCAGAAGTTCTTGAGTTCTATTTCCCAAGGCCACGTTAGGTACCTGATTTTTTTTTTTCTCCGAACTTTGAAGCATATTCTATGATTTAATCGTTCAGCTAGTCTATATTTTACTGAAAGGGTTGGTTAATGAAATTTTGACAAGTTTCATGTCCTTAGGATGGCCCGGTATCTAAGTTTTTGCAAACGAGGATGCATAATTTAAGTGTTGGTAACAAATGAAGTGACTCTGCCAAACAACATTTGCATATAAAGACAAAACGTTTCGATCCCAAAACTTTGAATTATCTCTTGAAATAAGCGAATTTCAAACAATTGAAAATCTGGCTAAATTTGGGCCTGCCCTCTCCTCCCTGCCCCCGTCTAGACTTTTCCCCTTAAAAATCACCTAGTGGCGATAATATTGGTCTGATTTCAGTCTGCTAAAGCTCACTCTACTCATGATTAAATACTTTCCAAAGTTCGTATCGAGCATATTTTAGCTGGGACCTTTCCTCATTGACTTACAACCCAACTTCTGGATTTTATGTCATTTTATACATAAACTTCGCACAAACGGCTATTTACTAAAGACGACTAGACTTTTGCCCTTCAAAAACTCCAAGCGACCTCAATATTGGTCTGCCAAACGTCATTCGATTCAGGGTTAAATACTTTCCAAAGTTCGTATCGAGCAAGTTTTTGCTCAGACTATATAAAAAGTTCCAGTCATGCAGCATGATCGTATGAGCGAATTTTCGTAGATTATCGTAACATTATATTATATTACTGTTTTGAAATTTGTGCATTCCGAGTACAAAGAAATTGTTAACCACCAATTTTATGGCAAATAAACTCGTTCCAAAATATATTCTACGAATAAAAACAGATTTTGGATGTTTAGCAATTTTTCAGTTTTTCAATCGATTTTTCAGCAAATATTGATGAAATTCAAGTACATTTTTCACCATAATTTTGTGAATACATTTTTGAATGTTTTAGTTCATCGTCAATAAACTAATTTCGACTACGATTCTGATAAAAATATAAATTTAAAAGTTTTTAGTCATTTTCAGTCATTTTTAGTGATTTTTTGAGCACATTTTTTGAAATTTGACCAATTTAATGTGCTCAAAAAGTGTTGTCCAACGAACTCATCCTTTCTTTTGAAATTCTTGATTTTTTGGCGAAAGAACGAAGTTTTTATCTCAATTCTATCGAGAGTTATCGTCTGGAATGACACATATATATATATATATATATATATATATATATATATATATATATATATATATATATATATATATATATATATATATATATATATATATATATATATATATATATATATACATATAAAAAAGCGTTAAAATCCAGGAATCATTTCAAAATGCCTCAAAACAGATTTCGATGAAGAAAATTTTTGAAAATGTTTATTTTAAAATTTTTGGAGCCATTGCAATAGCTTTATTTTCTAAGAAAATTCGCTAAAATGACATAAAATTAATAAGTTCGGCTGTAAGTCAATGGGGAAAGGTCTCATCTAAAATATGCTCCATGAGAACTTTAGAAAGTATTTAATCTTGAGTAGAATGAGCTTTGGCAGACTGAAATCAGACCAATATTAACGCCACTAGGCGATTTTGAAGGGCAAAAATCTTGCCGGGGGAGGAGAGAACTAGCCCAAATTTAGCCCGATTTTTTTATGCTCTTTAACTTTGCTACGTATCAAAAATTCTATCAGATGTACGGTTTAGGAATTATTACAGAAAAACTTTGAAATGGGCAAATTAAGCCATCTTTATGAGGCCACCATTTGTATTTCACCAATTGTGAGATGACAGACAATGATTTTCTCAATCGAAATGGACTAAATTTTCAAAATCTAATCTCAGACCTTCTCAAAAGGCTACCTATTTTCGGCATTGGCTCCTGGACTATTATGGATAATTTCAAGTTAAAATGTTTTTATTGTGGATTCTCCTCTAAATATAAATCCATCCTGAAAGTACCTACAAGGAAAGTGGAATACCAGCGTTGAGAAAGAGATTATCGACCCACAATATGTATGTTGTCAAATTATCAGGATAAGGGTCAAGAAACGAATAAAAGTCCTTATCGCCGAGCTTTCGGTTTATATAAAACCATCTTCAGGGCCTATAACAATCAGAATAAAAAACTTTCAGTCTCAGCTCAGAAACAATAATAAAACAATAACAATAGCACAGAATGAACTCAAAGAAAATATATATATCAGGCCAACATAAAATAAAATATTAACAACAACCACTAAATAGGTACTACTTAATTGAGTCCATAGATAGGCAACTTACTCAAGGATCTTTCACGGTGTCATAATATAGGACACGGTCATGGATTTAGAAGTCAAAATTATCATAACTAAAAAAATAACAAGATACAACAATATAACAACAACATCCAGCCTTCTCAATTAAAATCATGTTAACAACTATCATAACTATCACAACTATCATAATAGTCAGCCTTAACTGCAACCATTTCTTGTTTTTGGTATGTATAGAATAATGTTTCCATGATAGTTGTTAACATGATTTTAATTGAGAAGGCTGGATGTTGTTGTTATATTGTTGTATCTTGTTATTTTTTAGTTATGACAATTTTGACTTCTAAATCCATGACCGTGTCCTATATTATGACACCGTGAAAGATCCTTGAGTAAGTTGCCTATCTATGGACTCAATTAAGTAGTACCTACCTAGTGGTTGTTGTTAATATTTTATTTTATGTTGGCCTGATATATATATTTCATTGAGCTCATTCTGTGCTATTGTTATTGTTTTATTATTGTTTCTGAGCTGAGACTGAAAGTTTTTTATTCTGATTGTTATAGGCCCTGAAGATGGTTTTATATAAACCGAAAGCTCGGCGATAAGGACTTTTATTCGTTTCTTGACCCTTATCCTGATAATTTGACAGAATACCAGCGTTATTCGGTTGGTACTGTAAGCTGGTTCTTAGCGGGAAAAGGGGGTGACCCTAAAGGGAGGGATGTTACCAAATAGTCCCTATACCTTGGTAAGATGTGACTACTGGAGGTAGTCAGAGTCTGGCCACGATATAGCTGCTTGAGGGGTTGACTATTGAAGGACTTCGCTAAGATGCCTACGTGTGACGTATATGTGGTACCGGATGTGGATGAGATGAATTGTCGTATGAAATTACTATCTTTAACTCACCGTTACCACTGTGCCGAAAAGGAGGAACACTGTTACATGGGTGTTGCGATCCCTAATCGAGCTAGAAGTGTTAGTGCCTAAAAAGTGAGGATGCAAAAGAATTACTATTTACGGGGACACGTGACTATTTCAGATGTTCCTAGGTAGTGTGGCTATGTAGGAGAAAAAGTGGCTAAAAATCACAATGCAAATGACTATGGTAATATGCTGAGCACTTACCGTATTGTAGCGCTGGACTCAACCCTGCGAGGATCAGACGGTCTGAGTGACTACTGCTGAAAAATGTACTCTGACAAAGCGTTACTCCGAATGAGCCACGAGTGAGGACTCTTACTAAGTGACTTTTTGCTCACAAGAGTCACAGAAGGTGACTCTTCAATAGTAATAGCTTCAAGAGAACCTGAGAATCTTACACACCTAACGTCTAATATGAGCAAGTTGCTGTGAGTCCATTTCAAGAGGGAGTCAGGGTAGCTTGAATGGAAAGATGATTACCTACCTACTGTTTAAAGACTACGTAATTTTGAAGTAGTGTTACGGCTAATACAAGTAACATCGACACGATCTAATAGTATGAAATGGTAACAACTAGATCATGGATTCCCAAACTGGGGGGGCGCCCCCCCCCCTGGGGGGCGTGAAGACGGGTTAGGGGGGGCGTGAGACCACGACCATTCTTTGGGGCAACATCGAGCCAACTCCAGGCTTTGGGGCTCGTTTTTGCCCCAAACTATCATATATCATCCTTGGGGCTGACAGCAGGAAAAAATTATCTCAAATACCACTGTCGGACAATATAGTGAAACGTCGTATTGATTATATGGCTGAAGATATAAAAAACCAGGTTGTCGATGGAATAAAACTATCACCATTTTTTTCCATCCAGCTATGCGAGAGTACAGACGTTGCTCAACGTTCTCAGTTAGTTGTATATGTTCGATATGTTGAAAATGAATCAATAAAAAACGAGCTACTCTTTTCAACAGAGCTGGAGACCACTACAAAAGCTGTTGATGTGATGAAAGCCGTGTCTGGTTTTTTTGACAATCATGGACTCTCATGGCAAAAACTAATGGGCACTGATGGCACCCCTTCAATGCTTGGTTCTCGCTCAGGCTTCGTGCAGTTAGTCAGAGAAAAAAACGCTGATGTGACGCTTTATACACCAACAAACTTCAGCAGCCAAAACTCTTCCAAACGACCTCAATGCCGTCTTAAAATTATGTATTAAAATAGTGAACTACATAAAAAACAGTGCACTAAATACCCGACTGTTTAAAATTCTTTGTGAAGATTTAGGAACTGACCACAAAACACTGCTATTTCACACAGAAGTACGCTGGCTCTCAAAAGGAAACATGTTGGCAAGACTATTTGAGCTCCGAGATGAAGTAACTTCGTTCTTGGAAAACCAGAAGCAAAATGAGCTAAGCATGAACTTCAGCAAACCTAGTTGTCAAGTATGTTGGCATATTTGTCAGACTTCCTTGATTCGTAAACAGCCTTAACTTAAAACTGCAGATGGAGACTCAAATATCATAACTCATCGTGATGACATCAAGACGTATGTTGACAAACTACAACTTTGGAGACGAAAAGTATCAGCAAACCCCTGCAACTTTTCAATACCAAAGCTAGTATCAATCTCAGAAGAAACACGCTTCAAGGAGGTTTTTGAAGGATAAAACTTGTCAAACCATTTGGAGACGCTCGCTGATGAATTCGGGAAATACTTCCCTAACACTGCTGACGAACATATTTACAGACTTTTAACAGATCCTTTCCATGTCAACATTGGACATGTTCCAGAAGCCCTCCAAGAAGAATTTTTTGAAATAAAAAATGATTCTTCTGCCAAGTATGACTTCGAAAAAATGGCTACTTCATAAAAGCTACGTGTTATCAAATCGTGTTTTGTATAAATAGCAAATAAACAATTGTTTTGAGTGTAAAAGTTGCATTTTTTCACATCCATTCATTAGTTATGTAAGGGGGGGGGGGGGGGGGTGGGAGGCTTTCATTTTACCACAAGGGGGCATGGTACAAAAAAGTTTGGGAACCCCAGAACTAGATTGTTTCTCTCATAAGTGACTTTGACAATAAGGTGAATACCGTTGGATATTATTCTTGAAACTAATGCGTCAGCACTTAACTGAAGGTCGTGACTGTATCTATGAGATGACATTGGGTTCAAGTAGAATGAATTGTTTCAACGTAAGGTACAATGACTATTCAGTGTCTAGTTAATAGAACCTTTCGACTGAAAGAACGGACCGAAATCGTAAGCAACTCTATTTGGCTCGAGGGCTTCAATATTAGAGTCGTCATGGTGTTACTGTGTATGATAGACACAAAAGACTCTTCTCAATGGGAGTAGAACTAATTGCCCATAGGCGTCTGTAACTGAAGTCGTCACTATGTGACAATTTGCAAACAATAATACAAAAGAGAAAGAAATATAAATATTACTAATACACAATGTGGTAAAGAGGTAATGTGTCCAAGTTCTACAATCTTGCTTTTTATATATAACAGCGAAGATTTCTACATTTATACGCATTGACCAATGGTAACTTATACAACTCATTGTATCGCGGGCGATGATACAGGAGGCAGAAAGGTATCTTCCGTTGCCATGGAACTGTGTCAATTTCTGGTGAAGTAAAACGAACGTGAGGAGTTTTGAGTCTCTTCTATTTCATCACTCGGTCGGTTTAAATCGATAGTGGCACTGCGGAGAGTTGATAGACACCAACTCTACTGAGATGAAAGGGGGGGGGGGGGGTTGCTACAAATGATTGAAAAGATTTGAGGGAGATTCGAGTTGTGACTGTTATAAGAAATAGCAAGACACTGGCCAGCCTTTACACTGGGGACTCACGGCACACACTTACGTAAAACAAACAGCTTGAAGACTCAGAACAGAATGGGACGTGGAGCCGGCCGCTCGTCCTGAGCTACTTGCGTCTCCTTCGAGCTCACATATAGGGATCCCCCACTCTTATTTACTGCCATCGAATAGCCATTCTCAATAGTATCGATTCAGCCTCCCAACACATAGATTTGCTCATTCACTGACCTGAGCGCCAAAATTGAAAAAGTTCCAGTGAATCCCTTAGTAAAAATGCAGATTATTCGATCATGTAGATCAGAATGAAGTGTATAGTTTGGTGGTCTGGATGCTCGCATCTCAAAAATACATAACATCAAGTAGTCGATCCCTTAGTAAAAATGCAGATTAGTGGACATGTAGGTCAAAATGAAGTGCATAGTTTGGTGGTCTGGATGCTCGCAAGCTCGCATCTCAAAAATACATAACATCAAGTAGTCAATCCCTTAGTAAAAATGCAGATTAGTGGACATGTAGGTCAAAATGAAGTGTATAGTTTGGTGGTCTGGATGCTCGCATCTCAAAACTACATAACATCAAGTAGTCAATCCCTTAGTAAAAGTGCAGATTAGTTGGACATGTAGGTCAGAATGACGTTTTATAAGTAAAAAGTAAAGTATAGTAAACAACCATTCCAGGTTGGGGCTTTTCATCCGACTGCCTCGGCGTCGCGGACGTCATGAGCTGTCCTCCTAGGAGGATCAGAATTCGTTCTGATGATTTAGCTTAAAGCTACTCATTGCCTCGCCCCCTTGAGTGGAGAGGGGTTCGCCGTACAGAAGCGAGAAAATTACTTGGACGTCTGACCCTTACCTGGGCGGTCACCCATCCAAGTACTCACCACGCTCGGCGTTGCTTAACTTCGCTAATCGCATGAGAAACGGTTCATTGCAACGCCTAACCCGTACGGTACGTTTTATAAGTATATTTCGGGAGTTCTACGAGCAAAAAAGAAATGACCATGCAAGCTGGATTCGAACCCACGATCTTCGGCTCACGAGAACGTTATCCTATCTATTGGACTACGCCACAATCATCAATTCTTGTAACAATCACAGTACTTAACCGCTCCACAGGAAATGCTTTTTAGGGAGGTCTCCAGAGCGCTCTGAAACAACTATCACTGCATCTGAATGCATCGATGTGTTAAGAGGCCGAATCGATACTATCGTGACCATTCGGTGGAGGATCCCTATATGTGAGCTCCACGGAGACGCAAGTGTCCTGAGCTGGGGTTGGTCCCCACTCCTCCTTCAAGTGGCGATAGAAGGAGAATCTCGCGGGAGCCCACCTAAAGGCACAACTAGCGCATCCTTCTGGCATTCCGGGCTACCAGTCAGCTGATCGGGTGCCTGATTGTATTCGCCGGCTTCCCGCTTACACTTGAATCTCGTTGCTTTTTAGTGAAGCTGGGAGAATTCGTGAGTTAGGTATCGAAATGGATCCAATACGAGTCATTTTGTTAAGCGGTTGGCAATCCTCTCAAAATATGTTTAGGTAGCATCAGAGATTGAATTAGTGTTTAGCGTTTGAAGAAGTACCTAGTTTGTATAGGTAGGTTTCATACCTAGCTTGTATAGGTAGGTGGTAGGTACCTACCTAAAAAGTGTTGAGTGTACATAGGTACATCTTGATGTTCCATTTTTTGCAGCTCTCCTCGCTTACACTCATGTCAAGCGTCTAGGGCAGATCTCTTTTTGCCTCCATGCTATCAGTATTTGCTGTTTGCGGAACAAAAAGTGGAAGCTTTGTGTTCGCGACGATTCTTGTACAATTCCTACATACTCTTATATAATTGGCCGATAATTTGTCCCGAAAAAAAGGAGAGGAAGTTAACGAAAATTTGCTCTTTTAGTTCTCAGTTTAGTTTTAGTTATGTAGCATCGCTGGAAAAGCTCAACCTTCTAAGGAATGTTTCTAGGTAATGTCCTTTTTGTTAGGTACCTATACCTATGTAAGTTTTCCGAGAGTTAATAATAAAGTAATTCAACCGTCTCTGTGTGCTTGCCAGGATCTCTGGGTGTGATTGGGACAGTTTTTAACCACGCTCAACAGACTCAGCGTTAAAAAGGTGATGAAACAATTGTCGACCAAAAATGCTTTTTAGGTTTTGTGGCCAACTTCATTTTCCGAAATTCGACCCACAGCATTAATCTGATCGGGACGGCTAAGGAACTCGTGTTTTCTTTTTGAAAATCTGAATCTCTTTGGAAACATGAAATTTCGGGTCAAGCCAAATAGCTGAAAATGATAGGCAACCTTGGTTTAGTAGGAACTTCACTTTGTTCTTAAAAAGTAGGTTAGCCTGCGCTGCGTAAATGAATAATATTGGTGGTATTGAAGTCATAATATCACATATAGTAAGCAAAAAACTTTCAATAAATATAGGTACACCTAGGCATATATATATGAGCAACGGTAACTCGACTGTCGTGGCACGTATGCCTTGACAGGGAAACAGCGTTGAGTTCAGAGCCCTCCATCTTATTAGTACTCAAAGAAGGAACCCGATAGGTATCTATTATATCAACGAAGGAACATGAAACCAGGCGAGAAAACTCGTCACAGTGACAACCACAGAATAAGAACAACCACCTGAACCTGAAATCTAAAGCACCTATGATTCGCGATATCAACAATGATACGTTACCAATGATACGCGATCAGCTGACTAGTACTGTAAGTTGCCTAGAATGCCAGAAGGAAGCGCTAGTTGTGCCTTTAGGTGGGCTCCCGGGAGACTCTCCTGGCGATAGAAGGGGCACCTACCTCGGTAGTAGGGAGGGAGATGCGTTGACGTGGTGTGTTGGGGTCCGTTGACAGGACCCCTGGAATAGGCGGCTGTGTTGAGAGATTCGGGGCAGCTCCCCTCTAGGTTCTTCCTGATATGGGGAATAATCCTGCTCTTGCTTGGAGCACTGTGAGCAAAAGCTCACAGTACCCTTGCTTAGCACCAGGCTGTTCCGTTCCTCCCTCCTGATGTCAAACTCTCAGCCTACCTTTGTTCGAACTCCCAATTTTCATTTGTCTCTTTCATTTTTTATTGAGTATTTTCCAGCAAATGGACCCCCATCTTCGTATATCATAAGAAAGGTAATTTGGGAGGGGGGGGGGGATCACTGAAATACCCTATTCTGTCGCCAATATCGTATAATTTTAAGGGCGTAGCAGGTACTTGTAATACAATTTGTGACGAAAAACAACTTTATTGCATTGAAAGCCAAATACAACTAAAACAAATCTGAATGCCTCACATTATTTACAATGATTCTACACCTTCAGTAGGTAGTTAGTTACCTATCCATTCTTCTTTACTGGGTTTGATCTTTCTTTCCCGAACCAACAGGGCCGTGACGACGTTCCCAGACGAGGCGGTTCTTCTGTTTGGTGAGAGCAGCTTCAGCATTTCCATAAGCACCAAGGTCACCATCTGCAATAACGCCAATCAACACAAGGTGGCTCATTGATAACTACTTTCATAAGAATATTCTATATTAAACAAGTTTTAAACTAAATTTTTCCCAATAAAAAACAGTTTCCCCAAGGCTCAAGGAACTTTAGGGTTTATTTTCAATGATTTTTTTATATTTTTTATCGTTCGCCGGGTGGAGGCAACAAAGCCAGCTCCTCCCGTGCTGCCCAATATAAAATACTCCATTTTCTAAACGGAGAGTCAATGTCGGTACCCAGGTAGGGAGTCAATTTCGGGCATTCCAACAAATGCTTGTCTTCCATGGTGGCTTGATGCAAAAACCCCTAATTTGTCCAGGTGCATCCGCAAAAAATCATGGCCAGTCTTAACCCTTTCGCGACGGGCGTCGTTCAGCCACTGCAACGCGGCTGGCCTGACTGCCTCGGAGCCCTCCAAACCCCTGTGTCTGCATAATTGGCCCTCCACGCGCGGTGAACCACCTTCGCTTTTCTGAACTGGATCAAGAATATTAGAATTTGAAATTTCCCGAGTATCATGATCACCGTCATCGAGAAAATCGTCAAAACAATCGTCTTTGAGTTGATCCAAGACGTTTGTTGAAAGAGCTTCAATTTCAATGTCAATCACATAACTCCCTAACTCACTGTCACTCCCGGTTATAATTTCTTTAGGAATTTCTTCACCCGTCCACCTGCGGTGATCCATGACGAGGAATAAAAACGTAAAAGAAAGTACAAGTATGAGGTTTGTTCGCAGTGACCATCAAACCTGTAAGAAATGGTTGGAAACGCGTTTGGGGCGTTCGCAGTGTCCATTTGAGGAAATCTATGACTGTATAGCATCCATAGTGATCCGTTCGCAGTGACCACCAAACCAGTTTGAAACGCGTTGTGGATCGGTTTGACCGGTCAGAGAAATTTCTGCTGACCGATCTGACAGTTTGTCCCCCACCACACCGCTACTTGAAGTAGCCAATCAAATCATTCCACTGTGAGATGGATGGGTACCGGGAGCTCAGTGAACTGAGAGGTGATAAGATGAGCCAGCCGAACCCCGAACGAGATGAGATAGGTAGCTGTCGGACATCTGCATGTCGTACACTGTTCACTAAGTTATACCTTTGCATTTACCTTCCTTTTACTTCTATGGTTATTTATTGAAAGTTTCCTACTCTGAGTTGTGTGATATGAAAAATCTTATTGGTGAAAACGACGTATATGGGAATCTTCGTCTGAATAGCAACAAAATACAAAATCAAACAGTAAAATGTTATCACTCAATCTCAACTGGAGATTTATTTGTAAAGCTATTAACATTAAAAATTAAGAACGACGGTCAACTTCGAGATCGATTTTAATTCTTCCGCGAGATAAACCACATTTTCCCACAAAATCATCAGCTGGAGGCAAGAAAAGATTGAGCATGGATTTCTTATTCCTGTTGGAAGGTTTGTTCCCAATGAATATTTTTTATTTTTCAACCTGTTTGTTGTCTTGTAGGCCATCTCTTTGCGGTTCAGGTTCTTTATTCATACATGAAATGTTTACCTATTCAAAGGATGGCGCGAGCCCACCAAGCAGGTTACAGCTGTTGGAGGCTATGCGGCGGTTAACTTTGGTCAAACCCGTTCGCAGTGCGGATTTGGTTACAAACGGTTTGAAATTAGGTGTTGGTCACGCATGCGCACTAATCCAATCACAAACCTGGTCGTCAACGGTTGGTAACCGTTTCCAACCGGCACTGCGAACAAAGCTATGGAAACAGGTATGAGTAAAATTATGACAAAGACCAAATGCGGGCAAAAAACAAAACAGTGACCAAGACAATGTTTTTCCTGCTATTTTGATGTGAATAAAAACTCTCAACAACGTCTTTGATCTCAGCGCATTCTATTAGATACTAGACGTAAATGTTAGTTACAATGCCTCTCAACGGATGGCATGAGAGTCGATAGAATGGAGTGAAATTCGAAAACGCCAAAATACGTCAGCAGGCGTTACGGAGCACTTGATGGCCGAATACGTTTTTAGGCGTTACGGAGGACATCTGTGCCGTCGAGAAAGGGTTAAGGCGAAGGTTTGCCACAAATTCCTTCCGTGGGAGTTCCGGCGGAATTTGTGCTGCGAGCAGGGACTCCCATTTTTTCCCCTGTGCTGCGGCATCGCTAAATTGCACATGATCATGCAACGACAAAACACAGATATACTTGCGGTTGCTGAGGCAACAGATAAATATTCAATTCGTGGTTACAATACCTACAGTCTAAAACGTGGTCGCCGTGTGGCATCTGGGATAATAGTGTACGTCAAGAAAGATATTTTCAATAATGAGCCTATCTATTTCTCTTGTAATTCCTAAGTTCAGTGCGATCTACAGGAATTTTCATACGCACCACAGATTGTCGAGTGTGAAAAAACAAAACGATTCAACTTCAAAGTCCATATTCTCCACTAAAATAAGAGAATTAAAATAATTAAATTCGGGATAATTTTTGGCAAGTCCTCTCCTCCCTTCTATCTAGATACATAGTGACCTTAATATTGTTCCGATCGAAGTCTGTCAGAGCTCATATGACTCAGGGTTAAATATACTTACCAAGATTATTATTTAGCAAGTTTTAGCTCAATAATAATGTTCACATAATAAAAAATAATCAAAACGTTCAATTTTAGCCATCTTTATAAGGCCGCCATTTTGTATTCTAGATGTTCCGATATTGCAAACAATTTATTACATCAGTTTTGTAATATAACTTATAATGATAGTAGTTCTGGGGCCTACGTCCTGGACTAAAATAGGTCTTAACTATATCTTCCTCTCAGTCAATGATAAATTCCAACCATACAAATCTGTAACAGTTCCAGACCAAACATAAGAATTGGTGGAAGGAACTGTAAATCGGACTGTTCCAAAGAACGCCAAGTGAACCTGCCACGGTCGGTTCATTCAGGTCCCCCTGTTATATCTACCCATCCAGACTTCAAACAAAGCAAGACCCCTTTCTCATTTAGCCATTAAAAATTATTCAAACTCTATTGATTTATATCTATAACCTTACAGTATTTTCTTACGTCAAATTGAATCGTATTCAATACATCTCGACAAAAGATTAGTCTAAGAATCCCCCCATGGAGTGCCATTTAAAGGAATTGGTATTAAATTTTCCAAGTGATTAAATATCGTATCATTTTATAACTGTATTTGCATGTAAAATTTGCAGGGAACCTTCAATAAGCCAGCTTTCAACTACCAATCAGCAGAACAGTAATATCATTCTGATTTTGAAATTTCGATTGAAATTCAATAAAAATCTTACATTTTATGAACCAATTGGTGGTGGCTTCTTCTAAAATGTTTTTCAGCGGTGTGCACTTGGCAACATGGTCGGGTGCTTCCCAAGTGATGCAATCTTCAAAACGCTGGCGAAGGATGTTCAAAACTTCACTGTCAACTTGTCTGAAATACGAAACAGAAAAGCAATAATAAATAATTCAAGTATTGCACCTTTTTATTTATTTACTTTTTACCCGGGTACTCGCATAGAAATTGTCAACTTATCTGGCAAAACAAAAAATCAACAAAACACTATTTACAAACAAAAGAAAGTCGATAGGTAAGGAAAGAATATAGGTTCAGAGTCCCGTAGCTAATCAAATCAGCTACACACGGTGACATCCAAGTCGTACTATCGTTTACGTACAGTACGTATAGGGCATTGTTTGCATACTAAACTAGATATCATTTTCATTTCATCATCAAACTTGGATTCCGAATCCTAATCATTGGAAATCTCGGCGTTGAATGACATTTTTCTGCGACAAACTAGACCAAATTGGGGTACCAAAGACGGATATTGGACGTTCCGTCAAGTAAATTCGGTGGTCACCAATCCTGAGGCTCAAGGCAAGTGAAGTCAACTACGGCCGAAATGTCACTGCACCTTAAGGCCGGCTTCACACGAGGCACCAAGTTGACAGGCACTAAGTTGCCTGCCCTTGGCACAAAGTTGACCGCCGTGTGAACGCTCCCTTCAGACGAGGCAACTTTATCACCATATGGAATCAACTTCATTTCCCAAGGGGACGTTTAGTACGATGTTAGAACCCGAGGAAGCTGGAGCACTTCTTGTGCTTGCTCTTTTGCACGAAGAAAGTGAAAAAAGGAGGAGACCACGTCGAACATAGACAAAAATATCTATGTCAAAAACGCGACAGGCCGCTCGTATGTAGATACTCTCTTATGAGAGAAGAGCTATGAGCATTGAAAATATCTCAGTTATTTCAATGTTTTTTATTGTTTTAAATAAAATAACAATTAGAAAACATAAAATAATTATTAACCCAAAATTACTGAATTTGCTGTAACCTAGTCTCGACGATGCCCAATTCTTCCACGAATATGAATTCACGTCGTCGTGGTGATAACATTGCTAGTATACACAATCATAACAACACCTAGGTACCTTGTTTATAGGTTGTGTGACGTTTTTTTCTTTGCGTAACAAAACTTCCGGGATACTTCGTAATAGGTCTTGATTGTTGACATTTGGTAATATAGGTAAAATTCTTAATTTAATAATTAGGTACTTAAATAGTTCAAATAATTTTGATGAAATGTTCTTACTGATTCCACTCTGTTGTGTTGGCTCCAAATCATCAAATCCATCATGACACTTTCGGGCCACTTCCCTCCGCGCCTCACTTTTTTTAATTTTGTCCCCATAATCGCTACACCTCATGTCCCATATCGCGGGACAAATCCGAATAGATTCTATAAAATTTTCTATGTTCAAACCTCGCAGAGCTATGCCTTCCATGGTGGCTCGAAGCTCGAAGTTGACTTGTGTGAAGACGCTCATTGGTGCTAGTGTCCTTTGAGTAGAACCAACTAGTGGGGATGAGAACGGTGCAGGTACTGTGCCGGGCTCCCACGAGTTGACCGCGTGTGAAGGGGTTCGGGCAACTCCCATTCACTTTCCACAGAGCTACACTCCTTGCACCCGCCCGTTCACATTGTGTAATCTCAAAACCGCCTCGTGTGAAGCCAGCCTAAGTCCTCATTCTTCTTATTTGGTTCTCAAGTCTACCATGAACCTTTACAATGCTCTGCTAAACCACTTGATCTTCGCCTATCTGTTCTCAAGATACCCCCGACTCCACCAGATCTTCAACCCAGACCCCTTTGTCCTCTAGGCTCCTCCCATAAATGTTTCTGGATTGGTACATGCTATTCGGACATCGCCAGACCATCAAAGAGCCTCATACAGTTCTGCATGAAAACAGTGCCTCCACCTTCCTCTTCGCATATCGTGCGAATGACTCTACGTAAATCTTCCCAATTAAACCTATTTAGCAGTTCAGAGTCAATGTTTTGTTAAGCCTAGTACGCACTGGGATTCATTGTTCGGACTCTTTGTTGCAGACGCTCCGATTCTTGTCTCAGATTCTTTGCCCCGCGACATTGTCGCTCTGCAAATCGTGTACGCATCTAGTTTGAACCTGAGCCATGTCGAACGAGGTCGCGCTTTCGGGGATTGCAGTAGCACTTTACATAGCTCTACGGAGTAAAAAAAATGCTACATGATGTTTTATTATATCTGCATTAGATAGCCCATCTGCGCCAATCACTAAGAAGGGTGTAATGATGCTTCATGGGTAAATTCTAGAGCTCATTTCTGATCGAAAGTACTTGTTAGAGATTTATTTTAATGCTTTGTTTTCTGAGTAATTTCATTTTTAAGATATGTTTTCCACCTTCAAACGACCATAACTCCACTTGAGATCACTGCAAAATCAAAAATATGACCACCGTTCGAAACAGCGTTAATTGGATAATCCAGCTATTTGATGTCAAATCGATTTTATAAGACGACTTAATAAGTTAGTAAGAAGTTCCAGTCATGCAGCATAATCGTATGAGCGGATTTTCGTAAATTATCTTAGTATATAGGTATTGTTAAATTGTTTTGAAAATTTAGGATTTTAACTAGGAAGAAATGTTCACTACCGATTTTGTGGCAAATAAACGACCTAAATAATTTTCGGAAATTCAAAAAATGTTTTAGCGAATTTTTCGAAAAAAAAAAAAAAAAAAATTAGTTTTTGTGACCCTTGAGTCCTATATACCGATCAAAATTATTATTATTATTGCAAACGGGTTGGCAAAAAATTCAAAGGGTAATCCCACCTTGATTGTTTAACGCAGGTCTCAAAAACTACAACTTATTTTTATGTACATACGCTTGTGCGTAACACATTTTTATGCTAATGTGAGCGTTGCGCACACTTATCATATAAGTTTGAAGTGGAAAAAAACAATTAAAGTGAAAATAAATCAACTAATTGGCTTCCCTCCCCAATCTATGGATCCATGGAGTGGCCAGTGCTGGGGTTAGTTCTGGTCAGAAAGGAGATGTGGAAGAACTGCTGGAACTTTGGAGAACCGCATTACCAACATGTAATGAAGAAGAAGAAGATTTATATGGCAAACGAAATGCATACACATAAGCCTCGTGGGCCTTTCAGTTGTGTAAAAAGTAAAATTACAATAACATAAAAATCGATGGGGTGACACATTCAAGACATGGAGCCTCCCAGAACGCCCATAGGTAAACATGCCCTCTAGGTACTCTGGTGTAGCAGGGCCCTCACCATACAAAAGCTTAAATATGAATATACAAATTCGAAATTTAAAATAGTTTACTAAAGAACAACCTACTAATTTTTTCTGAAAATTCAGTAATGTGGCTATATCAGCCTTTGTCAAATACATATCTAGCTATTGAATTGTAGCAAACTTGCAATCTATGGAGCTCTTCGGATGATGAACTTTGAGAAAAGAATTCACAGCAGTAAGTGAAATGTGGTATCAATAATGATTTTGCTAAGATTAATTTTAAACCAGGAGGAGTGAAATTCTTAAACCTTCGCAAAGTGTAAAGGGAACTATAAACCTTTTTCAATATGTGAGAGACGTCGATTCCAAGACAGCTGTACATCTAGGAAAATTCCCAGATCACGGACACTTGACACAGGCTTTATGGTGTGACCATCGATCCTTAGATCTGATAATGCGGTGGGTGACTTAATAGGTTCTTTGGAAATGATGATAAATTGAGTTTTACTGGGACTAATAATTATTGCATTATTATTGGCCCAGTCAATAACCCTTTTCATATCATCATTCAGCAACTCAACAGCCTCTGGCAAACCAGAAGTTGGTGGTCGAATGAAAGACTGAACGTCATCTGCAAATAAATGGCATCTTGAGTTGACAAAACAAGACGGTATGTCATTGATGAAAATGGCAAACAGTATGGGACCCATAATAGAGCCCTGTGGGACACCACACGTCAAAGGTATAGCGGAACATTTGTCATTAGTTGAAACGTACTGGGATCTATTGGAGAGATATGATCTAATCAAATTTATGGCAGTTTCTTCAAATCCAAAAAAGTGCTGAAGTTTTAAAAGAAGTAAATCATGATTTACTGAACCAAATGCATTGCTGAAATCAAGTAGAGCCAGGCATGTACATAGACCTCCATCAAAACCCTCATGAACACTGTCAACAAGCTGGGTTAGGAGAGTGAGCTATGACCTGGTCGGAAGCCAGATTGAAATTTAGACAATACCTTGTTGGAATTTATGTAATCAAAAACCTGCCTATTCATGAGTGATTCCAAAGGCTTCGAAATGGCTGGCAACACACTAATAGGACGCACATCATTTTCAGAGGAGGGATTAGATACTTTGCCAATGGGAACAACTTCAGCACATTTCCACAGATCAGGGTATACTGATGAAGTTAGAGAAAAGTTATACAGATGGGTGAGGTGTGGCAAAGTTGTTGGTAGAAGATTCTTCACAAATGTCATGGGTACACAGTCACTACCTTGGGCATCACTTGTGATCTTGGAAAAGGCATGAAAAACTTCATCCAATGTTACATTACGAAATGCAAAATTTAAAGAACAACAGCCGACAGGAGGTTCATTGAAGTTGAAAGGCAGGGTGGAATTACGCGCAAAGTGATTCTTCAACTTATTGCAATCTTAAGAAATTGAAGGACTAGATTTTTTGTTGGTGAAGCCAAGTTTATGAATATTAGACCACAGATCTTTCATTGATTGTGAAGAATCCAGAAGTTTTTTGAAGTACCGAAATTTCAAATTACGAATCAACTTTTTGACTTTATTTCTTTTAATTTTAAATGCCTGAAAATCAAGTTCATTTCGAGTTCTTTTCCAAATTTTATAGAGCTTATCTCTCTGTGACAAGTCTTCCTTAATGGAGGCTGAAAACCATGGATTCTTGGGTCGTTTAATTTTCACTGTTTTAAGCGGAGCGAATTCATCAGCTAGTAGTTGAATCAAAGACGTTATATGCTGCACCATACAATTTACATCATTCATGCAAAATATCAAATCCCACGACAGTTGGGTGGCTCTAGCAATTAAATTTTCTACAGAAATCTTATTGTAGTTTCTTTAGGACACAACTCGGGAGGGAAATCTGGAATGTCTCAAATTGAAAGAGGCAAAAAGCATTTCATGATGTGACACTCCAGGCACTGAAAACTGCTGAAAGTGATTGATGAGACTAGGAATGTTAGTGATCATCAGGTCGAGTGATGACTCTGAAGTTGATGTAAATGAAGTAGTGATTAGAGATACCACCATTGACAAGCCAATGATAAATCATCACTGCTCTTGTGTTTTTGCTTCTCAAGCTTGCACATGCACAGTCTGTGCAGCTTCATTCTAGAGGAGAATAGTTGAACTTACCAATTGAAATGCGTGACTTGAAATTCAAGAAACTCATGAACCTTTTCTGGACATACTGAAGCTCATCCTTGTATGAATCCATAGTATGAAGTCTATATAAGACGGTAGAGGCTCCTTTCTTCCAGGCACATACCGCAGTTATAATGGACAAAATAAAAGCCTACACGCTAAATTTGAGCCTACATTTAGTTAAACAAATAAAAGGACATTTACTTGTCTCTCTTGAATTGCATATCAGCCTCAAATTTGCATACGGGATCATCGCAGTAGCACTCATCGACTGTTGGAACTCTTCTGAACTGCTTGTGGTACCAGTTATAGTCTTGTTGGTTGGGCTCGACCACTTTGGCTGTAAAAAAAGACTTCAATTAGAAAAAATATTGAATCTAATGAACTAACACACTAAGTTTACAATTCAAGTTACGATAACGGGATTTTAAAAGTCAATCCGATTCATAAGCACAAAATAACAGCCAACAGCTCAATAGTAGAAGTATTGATCATTATGTTATAGTCGTCCTACGTATCATCATAAACTATAAAACATCAATTTTCAAATCATCCAATTATACGAGTATACTGTCAAGGGCTAATCAGAACCTACTTCCAAAATAAATACGTATATATCCCCTTCTCTTTCAGATACGATGTGGTTAACACATGGTGGTACTTTAGGTACATACCGAAAGGTACCAACTCTAATAGAAATAAAGACAAAACAAATATGCGTAACTACTTCCCACCAATAGGTTTTTATCACTTTACGTTTCAAGGTGCGTAGAATCCAAATTTGAAATGGCCGTCCGCCGTCCGGGCCATAAAAGGCCTTAGAATTGACTTAAAAAATCTGTTCTTTCGCACAAAGACTCCACTTGGGGTCTAGTTGGTCCTAACTTCTCGCCAGCTCGATCGCTTCACACCCATGGAGCCAAAAATAGGTGAAAAAGTCTCTTTTTTTTGTATATTTCAAGTTGTACAGAAATTATAGATTTATGAGTGAAAAGAAAATGTTAGCTATTAATTTTATGGATAAAAGGTATTCTAAATGATACTCTTCTTTGGATTTTAGGCTATTTTTTGCAATTTTATAGATTTTTAAAACAAAATTTAATGAAGTTCAAGTTTTTAGCATAATTTCGTACATAAATTTTTGAATGTTCTATTTCATAGGTGATAAACTTTATTTGACCAATCTTATGCTAAAAAATATCAATTTAACAATTCTTAGCCATTTTCAGTGATTTTGTCAGCACATTTTTTGAAATTTGACCAATTAGATGATATCAATATACAATATAGGTAACACTTTTATGTGTTGGAAAGATGACTTGGTAATAAATTGTTTTGTTTATCAACTATATTAAAAAGGGTAAAATTGTGTGATTCCGCTGCTGTAATGGATTGAACCCATTTGTGAGGTCCGAAGCTCCGAGTTCCGATACTAAATATACTATAAGCGGCGTTTAATAATTATGGACCAGAGATCTACGTAGAAGGGCTGTCTAATACATAAATAATAAACCTTTGTGTAATAATTTTCAGCGTTTTACTTTTGGGGGAAGTCAAATTCTGTGTCTAAAAAATAACAATTTCCACTAGTATTTCACGTTTTACACCATTCTGAACAACTTGGGTACCATGTCAGTCTGTGTTTGTATACCTATCGTGTGTCCGCAAATCCTTATAACAAGCTTAATTTCCACAGTCTTCATCCGATTTTGATAAGCTTTTAAACTGTGCGGGCTAGGGTGTAGATGGTCCCCTATCAGTGTTATTGTTGCCAAATCCATACTTCGCCCTGTGCTAGCGCAAAAGTAAATTCCATCAAGCATTATTCGTCCACTCTTGCTCAAATTCAGGATATAGTTAGGAGAAGACAATTTGAGCATTCCATATCAATTTCTAGATGATCGTAACATTAGGTCCTGCGCATGCGCGAAATCCTTTTAACAAGCTTAACTTTCAGTTTTTATCCGATTTTGATGAAATTTTCAGAGAATATGCAGGTTAGGAAGTACAGGGTGGTCCGTAATAAACGGACACATTTTAAAATCCTGTAACATTCACAAATTCGATCGTAGGGATTAAAAAATAAGCAGAACGTGTAGAGAAAATCATTAAGTTTTATTCACAATTGAAAAATCGGAAAAAAATTATCAAGTTTTAAAAATTATGTCATTTAAATGACGACGCTGTTTGGTAACGCACAGTTCAAGACGGTCCTTGAAGTTCTGCATCACTCTTTGCACCATATCTTCCGGTATTTCCGCGATTTCTCGTCTTATTGACTGCTTCAATGCTTGAATGGTTCGTGGTTTGTCCACGTACACTTTAGATTTCAGGTGGCCCCATAGAAAAAAGACAGGGGTGATGTCTGGGGAACGCGGAGGCCAGGGAACATCCCCATGCCGGGAGATCACGCGTCCGGGAAAAATCGTTCGCAAAAAGTTCAATGAAATCCTGGCCGTGTGGGCTGTTGCTCCATCTTGTTGGAACCACATGTTGTCGGTGTCAACTTCATTTTCCTCAAGCTGAGGAATGAAGAATTCTTGAAGCATCGCGAGAAAACGTTCAAAGTTAACAGTCACTGCATTCTCTCTGCCATCTTCAAAAAAAAATAGGGCCCCATTATTCCGAGTTTGGAAATTCCACACCACACCGTTACCTTGGCAGAGTATAGAGGCCTTTGGTGTAAATATCGAGGGTTTTCACAAGCCCAATAACGGCAATTCTGTTTGGTGACGTAACCGTTCTTCTTCCCGGCATGGGGATGTTCCCTGGCCTCCGCGTTCCCCAGAACTCGCCCCCTGTGACTTTTTTCTATGGGGCCACCTGAAATCTAAAGTGTACGTGGACAAACCACAAACCATTCAAGCATTGAAGCAGTCAATAAGACGAGAAATCGCGGAAATGCCGGAAGATATGGTTCAAAGAGTGATGCAGAACTTCAAGGACCGTCTTGAACTGTGCATTACCTAACAGGGTCATCATTTAAATGACATAATTTTCAAAAACTTGATAATTATTTTCAGATTTTTCGATTGTGAATAAAACATACTGATTTTCTCTACACGTTCTGCTTATTTTTTAATCCCTACGATCGAATTTGTGAATGTTACAGGATTTTAAAATGTGTCCGTTTATTACGGACCACCCTGTATATGGCCCCTCTGCGCATGCGCAAACGTAAATTCCACCACACATCTTTTAGCGAATTTTTGAAGAAAATTAAGCTATTGCTCTCGCCTCAAAATTTGTAGAATGAGAATTTTTGAAAACAAATTATGCAGAAATCCGTTTCAGGCTATTCTGAATCATATTCTGAAGTTTAACGCATTTTTTTATGTATGTATATATGTGTCATTCCAGACGATAACTGTCCGTAGAATTGTGCTAGAAACTTCAAACAAATTTTAAAATGTTAAGGACACAAAACGAAAGTTCAAGTTCGTGGGCCAGCATGATCGGATTATATCTTCGGGTTGAAATTTTCAAAAATGTAGTCACCTCCCTCAGTTAGCGATTTATCTTGTGGGTAAAGTTATGTGGAGAGGTTATATAGCTTGTACTAATAACAATATAATCTATATAACAATAAAATAAAGTCATATAAGATAGTCATGATGTATAATAACGAAGTTGAATTGATGGATTCGGACTTTTCGGATGAGAGCATTCAATTTTTGGAATATGAATGGAGACCGTGCTCGGTCCGGCCAAGCCCGGATTATTTTAATGAACTTGACAATTTAGATTTTCACACACGTTTCCAGTTGTCGAAAGAAACTACTATGTTTGTGCTGCGGTTGATAGAAGGTAAAATAGAATCCCACAGTGATAGGAACAACTCTATATCGCCTATCACAAAACCATCCTCACAACCGTAATAAAATATAAATGAACTGTTTTTACAAATTGGTCTAAAATATATTTATATTACCCGCTCCCTAACCCACCATGATGAAATTTTTGTTTACTGAGAATGATTTCTACAGAGACCAAATTATATCGAGCAAAATATTATAAAACAAAGGGGGGGAAAGAATAAAATACATTTAGAAACAATCGGTTGAAAATAGCGTAAATACTACAGTTCATTCCCCCCTCCATCATTCCTCCTCTCAAAAATCCGTCCACAAAATGAAATCTCCGATTGGATTTTAGCACATCCAAACGAAAAAAGCATGATTTATCGGGATTACCCCCTCCTTACACCTCCATCAACAGTAAATTTGAAACTTCCAAGGTTTATTGCATAACTAAACTGAAATCAGGAGCGAACAAAAACCAGTCACGGAAATCAAATCAGAATATGGAAACATTACGGTATATTTATATCTATTACCCGCTCCGTTCACCCCTTCCACAATTAACTTTTTATTTCCTAACATAATTTTCTTAAAAATAATTCGAAATCTTAATTCACCACATAGGATATGAAACCGAGAGGACAGGAGTGTTGTTGTTGTGTTGTACTATACCTATCTACTTTTTACCGATAGACGTCGCGTCGCGTAGAACTAAAAATACCAGTGTTGTAAGGCTGTTTTGTGGGGAAATCATTGTTGTAGTAGTGGTACCCCTTTTTCCCTCAGACGAAGTTATCTGAGCAGTTAGCTATCATCTATAGGTACCTGAGGGGTTAAAATTGATTGATAAACGCCCTATGAAATTTGTTCGAGAGGTTGCGGTAACCTCTAGGTAACTACCTGAGGTTTGTCTAGAAGTTACCGCTGTGATTGATAAACGGGCCCTTATGGAAGTATCCCTGTATAACCAATCCTAGAACCATGCTGTTTAAAACGTAGGTAGTAGGTGCTTGTTTTTAATAATTTGATTCCATGTTTGTCTATCAAAATCATAAACTAAAATTTCTCTACACGATCAATAGCGACTGAAATGTCGAAGATTTCTTCAAAAATTCGCTCATGGGGTCATGCTGCATGACTGGTCATGAAACATTGTCCAAATTCAGATTGAACTACTCTTATGGAAGTATCCCTGTATAACCAATCCTAGAACCATGCTGTTTAAAACGTAGGTAATAGGTGCTTGTTTAATAATTTGATTCCATGGTTGTCTATCAAAATCATAAACTAAAATTTCTCTACACGATCAATAGCGACTGAAATGTCGAAGATTTCTTCAAAAATTCGCTCATGGGGTCATGCTGCATGACTGGACTTTTGACATGGATATGTCTTTGCTCTGGGGGGTCAACCAAAAATTTCCGTGACGCAAAATTTGTGTCACAATTTCAGTGTTTTTCACGTACAACCCAGTCGTTGCTAGGGGAATGGAACTTCCGCAGTTTTCATCTCACAGAAATCGTTCGCCACTCGTTTATGTGATAAATGTTCACATCTCAAGCTACCAATTTCACCCTCCTTACGTACCTGGCTACATTCCTAAACTAAGTTGATTGGACTATAAACAATTTTAATAAGCCGGTTACAATATTCTTAACGTAAAGCAATAGCATCATTTACTCCACTCCATAGGAAACATTTTCATCCTCTTGACAACAGTCGACGACAACCGTTATGAAATCCCCAATCAAAGACATATCCATGTAACATGGTATCTGCTTGTAAAGCGGATAGTGGAACTCGTTTACGAGTTTCTTTGAAGGTTTTAAAAGTCTGTCATGTAGTATGATCGTATGGGCGAATTTGAATTTTCTCACACTCTAGTCGTTGATCTCGCTCGAATTTGGATTATGAATTTGATCATCCCAAATCAATGTCAAAAATGATTGTATCATTAACAGCTGCTGTGCATGCGCGGTCTCAACGACCTCAATTTCCAGTTTTCATCTGATTTTGGAAATCGTCAGAGGATGTGCGGACCATTATTAACACAAGTATGGACCGTTGCTCAATAGCGTTGCTAACTTCACCAAGCCGAAATATTGCTGGCGTCATTGCAGTACTTTTTGTTAGAAGTATACCTAATCATGTGCTCTATGACATTCGAATGAAGTATGATGTACCTACCTACCTATGTGCAAACCTAGTCTTAGTGGTTCGAATGTAAATGTGATGTTAACGACAATAATACAACAACCAAGAACGCAATGATAAAAATATAAAAATTTGCTACTTAATTGATTTATCACTCTAAATCAAATAGATTTTCAAGTAACGTAGACACTTACTTCTGAACCAAGTTATGGGGCCATCTACCATGTGATATACTGCATTGGCGAAGCTTTCGAATGTGGTTCTAGGAGGGAAATTGGGGTCAATTGGTGGCATGTTACCTAAATTTGTTGGCTAAATGGACGAGTTTACAACAATAGTATAAAATGCAGAGCAAACCTTAAAATTAATCAAGTCAGAAAAATACGAGATGCAGAATTAACCAGCTGATTAATCAGATATCCGATGATAAGAGCGTTGCCAACTAAACACCGGGAATTGGGATCCACCTTAGGGATGTACGGGTATGACCAACAGAATAAATTAATATCTGAATCAGTAAGATCAGAATTACATCTCCTTGCATGATAATCCTTCAACATAAAATAATTGTTTACTTAAAATCCTACCATTTACCTACCTGTCAGCATGGAAATACACACTTTCGCGGCAAGAATTGAGAGAAACAACAACAACAATAGTATTTGCGTTGGCGCGAAAATTTGAATTCTTAAATTTACATACCTAATTATATGTAATTCTCGTGCTGAAAATAACATAGCACCAATTTTAAGGAAGCCCCATGACCAGGCAGATCGATGTTGTTTCTTTACTTTAACCAAATTGATTCCTATTTGAGATGAACAGGAAAGGAATGCTAACCAACGAAAGTTTTTTTATAATCCTTGTCTTGCAAATGTATTTGCAAGACAAAGATTATTTAATTGCAATTTTAATTATTTAATTATTATCAATTTAATTATTTTAATTGCAATTTTATCGGTTTACGTTTCAAGATATATTGTATCTACACCGATTCAAAGAGTTCCAGCTATGCAGCATGATCGTATGAGCGAATTTTCGAGAATTGTCGTACTGTATAATATTAAATTGTTTTGAAGTTTAAGTTTTTTGAGTGCAAAGAAATTTATAACTATTAATTTTATGTCAAAGAACGTATTCTATATAATAATCTCCTATTAAAAAGAGATTTTGGATTTTTCGATTTTTTTCAGTTTTTAATAGATTTTTTAACCATTTTTAATGAAATTTAAGAACATTTTTCAGCATAATTTCGTAAATACATTTTTGAATGTTCTACTTTACAGTTAATGAACTTCATTTGAGCGATATTCTGCTAAAAAATACAAAACGATTTTTAACCGTTTTTTGTCATTTTTGAAATTTGATCAAGTTGAAGTGCTCAAAGAATGCTGGCCAACGAACTCGTGCTGAAAAAAAATCATCAACTCCCGCCCAGGGCCTGTTTCACAGGTACCACTATTTTCTTTCAACTCCTATTTATTTTATTTATTTATTTTTTTTTTTTTCCAGTCAGTCAAAGAATAAAAAATAATATTCTGTGATTCAAAAAAGTTTTTGAATTTGTAGCTTTTTTCCGCAGTTTTTATCGATTTTTAGCAATTATGAAAACCAAGATACTGATGAGTCGGAGTTGATATCATGTTGATTCTGAAACGGGCGGCAGTTGATGCGGCTTTGGCACCGTCCTAGGGCGGCAGTTGATGGACGCCACTCCGAAAGTTATGAAAATGATAATTTTACTATTGCTACTAGCAGAGATAACTCTTTCAAGATTTAATACCAGGATTCAATCGGGTATCCTTTGTAGGAGCCTCGACATCCAACGGACATGGAACTCCGAGTACAACCCATCATTCCGTGACATACTAGACTATGATGGACGGCAGGGATGCCTGGGGAAGGCGGGGAACATCCATCGAGAGCGTTTGATAGCGCAATTGAGACTGGCGACAACAAACATGGGCATGGGCAACCTGAAATTCTACCACAGACGCAACAAGTACGAATTGGAAAACAGCGAGATTGTTCCCTCTGCAGCCTTGAGGTCCCCGAGACATTGATCCACTTCCTGCTTGTATGTCCTCTTTACAGCCCATACAGAACATACTACCTAGGTAGATATGTAAATAACCAGCAGATGGAAGGAGTTGAATCGGTTTATCGTTCTCTCCTCGATACGGGACATGACAAGAGGAAGATGAATGATCTATACCAATTTGCACTGAGATCCCTCATGCTAAGAGCCTTTGCCCGTAACGAAGTGTAACTCCCCACCCCACCTCAACATATTCTTTCTGCAGAGGACATCCACTGTTCCAAAGTGGCACCCAATGAAGTGCACTGAAGTGTAATGCCCGAGTTTAAGTTAATTGCCATTTCATTTTTTTTCCTTCTTATTTATGTCTCACTTATTAGAGACACAAGAAGTATTAGTATTGTTTTGTTGGCTTGCCGCTATGTACAATTTGGGCAATTATAAGCAGAAATCTTGATTTGTTTATGATTTTTTGGTGTAAGAGGAGTAACAATCTTTTATTTATCTAAATTCGATCCATTATGAGTAGATTTATCCCATTGTTTAATGAACTCCGAACTCTTGTAACAATCATGTAAATGATTTCTACAAATAAAGTGATTTGATTGATTGATCAATCGGGTATCCTCTTGCCATACCCACAGGCACCTACTTGGTGAAGCAGCTCTGATGTTGTGTGGGAGATCCATCTGCCACTTTTTGGAGAACTGTCCAGCCCTTACGGACTCCGAGTCTGGCTCAGTGAGAGGATGTTCTTTGTGGGCCAAACGAGGTCTAGTCATTGTAAATGTACCTGAGAGCCACTGGGCTTTTCTATGAACTGTCACATCTCTCTAGTCTGTGAAATATTTATATACATCTAGTCTTAGCTTTATAGTAGGCAGGCCCCCCTGCCCGGTCGATGAAACTTGCACTAGATATTAACATGCATCATATTTTACCGCTGGATATTTAGTTCGAAAATTAAGCGAAATTCAGCACGTTCCATATTGATGTTCTCGTACTACCACTTTGTTGCTAGGGAAGTGTAACTCGCTTATTTTTTATACCAGAAAAATCTTTTGCCACTTTTCGGAATGCTCTAATTTTTTCACAACGTCTCATGAACCCTATATGATATTGTGTGAAGGAAAGCTGATTTATTACGCTACGCTACTGCTAAGTAACCATAATGAACTGATAATGTGAAAAGAAGACGCAACGTGTTAGGTACTATGGAGTATAGTAGATACTATAGAGTCGATTGCTAGTCCTACACATTTTACAGGCAATTAATTCCATAAAGTCGTGCCCTTGAGGAGTCACTTCTCAACTAAGGATTGCGGGTGCTAAACAGTTGGTTTATTATTTCCAATAATAAGCCTGTGTGATCGTATAGCAAAAAATTTTTATAACCCCCCCTCAAACTTTGTCACTTTACGTTTCAAGGTGAGTAGAATCCAAATTTGAAATGTCCGTCCGCCGTTCGGTCCATAAAAGGCCTTAGAATTGACTTAAAAAATCTGTTCTTTCGCACATAGACTCCACTTGGGGTCTAGTTGGTCCTAACTTCTCGCCAGCTCGATCGCTCCACTCTCATGGGTGCTATGAGCCAAAAATACGGGAAAAAGTGTCTTTTTTTGTATATTTCAAGTTGTATAGAAATTGTAGATTTATGAGTGAAAAGAAAATGTTAGCTATTAATTTTATGGAAAAAAAGTATTTTAAATGATACTCTTCTATTCAAAAAGAGATTTTGGATTTTAGGCTATTTTTTGCAATTTTATAGATTTTTTAAAACAAAATTTAATGAAGTTCAAGTTTTTAGCATAATTTTGTACATAAATTTTTGAATGTTCTATTTCATAGTTGATAAACTTTATTTGACCAATCTTATGCTAAAAAATATCAATTTAACAATTCTTAGCGATTTTCAGTGATTTTGTCAGCACATTTTTTGAAATTTGACCAATTAGATGATATCAATATACAGTATAGGTAACACTTTTATGTGTTGGAAAGATGACTTGGTAATAAATTGTTTTGTTTATAAACTATATTAAAAAGCGTAAAATTGTGAGATTCCGCTGCTGTAATGGATTGAACCCATTTGTGAGGTCCAAAGCTCCGAGTTCCGATACTAAATATACTATAAGCGGCGTTTAATAATTATGGACCAGAGATCTACATAGAAGGGCTGTCTAATACATAAATAATAAACCTTTGTGTAATAATTTGCAGCGTTTTTTGAATAATTTCACGCTAAGGGTGGTGTAGTGGATTTATATATGTTTTACTTGGCGTCGGTAGACCAAGTGGGACATTTATATTCTGATTATGCGGGTTAGTCCCCGTGTTATTCCTGTAAGGAATGTGGGCGAAGCCGTCAAGGTCAGCTTGCTCGGCGGGATGAACTGAGAGATAGTTCGTGTCGCAGCCGCGTGGAGCACTGGGCTCGCATAGTGGGTGCTGGGTTCGATCAGTTTGGTACTGAGCCGTTTTGTAATATTCCGGCCTAAGATTTATATCTGTAGGAGGAATATGTTGAGCTTGGTTGAGGTACTGAAAAGTATCCTTCGTTTTTTGCACATTTGGAGTGTATTTGACACTCGGATCGGCCGGGTAGGCTTGCGTCGAATATCGTGGGTATTCGGACAGCTTGGTCGAATCGTAATGATTGACTTCAGAGCGGGTCTGAAAGGTATCCTCGATCTTTTGTATAGGCGAGGCTTGATCGAACGTTTCTTTAACGAATACGTTAGGTGAGAAGGCGATCTCGTCGTGAGGATCGAGCCTTGCGCCGTCGCTGGGACCGGCGGATTGGCCGGGTAGCCTGTAGGGAGCGCTACGGGGGCTAAGAGGCCCGGCTTCGCCGTCGTCTGCCTCCCCTTGCATGAGGAAATAAGACGGCCGACGTTCCATCGAAATAGTCGAGTTATTAGCTCGTTTCGATGCCTCTATGTACAGAAATAGAGGGTTTAGGAAGGTGGACTCGCTTGACAGAGCGTCTTTCCTTTGCTCGTATGTCAGGGTCCTACCTTGTAGTCTTGAAAAAGACTTCCTTGGACGGTAAATTAGAGCGGATGAGCAGAGTAATTTACCGGCGTATCCCGGCGGTCGGTGACGAGCCTAATGCTACGAAACCCGGGTGATACGGCTCGGAACGTCCCTCGGGCGTACGATCTAAAGAGAATATCGATAGATGTACCGGGTGGCGTCCTGACAGATGAACTACGTTGGGCAATGAGCAGGATGAATAATCACTTGACTCGTAGATGCCAATGCGAGATCTGTGTGGAGAGAAGGTAGGCCTTGTAGAAAGCAGTAGGAAGCCGTTCTTGAGATGAACTCGGGATGCAGAAGGTTCGTCAGCGTAGAGCGTGTAGAAATCTTCGTACTTCGAGGTGTCGTCGTCGAGAGCGGAGAGTAGAATGAATTTCGGAGGCTCCGAGCGGGGTATTTATAGGGAGGTGGCCGCCCCCTGCCGCCTCCTGGTTGGTCCGCTTAATTTCATTAATTCGACTGTGTAATCTCATTGGCTCGCACATTGTTTTCTCAGTATCTGCGAGTATGATAGCTGAGCTGGTCCTCCGGGGTGCTTACGAGCGTCCGTCGCGGAGCCGGCGACCTTGAGTTTAGCCGGGGGCCTCGGGTGCTTTCTCTGCGTCAGTTGTTCAGACGGGGTCCCCGGGGTGGCTGCTGGACCAGAGGTGGTTGCTTGCCGCCTCTTGGTTGGTTCGCCTATTGTCTCTCGTGTAATCAGTGTTTCTGATTGGCGAGTAGGCTTGTTTGAATTGTCCTTGCTAGTTTTAGAGGACGTTTGATTTTCTGTTTGAGTTTTCTCGTTCAAGGCGACTTGGTTCGAGATACTTGTCGCATCTCTCTCGCCCAGTAAGTGTCTAGGGAGGTCGCCTTGTATGTTTTTAGTGAATATTTCACTTTTGAGAGAGAAATTCGTATTTTCTCTCTGGTGAAATATTTTGTTTGACGGAGTTGTAACTCGACGTCTTATAAATATTTTTGTGTTGTGCCTACCTCTTTTTGGTAGCCCTGAAAAGGGCTGTTGAAAAGAGGGGGTGGTTTTCACCACAGGTGCCCCCCCAAGACGTCGTGTTATTAACGACGACGCCGGCTGGGGAGAACTGGGAGGTCCACACGGAATTCTCCGTACGAAACCCTCACCAGTTGGGGCGGAGGCGGAGGTGCAGGCCTCGCGTCCCGCACCTGGGGTGCGCCCCGGCCTCGCGTCCCGCACCTGGGGTGCGCCGTCCCGCACCTGGGGTGCGCCCCGGACTCGCCGGTTTCGACGAGCGCCGCGGGGCGGCCGTGGCCGGCCCGAGCATTGCCGACGGGAGCCAAACCCGCGAGGGCTTGGCCCGCGGCCGCGGCTGGGCTGTTGCGGAGGTGCTCGTTCCGGCTCCGTCCACCCCGCCGCGCTCATTTCGTCCCACCGAGGCACGGGCACGTCGCCCGAGCTGATCCACTTTCGTGGAGCCGGGAGGGGCTGTTGAGCGGGCGGGGCCCTGGGCAGCTGCGGAGCGGGTGCAGCCGGTGTCTTGAAGGCTGCTGGTGTTCTCCACACCACCTCTCTCGGCGCGCTGGCGTCCGCCGGTGTCTTCTTCTCCGGCGACGGCGGTAGCGGGCTGATGGTTGCTGGAATTTCCTCGGCGAGTAGGAGATTTTCCACTTCCTCCGTGATCATCTCTTCCGTGGTAGTGGGAGCTGCCATGGTCAAAGTTGGTATGAGCTCCTGGCGTGAGGCGTTTCATATTTATATCTCCCACTGTTCCTACCCGAGAAAAGTGGGCGTGGCTTGTTTCGAGTGCAGTCACCCACTTCTCGTCGAATTTGGTAGAGGGGACGCGCCCTCTGGCGGATTTTCGGGGAGTTTTCTCCTCACTTTCTGCCTGATTTTGGTTTCGTGACACAGCTTCGTCCGAGTTTAGAGTGTAAGCTGGATTTATTTGCTGTTTGGGAACTTTTTTTGTATGTTCGCCAATTTGTACTGTAACCGAAAACTTATCTCTTTTAATCACTTTGAATGGTCCCGTGTAAGGACATTGCAGAGAGGTGAGCTGTGTGGGCACTCTGATATAGACATGTGTACATGTATCCAAATTTTTGGGCATGTTTACGGCATATTTCGTATTATTATGTTTAATATGCGTAGGCCGGAAGAAGAGAGGCTCCGAAAGGTTTGTAGAAGTTACGAAAATGTCTCCTGGGAGTGGTACGTCAATTCCGTAAACTTTTTGGAACGGTGTAGTTTCCGTTGCTGGGTCTACTGCCGTACGCATGGCGAGTAGAACTTTTGGAAGTGCGTCGAGCCAATTTTCGTTTTGTGCTTTGAGAGCCTCTTTCAAAGATCTATTTCTGCGTTCTACCATTCCGTTTGTTGATGGTTTGTATGGTAACGTGTGAGTATGTTTTACTCCGAGACGTTCCATAATGGAATTGAATAGATCTGATTCGAATTGTGTGCCTTGATCACTTGTGATGTATTTAGGTACGCCCTTTGAAGCTACCCAAATATTGATAAAGGCGTTTGTGATCGTGGTTGTTTCGATGTTGTTAAGAGGGACTGCCTCTAGCCAACCCGTTGCTCTATCAACCATCATTAAAATGTAACGTTTCCCTCCTTTAGCTAAAGGTAAGGGTCCAGTAATATCAACGTGTACATGTGAAAATTTGTCAGCCGTCTCAAATTCGGAGTACGGGAGCTTCACGGAGCGAGTGATTTTTGCTCGTTGGCAAGTTTCGCACGCTCGGACCCAGTTTGAGACATCTGCACGGAGTCCGTGCCAAAAATATCTTTGTTTAACTTTATACACTGTAGAGTGTATACCTGGGTGTCCCAAATTGTGAATTTGGCTGATTATTTCTTGCCTTATTTCGTTTTTAATATAAGGTCTTGGGTGTCCTAGGTCTAGGTTACACCAAATTTCTCCTTGAGGGAATTCAACTTGTGTGAGTTTCAATTTGTCCTCTGTGTTAGGGGGAGAACGAATTTGTGCATTTGAAATGTGCAGTAGGAGATTGCACTCTATTGCAGCCGTAATTTGTGAAATTTCGGCTATGGGTGGACCCTCGTCCGTTTGGGTTGAAATCGATTTTGTTTGAATTTCAACCGGATCGAAAGGTCTGGAGAGTGCGTCGGTGACGACGTTGTTCTCTCCGGGTATATGACGAATGTCGCTCGTCATTTGAGAGATGTATGTTAGCCATCTTAATCTCATTTTAGAAAAATGTGCATTTTTCTTAAGCATCGTGCCTAGCAGAGGCTTGTGATCTGAACAAATATGAAAAGATCGGCCGTCCAAGTCATTGTGCCAATGAATACAAGCTTGGTAAACGGCGAACATCTCTTTGTCGAATGATGCTTTATTCTTCCATTGTTCCGGAATTTCTTTACTGAAAAATCCCAATGGTTGGTAAGATTTCGAGCCGGTTTTGTCTGTAATTTCCTGCTCTAGTGCCGCTCCGATGTGTGTGTCAGATGCGTCGCAGACCAATCTCCACTCTGCTGTAGGGTGTGGATGAGCGATATTATGTAATGTAGCTTTAATCATTGCTTGTTTTAAGCTGTTGAAAGCTTTTTCTCTCTCTGATGTCCATTCGATAGGTGTTTTTTCATTTTTTTTGTTTGACTGAATGGAGTCATACAGAGGTTGTGCCGTGTGAGCGAATTTACTTGAGCATGCTCGGTAGAAACCACACATACCTAGGAATCTGCGTAGACTTCGCACGTCTATTGGCCTAGGAAATTGTTCTATGGCTTCTATTTTATCTCGTTTAGGAATTATCCCTTCTTTCGAGATAGTGAAACCTAGGAAATCGACGGTAGGTTTTGAAAAAATGCATTTATCAAAACCTACTCGAAGTCCGTGTTCCCTTAGCTTGTCAAAAATTTGTTTGAGGTGGTTCATGTGTTCTTTATAATTTTTGGAAGCCACCAGGATGTCATCTAGGTATACAAATGCGAAATCAAATTTTCGCATGATGCTGTCCATGTATCTTTGCCATGTTTGGGCCGCTCCGGCCAAACCCATGCTCATTTTCTTAAACTCATAAAGACCGAAAGGTGTAATAATTGCAGTTTTATGAGCGTCATCTGGGTGCATCGGAATATGATAATATGCCGATTTTAAATCTATTGTCGAATAGATTCGTGTATCATGTAAATTCGCTTGGAAAGAGCGAATGTGAGGAGGGGGATAGGCGTCTTTCTTCGTTTTCGCGTTCAGGAAACGGTAGTCGCCGGTGATTCTCCATGACCCGTCTTTTTTCGGTACACAGTGTAACGGGGATGCCCATTCGGAATCTGATGGTGCAATTATGCCTTCTGAAAGCATTTTGTCAAAAGTACTTTTGACTTGAGCCCGTTTTTCCGCCCGCCATGGGTCTTGCTCGGAAGTGTACTGGTGTTCCTTCCGTGGTTATACGGTGGTAAACCCCGTTGTTTTTCCACTTTCCTTGAAGTTTGCTCATTTTATCATTGTATTTGTCAATGATAGGGCGAATGTTTTCGTCCTCCGTGACTTGCACGTCCTCTGGTTGAGGGTTATTGTCACGATGAGGGATAGTAGCTGCTATTTGTTCGTCAGTGAATTTTTTGTTCATGACTGCAGCTATTTTTTGATCGGCATAGCTCTTTATTTTATCTTTATAAATGTACTTGTGTTTGACCCGTATTCCGATATCCCAAGACTCGAGGAATGGAATACCTAGGATCGCTAGATCAACTTTCGTGATCATAAAATCGGTGGTCATGTCTCCGAGGCCGATGTTAATTGTCGTGTCAGCTCGCCCTAGTGTGTCTATAGGGGCTCCGTTAGCTGCTGTGAGCTTAACGTTGGACTTACGAATTTTTAAGCCCAATTTTTTTGTGACATTGTGGGGCAGAATGTTCACTTCTGCTCCCGTGTCGATGAGAAATTCAGTGCCATTTAGTTTGCACTTGAAAAAAAGCCTTTTATACTCAGTAGACTGCCGGTGTATAGGCTCAGATACACTGGCAGTTATTCGTTTTCCGAACTCTCTACGTCGGAGGTTGGAACGGTACTTTCTTGTACCGATCTCTGAGTATTTTCGTTTGAAACCCAGGTTTTAGGCTGGCTTATAGTCGCTGCCTTTTTGCTAGTTTTGGAAGCAGTGTTTGCCTTCCAAGTGCAGTGTTCTGGGTCTGCACATTTGCGAGTTTCGTTACCGAAACGTGCGTGGTTTCGACAGACATAGGCCGTCGGTTTGTGAGGCCTACTCTCTACTGGTTGGGGTTTGAACTCAGCTTGTTGTGAGAGGGCCTTTTTGAAACCTTTTTTCATGGGTTTCGGAGTAGATTCTACTCCTCGTATGTTTAGAGAGGTATTCTCTGTTTTGTACGCGTGTAGCGTATCAGCTAGGTCGAGCCGGGCGGTCGTGGTAGGCTGAGCTGCGACCATACCTCGTGCTTCGATGGGTAGAGTCTCGATCCACTTTTGAGTGATCAGAGCTTCTGAAAAGTACCCAACAGCTTTAGAGTACATTTCGTGGTACTTGGTGCTGGGTTTTTTGGCGAGAGATGTGGGGTCCTCGAGTGCGAGGAGCCTGTCCTGTAAGGACAACCCATATTCTCGCTGTAGGCGCTGTTTGGCCTCTTCGTAGGGTGCGTGGGGTGCCGTGAGGTAAGCTGAGTCGATAGCTTCCCTCATTTCTTCTGGTACCCACTTGTATATAGCTGAGAAGCATTCGTTCTGCGTTCTCAGGTGTTTTCGCACGCAGTATTGATCGAACTCGGCGAGTGCACGATCGATATTCTTCTTTTGGAAGATTGGTTTTTGATAATCTCCCATCTCCTCTAAAAGTGCTCGAAAGCCACTTTGTGTAGAGGGTTGTTGCATGAGATGTGGGGCGTAGAGGCCCGGCGGGGGTCGCACGCCCGCAGTGGTTCCCTGAAATCCACTAGCTTCATAAGAGGGAACGAAATGCTCCGTGTTAAGCCTGTTCAAAGGCGGGGTCACCATTTGTAGTGGATTTATATATGTTTTACTTGGCGTCGGTAGACCAAGTGGGACATTTATATTCTGATTATGCGGGTTAGTCCCCGTGTTATTCCCGTAAGGAATGTGGGCGGAACCGTCAAGGTCAGCTTGCTCGGCGGGATGAACTGAGAGATAGTTCGTGTCGCAGCCGCGTGGAGCACTGGGCTCGCATAGTGGGTGCTGGGTTCGATCAGTTTGGTACTGAGCCGTTTTGTAATATTCCGGCCTAAGATTTATATCTGTAGGAGGAGTATGTTGAGCTTGGTTGAGGTACTGAAAAGTATCCTTCGTTTTTTGCACATTTGGAGTGTATTTGACACTCGGATCGGCCGGGTAGGCTTGCGTCGAATATCGTGGGTATTCGGACAGCTTGGTCGAATCGTAATGATTGACTTCAGAGCGGGTCTGAAAGGTATCCTCGATCTTTTGTATAGGCGAGGCTTGATCGAACGTTTCTTTAACGAATACGTTAGGTGAGAAGGCGATCTCGTCGTGAGGATCGAGCCTTGCGCCGTCGCTGGGACCGGCGGATTGGCCGGGTACCCTGTAGGGAGTGCTACGGGGGCTAAGAGGCCCGGCTTCGCCGTCGTCTGCCTCCCCTTGCATGAGGAAATAAGACGGCCGACGTTCCATCGAAATAGTCGAGTTATTAGCTCGTTTCGATGCCTCTATGTACAGAAATAGAGGGTTTAGGAAGGTGGACTCGCTTGACAGAGCGTCTTTCCTTTGCTCGTATGTCAGGGTCCTACCTTGTAGTCTTGAAAAAGACTTCCTTGGACGGTAAATTAGAGCGGATGAGCAGAGTAATTTACCGGCGTATCCCGGCGGTCGGTGACGAGCCTAATGCTACGAAACCCGGGTGATACGGCTCGGAACGTCCCTCGGGCGTACGATCTAAAGAGAATATCGATAGATGTACCGGGTGGCGTCCTGACAGATGAACTACGTTGGGCAATGAGCAGGATGAATAATCACTGGACTCGTAGATGCCAATGCGAGATCTGTGTGGAGAGAAGGTAGGCCTTGTAGAAAGCAGTAGGAAGCCGTTCTTGAGATGAACTCGGGATGCAGAAGGTTCGTCAGCGTAGAGCGTGTAGAAATCTTCGTACTTCGAGGTGTCGTCGTCGAGAGCGGAGAGTAGAATGAATTTCGGAGGCTCCGAGCGGGGTATTTATAGGGAGGTGGCCGCCCCCTGCCGCCTCCTGGTTGGTCCGCTTAATTTCATTAATTCGACTGTGTAATCTCATTGGCTCGCACATTGTTTTCTCAGTATCTGCGAGTATGATAGCTGAGCTGGTCCTCCGGGGTGCTTACGAGCGTCCGTCGCGGAGCCGGCGACCTTGAGTTTAGCCGGGGGCCTCGGGTGCTTTCTCTGCGTCAGTTGTTCAGACGGGGTCCCCGGGGTGGCTGCTGGACCAGAGGTGGTTGCTTGCCGCCTCTTGGTTGGTTCGCCTATTGTCTCTCGTGTAATCAGTGTTTCTGATTGGCGAGTAGGCTTGTTTGAATTGTCCTTGCTAGTTTTAGAGGACGTTTGATTTTCTGTTTGAGTTTTCTCGTTCAAGGCGACTTGGTTCGAGATACTTGTCGCATCTCTCTCGCCCAGTAAGTGTCTAGGGAGGTCGCCTTGTATGTTTTTAGTGAATATTTCACTTTTGAGAGAGAAATTCGTATTTTCTCTCTGGTGAAATATTTTGTTTGACGGAGTTGTAACTCGACGTCTTATAAATATTTTTGTGTTGTGCCTACCTCTTTTTGGTAGCCCTGAAAAGGGCTGTTGAAAAGAGGGGGTGGTTTTCACCACAGGTGGTATTCCTCGTTGCTCTCCCCAGTCACAGGTTGGACTTACACCCATTTTTTCTGTAGTGACTTGCTGTATGTTACATACGCTGCTTGAGAGCATTTTTTCTTTTTTTTTTTGGCGAGATGGGCGAATTTTTTCACTCGTTCAACCCAATCATTTACTTGTGTCTGTATAAATTCTTTTTTTAGATGTGGTTCTCCCAAATGACTTCCCAGGAATCGGTGGCCTAGCACTATGTTTACATTAAAGCCCTCAAACAGCCGTTTTGCTACATCTTCTTACAACTAAGAAGCTTTTTTAATTCAGGGAAATATCCCTATTTCGGTCCATCTTCCTGAAGTTTTGACATCCATTTTTTCACGTTTTTAAAGTTTCCTGCGCATGCTACATCATCAGCGTACCATTTTGAGTCCACTCAGGAGATTCAAGTTTTCGAATAACCATAAAGTTAAAGGGTACAAACCGCATACATAAACATTCCCAGGGGATCTCTCTGGGTAGTCCTTTCTTGACTTAGTATGACTGCGTCACTCTGTCGGAATTCTAAGGTAAGGAATCCTATGTATGTGTTAAAAAGGAACTGAAACAGCGTAGCCACAAATGTCTAGCGTTCCAAAGGGCTAATGGACAGCTGAAGGCGTTAAAACCTAACTAATAAGTAATTGTGATGGAAACAAGCAGGGAAGTAAAAATCATTCAAATTTCAATGAGCTTACAAGTTACACGTATTTATATTCATTTGATGTGTATAAATTAGGTAGGAGGTATTTACACAGGTTCATTTTACACAGATCACTTCTATATCTAGTCATATTCAATATTGGATCAAATTTAGAGTGATAGAAGTACGTAGTAAAGTAGATTCTCAAGACTTCCTCTTCTTCGTTCTCATAACGTCATCAAACTCTGATAAATCCATGGACACCAGTGGGTTCTTGCGTTTTGCCTGAAAATAAACAATTTTGATAATGACACTAAATATGTAATATTAGAGAGTTTTTGGCGACTTCAACTCAACGTCACCCGCTACCGTAGTCTTGAGGGAGCAAACGAAGATGCTAACCCAAAAGGAGCCGGGAGAACGGTTGAATTAATTTTGATGTCACGTTAATGGTGGTTGGGTAACGCGATATTTTTTCCCAGCTGTCTTGTTGTCTACTGGTTGTCTAATCGACTTCTTTATTTCGATGTGAAATGCCGATTTTCAATCCTAAATTCAAATTTCATGTTATTCTCAGTAAAAATACGGGATAGTTTCTCATGTTTAGTTTTCAATTCGTAAACAAGGCATGGATTTAACGCAAAGATAGTAAGCCTCAAGTGGGAAACACCGCGATTTAGTTGCACTTTTAGGTCTATAGTCGTTACAAACTTTATGTTTTTTGGGTTTTCGGTTAGGTAATATATCAAGAAGTATGAAAAAGTATACATCTCTATGACAATGAACCAGGATTTTACCTGATAATCATCAGTGGAGGCAGCACTTCACCCAATGTTCACGAGAAAACAGCTGAGATCAGGCTAACTAAGAACAATACTGCGAAGAAGTAGTGTCTTAAAACTCAGGTTCCTCTTTTAAAATATGTGAGATTATAATAAAAACAAAGCTCTAATCGACCAAATAGAGCCTGTGCGCAAAAGAACGAATTTTTTCCGATCGAATTGAAAGCTAGTAAAGCCCGACGGTGGAGGCGGACTTCAGATGGCACATTCGGTTTCTATCTACGAGACTTGAAACAAAAAATAACCAAGTTTGAGGGGTGTTCAAAAACCTACCCGCTATCAACAAAATTAGTTGGTAATGAGGCATTTGAAAAGAAAAACTACTATTATTTATTTCACAAGTATTCGAGTAATTTTGAGGTGCCCAGTAGTGTTACATTTACAGGAAGGTTAGGCTGGTGTCGTGTGCCTTTAGGTCCCCAAACGGGTGACGTTAAATGAGCCATTCTAACGTACGACGTTGCTAACGTCCCCTCAAGGTCACGTACTCTTGGGTACGGTAGGGTGACGTTAAGGGTACGTTAGTGGTCACCAAAAACTCTCTATTGTAAGTAACACATACTTATGAGTTGTAACAAAACCTATGTGTGACAAGGGACCAAAAACTATACAGCTCTAAAATTGTGCATATAGTGTGGGTCATAGAGACTCACATGCACACACTGACTTCGTTCGTCAATAACACCAAGTTTAACAAACTTGTTTATGATTATTAGGGACGCCTGTAGAGGATAACAATTTGTTACTGTGATTTCACGAGTGATCACTACTTTTTCTTATGATTAACCCCGTAATCATACACTGTATTTCTGGTAATACACTATTATTTAGTATATTACAGAGAATACCTAGACTATAGAGTATATTACAGTAATATTCTGGTAAAGGTTGGTTACTGGCAGCAGCGCTCAGGAGTGGAAAATTTGAACCGATTTTACAGAGGAATTCTTTTAAGAAAATAAAATTTCTACTTTTTTGTTGTTGGCGCCACTGTTCTCAGGCCCGACTCAGCCCAGCGGTGGCCATTTTACTCATTCGCTTTGGTTCCCTTGTGGAAAGTTTTATTCGAATTTGTTTCTCTCAGTTTCAACGAGTTGAGTTTAGTGCTATTGTGCGATTTATCTTTCTCATTTTGTGAGTGATTTGTGCGCTGGTACTCGATGGTTCCAACAAAACCAAGGAAATTCGCACTTTCTTGAGAAATTGACAAGAGAGCTTCCGGGTCACCGCAACTGCATGAACAAGCAAATCTCAACAGAGACTCACGTAAAAACAAGCGAATGAACTCTGACCAAATGGCGGAGTCGAGTTCTCTCAACAGAGAGAAGCATGCTAAACGCATTCCCTAGCAACTGCCGGAGCAATTTATACCCCACAACGGTGGATTTTTCTGGGCTCCCAACGGGGTGAAATACGGGAGGCCAAATCCCGCTTTGAATCCCGTTCTGGGATTTGATCCCATTCAATAATTCCATTTGCTATTCTCCTGACGATGGAAGCAATAGAATCTCGTAGTTTGAGACTATGTGCCCCAAAACATAATAACATATCCCGCCAAGTCTCAGAATCAGTACCAGACCACTTGGTCCAGCGCTGCCTTCAAGTCCCTGAGCTACCTTATCAATGTGTTCACCTTTTTTCTCCAGATATCTTCAATCATATTTCAGAACACGTATAGTTCTCAGACTAACCAGGAGGATTTTATACAATAACAATTTGTTTGCCTTGCAAATTATAAGTAATCACGTATAGTAGTTATTGAGTTATCAATCCATGGATCTAATAAACAACTTACTTCGTATTTCTGATTCGCCATATCCACCGGTTTGAATTTTCGTTTAGGCTTCTTGATTTTAACTAAGCCGGATACACTTTTCAATGAAGATGGGACGAGGTAATCTGGAACGTTGGCAAGATGGTTACCAGTTTTTGGTGGTTTCACCTTCCTGTCGTGACGCAATGTCTTCAAGTCTTTAGGATTTTCGTCGAAGTAACCCTGGAACGAGGAAATGAGAATGGACATTACAGAAATAATCCAGAACCATAATTACAAACCAATAAAAGACCCGAACTTAGTGGCTGATGATTTGTATTTTCAAACCCATCAAACGAATATCAAATTAATGGAATGAACCTGCAAAGATATGACAATTTATGATACGAAAACTCCGTGACATGAGAAGTGGGAGTTGAGTACCTATGTGCTATAAACACCTATCCCAGTGCACCAAGACTAAGCATCCCTGTAAAACCAGGCATCTACGCACAGGCACACATTAGCCTATTCTAAAGGCTACAGGAAGGCCTGCTGTCTCATCTAGTGAAGGAAATCCACTACTACTGCAAATATGAATCAAATCAAATACTTTTTATTAGCGAAAAACACATAGTGCATAGACAATTGTCGGGTTAAAAAACTTAGGAACAAAAAAAGTTGATTGAAAATATCTTGTCATAGAAACATAAAGAGCTGCATATACCAAGCCTCTGCAAAAAGAGTGGGGTTTTATCCAACGTGTCATTGGGAAATTTGAAGAAGAATTTTACCCATTACACGATGCTATTTGCAAAATTTTGACACCAGCAATCCTCGATCGGGAAGTAGCACCACTGGAACACGAACAGTGGGAGTTGTCGGTTAAACAAGGAGGTTTGGCTCTGGAGAACCCAGTTAAATCAGCAACACAGGCACATCTATTTTCACATAAAGCTTCTGAAATACTTGCAAACACTGTTAAAACTGGGGCCCATTTAAATAGAGCAGAACACATTATTGGAGCACATTAAGAGATGTCAGAAACGAGATATGGAGATAGAGAAACAAAGGGAAGCTGAGAGAAGTCAAGCGGTGATAGAGCTTCAATCATCAAATCGCACCATTTGCAGGATAATGGACTGGAAAGAGTCCCAGTGGTTAACAGTCCTACCAATAGCATTAGACAATCTTGACTTATCTCACAGCCAATTTGTGTATGCATTCGCACTAAGGTATGCAAAAGAAATTAATGGTCTGCCCTCTTTCAGCGGTGGATGTGGTGAAGCAATGGTTACCACTCATGCACTCAACTGCAAAAAGGAGGATTTTATAACACAGGGGCGCAACGCTGTCAGCAATGAATGTGCGAGGCAAGCGGGTTTGGCTTGGGGAAGGGTTGATATTGAACCAGTAATGCGAGAGGCAGACTTGGTAAGCCTGACTCAATGAAAATAGAGCGTTAAAAAAAATAATATTGACAAATTTTCATGTTCAACCGATAAAAGCAACCTTACATTTTAGTTAATACGATGTTAATAATAAATTATGATGTTACAGGCTATGAAGGAACTCTTCTCTACACCTTTAATCGGTAATAATTGATTTTTTTGCGATTCAACTACCGAAAAACGTGTTTCTTTACAGTTTTTTGACATCTTATTTTTGCTCGGTACATTCCCAAAAACAGATTTATCGGTAATTAAAAAAATCAATTATCACACCTCTAGAGCTGCTGTTGGTCTCATTCGACGCACAAATAGGTCCAAGTAATAGCACAATTTTTCAGGTCGCCAAAAGGAGTAATTTGTACAAATTTTTTCAAAAACCTGTAGAAAAATCGTCGAAAATCGGTGAAAACCACGTTTTTTGCAGGTTTTAGGCAAAAGGCACGTTAACGAGGCGTTTCAGGCCCATCATGGGTGGTATATGCGTGTTCAGCGTTAAATTTCCAACAAGAATAGCACCTTTGAACTGGACATAAATTATCCTGGAATTTTAGTAATTCTTTCAAAAACGCAGGTGCCTTACCAAAAAAATTAGACGTCTACACATGAAAAAACGGGCTTCGGATTCAGAACCCTCGAAAACCCCCAGAACCAATACCAGATTCGCGGGGGCACGACCTTGATTTAAAATTTTTTTTTTTTTTTTTTTGGGCAGTGTAATCTAAGTCTTGTTTCTTATAAATTTGAGATTTTCAATTTTTTGAATGCGAGAATTGGGCGAAACACCTAGTGTAGTGTGTCTTCCCTGAGATGTTATTTAAATGAAATTTGGAGCGGCTCGAAGCCTTAGAATTCTCTGTAGAATATCGGAATGACAAAGAAAGATCAATAATGTTATCCCCCAACGATTGGTTTGTACTTCATACAAATTGGCACTGATTCAAGCAGCTCACCTTTAGTTTCTGGCTATTGAGTACTTCTTGTTTGATCTCCTTGAGCCGTATTTCTCTTATTAGCGCCTTGGTGCAGGCTTTCCAAGCATCTTTGGCTCGGTACCGGAAACCTTCCATTTCGTCCATTTTGAAAGTATACAACCTACAATGAAACAGAAATACATGTTAGCATGGATAATACAGAACATCTATAAGGATCGAAAAAGTAAATAGAAAAAGTTCCAGTAATGTAGTACTATCTTATGAGCGAATTTTCTTAAAATATCCTATTGTATCAAGTTTGTACTTACCTATTGAAATTTGAGTGCTTTGAGTGTGAACAAATTGTTAACAACTAATTTTCTACTAATACTAATATAATAATTATAATAACAATTTATACTAATTTTTCTAAAACGAATCCTAGAGTTTGAATAAAACTGGGGGGAGGGGCGCCAAGTAACGAGATCGCAAAGAAATTTTAGGAGTCGCATCCGAACTCGAAAATTTGGGCAATTATGGGGATTTTTCCTAAAAATCTATTATTCTCACTTATTAATGAATCTTGGAGATCTGGGAGTGGTAGCACTCAACTCAGCACTGAAAAATACCTGGAGTGTGACACCCCAGATGCTTTTTTGTCAAAGAACAAATTTTTAAGATTTTTGAGCCATTAAATTGTTAATTTGAGCCTGAGATCGGAGCGATCGGGCTGGCCAATGAAGTTGACCTGTATTTGGGCAAGACGAATTTTTCTGCGTTGGAACGAATTTTTTACGCCATTTTGGTTTATTATTTCCAATAATAAGCCTATGTGATCGTGTAGCAAAAAATTTGTGTAACCCCCCCCCCCCCCCCCCCCCTCAAACTTTGTCACTTTACGTTTCAAGGTGCGTAGAATCCAAATTTGAAATGTCCGTCCGCCGTCTGCCGTCCGGGCCATAAAAGGCCTAAGAATTGACTTAAAAAACCCGTTCTTTCGCACGTAGACTCCATTTGGGGTCTAGTTGGTCCTAACGTTTAACCATCCCGATCGCTTTACTCGCATAGATGCTATGGGCCAAAAACGGGCGAAAAAGAGTCTCTTTTTCGACGTGCGCACACCTAGCACGCTTGGCAGGGGGTCACGGTGGGTGGTTGGGGGGGGGGGGGTGGAGTGAGAGGAGGCGCCGGCGTCGCGGCACCTTGTGGTGGGTACGGCGCCGGCGTTCCTTCGAGGCATGAATATGTTTTTTTCAAGGTCATATTTGTCTGTTAATACCAAAGCTTTTCCTACGCATATTTAATAACATATCCTCTCGACTTTTCGTACGTACTTAGATAATGATATTATTAAGGCAATAACTATTTGAATAGATAGGAGCTCAAATCGAGAAATATAAACATGCGTATATAATTATAGAAGTACAGGTTGTGGCAACTCGAAATAGGACACGCCGAGGAGTCTGGACGGGCCTTATGACGTACGCTAGCCAACTAAAACTACGATCATACTCAATTGAAAAAATAATAAACCTTTGTGAAATAATTTGCAGCGTTTTGAACAGAGTATCATCAGGAAATACACCTCAGGAAAATATATGTACGACGTTAAAATCTAGGATTGTGTTCTTTGATGTATGAAATTTGTAGGGGGTCCTACCCCTCTCTCCCACGTCTTAAATTTTGGAGCCATAGCTCATTAATTTGTTACTTGGAAATTCGCTAAAAGGGGGAAGACGCCCAAGTATACTCAACTCCGACCCTTGGGATCAAGGAAGTCGAGGAAGGAGGGGGGGGGGGGGTGAAAGAAAGTGCCCCTACTAAACGACCACCAGGATGCCAGGATGGTGGTGATACCACGTAGGACGGAGCACTCCTTCCAAGATGATCAACTCGAGTAAATCCATGGCACTTTACCCGCACCACACTCCACACCATGACCTAATTGCAGCCATGACCTTGATTTGTCATCATCCCAACACACACACACTACATTACTATGGAAGATAGATTTCTAAGAAACAAGGGAATAAATCAATAGTGAATGGACAAAGATTTACAGAAGTCAAGTCAGTAGAAACTACTTACTTGAAAATGCTCTCCTTGCTGCCAAGGCTTTCTTTCAAATAGTCATCGACTCCTTCCATATAAGGTACTTCGAGTACTGAAACGAATGAAAGTACTGTTCCCTGGAATAATAAAACAGTTTAAATTACTTAAGGATAGAGAAGAATACACAGAACGTATTCCTGATTTAATAAGGCCCAATTCCGGATTTGTCTTAATGACCTAAGTAAGGTGTTGAAAAAATAAAATGATAATTTTAGTTATTAAATGAGTAGGTTTGTGTTTATATTTTTTTCACGTGCTGACGTGTGGTGACGTGTTATACTTTTCTAAATTGAGACTGTGCCTATTTATATAAATAAAAAATAAATTTAAACTGTAAATTGATAACAATTGAACGATAGCCACCAATCTTCGAATTCCCTCGAGAATGAAAATATTGTTAAAACACCACGTAATCTTTATTTTGACAATTTACAAGAAAAACAAGTTCAAAGTTTCACAACTCTCTTAGGTGTCTAATATCTTGAAAGTTTTTCGATAGAATGGATAAAAAATAAATAAACGCGTTCTTTCTTATAATTTTTGTCTTCGTGACAAATACTGCCTCTATAGTGTTGTAGTAGGTGGTGTTTCAACAATACAATTGACAAAGTCATTAGGTACCAATCATTATACAGGGTGATTCCCTCGCAGATGCAAACAAAAATTTGGGTGAAACTACATCAAAAATGGAGTAAAATGCCGCCAACTGAATATTTTTATCTCAATCCGTTCTCGAGATATGATTTTTTAAAGGTTTTTTTCAGAAAAACCGTGTTTTTTCCCCTTTAAACTCAAATTTCTCCACTTTACATCATTCAATTTTAACTTTTGACCACATTTTCGGAATCAACATTAAATTTACTATAAGAATTGTGTACTTGGGTTCTTAAAAAGTACCATCCAAAGGCCCTAACATCAGCTCAAACATTGACGATTTTGAAAAAAGAATATTTCTGAAAATCGTTAAAACTTTACTACCTACTCTTTTAAAAAGAATCCTGGGAACTGGCAAATCTCATGAAAACTGCTTCGTCTAATATGCTTTCCAACGGTATAATCAAGTTTACTTTTATTTTGTTATTTAGTGGAGAAAACTATGTTTTAATGTTAAAAAATGTGGGTTTTTCAATGAAATTGTTGGTTTTTCTGAAAGATGACCCTCCATGAACCTACGAGTATGGGGTCGGTTTCTATGTATTTTTTCACGCTGTATCGAATGGTAGCATTTGTAGATCTCTCCAACTCCGTTATAACCAAGTTTTACACTTAAAATCGCAAATGTTTAGTTTGTTTGTTACGATTAAATGTATGTGTGTTATGGGGTAAAACTAGTTAATTAAAGTGTAAAACTCGATTATAACGTAGTTGAGAGGTATGCAAGAGTTTCCATTCGATCCAGCGAGAAAAAATACATAAAAACCGACCCCATACTTGTTGGTTCATGGAGGGTCATCTTTCGAGAAAACCAACAATTTTATTGAAAAACCCACATTTTTTAACATTAAAACATTATTTTCTCCCCTAAATAACAAAATAAAAGTAAAATTGATAATACCGTTGGAAAGCATATTAGATGAAGCAGTTTTCATGAGATTTGCCAGTTTCCAGGATTCTTTTTAAAAGAGTAGTAAAGTTTTAAAGATTTTCAGAAATATTATTTTTCCAAAATCGTCAATGTTTGAGCTGATGTGAGGGTCTTCGGATGGTACTTTTAAGAACCCAAGTACACTATTCTTATAGGAAATTTAATGCTGATACCGAAAATGAGGTTGAAAGTTAAAATTAAATGAGGCAAAGTGGAGAAATCCGAGTTTAAAATGAAAAAAACACGGTATTCCTGAAAAAACCTTTAAAAAATCATATCTTGAGTACGGATTGAGATAAAAATATGCGGTTGGTGGCATTTTACTCCATTTTTGATGTAGTTTCACCCAAATTTTTTTTTTTGCATCTGCGAGGGAATCAACCTGTAGATATATGGATTGACGGTAAATGAACCCATTTGCAATACAAACCTGATCGTATCAACCAGGTATCATCACAGTTTTGATGATAGTGCTGCAGTCGAAAAATTTGTACGCAATTGACTTCCTAACCCCCCCGTCTATGATAAAGGGATTGAAAAGCTCCCAAAACGCTGGAAAAATGTGTTACAAAGCTAGGTGATTATGAAGAGAGAAAAATATTTAAAAATAATTTTATCTAGCAATAAGAAAATTGATACTTCGATACACGAGACGTTCTTGAACAATCAAGTCGAGTCAAGAGACTCTAGAACCTGACTTGCTCTTTAGTTCGACTACCCACCGTGTGGCATTCCCAGTGCTCCAGTCACCGTGTTATCGTGGTTACCTTCCCCCACTGGTATCATTCCACCACCCTTATACTAATGCATTTGTGCAACTAATCTGAATTGTCACTAGGGGATTGACTACTAGTTAGTATGTATTTTTGAGATGCAAGAGTCCAAACCACTGATCTAACCAAAAAACTGATGTACCGGTGTAACGGATTTATAGCTTTTTTTTAGTTTTTATAGATTTGTCAGCAAATATTACTGAAATTCAATTCATTTTTGGCATAATTGAGTTCATAATTTTTGAGCATTTATTTTTGATAAACTTCTTTTGACTAAAATTCGGACAAAATATAAATTTGAAATTTGACCAACTTAATTTGCTAACCTGTGTAAAATCTCATGGCGGCTGGAGTGCTGGGAATGCCATGCAGTGGGTAATCGAACTAAAGAGAAATTCAGGCTCTAGAGTCACCTGACTCAATCTGACTGTTCGAGAACGTCTCGTCTTCGATACTAAGTATTCCTCGCCCAAAATAAATCATAGCAACATACCTGGTTGCTACCACGAGCAGTTCTACCAGCACGATGAATGTAAGAGTTTATAGAGCTGGGGAAGTCGTAGTTTATGATGTTAGAAACGAATTGAAAATCTATCCCACGCGACACTCCGAAGTCTTTGTCCTTGTTCCTCCTACAACACGAAACAGCTCAATGTAGAACAATACAAAAATCAAGGACTCAATGTTGAAATTGAAACAGGACTAAATAAGCAGTCCAACCAATTTAAACAACCTTCTGGAGAAATATATTTGACATTTTATGTCTTTATTTTGGCACATAAACGAAAAAAGCGTTAAGGCCGGGAAGGTACAACGCGGTTTCCCAGTGAAGCGTTACCTCCTCAAGGGTTATGTTTAGCATTTTTCTTGCGTAAGGTAAAAATTAGAACGTGTTCTAATTGTCCCAAGTGAGTTTAAAAACGCTCCGCCAGGATGCGCAATGGTCGAAAAAGCTGACCTTGGAAAAAAGCACTTTGCCTTCTTCACTTTTAGGCATTAAAAATGCAGAGAAAATGCGGAAAAAATGCTAGTGTGATAAGGCCTTTATGGTTGGTTTTCTGATGATTTCCGCTTACAACCGAGTCGTTGCTAGGGAATTCGTTGACCATTCGTTCGAAAGCTCTCGATTTATCCAACCATATTATGTTAACTACTGCGAAGTGCGTGGCCAACAAGCTGAGTTATGAGCATGGTTATTTGAATAATTGTGTACACTCAGGTGATCATTCTCAATAATTGATATTGTGAACATAATTGCAACCGCTTGTTAATTTCTGATGATTTCATTGAGCTGGTGTTTCGATGATTTGATTCATAACAGGTGATCCGAATAATACGAGAACGGTTTGATTTGTGAAATGGAGGTTAAATAATTTTAATAGGTAATTTCTATACTTTACACTCTAGGAAGCTGTAATTTCGTATGTAGCCTCTTTAGGACAGGCCCTTTGCGAGGCGTGCAGCACACAGCTTTCTCGTATCCGTTACATTACGTTTTTAATGCATCAAATTGAAATCGAGATGCAATTGACAAGGGATGATTAAATCGTCATTTCCTAACTATTCTCGGTCAGTAAGACACCAACATTTGGGACATTTGATCCAAATCGGACGATGAGTAGTATTTGAAAAATGAAGGGGAGTTACCAATTAAAGTTTTTTGATATCTTTGAAGAAAAAAATAATAATAAAAATAAATGGTCGTTCCATTAACTTTTAGACACCAGGTATATATACATGAACAGGGTGAACACAATCAAGGTTCAACAGTTTTCATGTATTCTTCCGCGTTTCTCTATTAGGTACCTATATAATACGGTATTCTTCTGTTGAACTTGAAGTAGGTACTTCCTTTCTCAGTCTGCTGATATTCCTTCACCGGGCTAAATTTCTAAAATATCTTCTCAGTTCCGGCCTCACCTCTTCACTCTCACAACTCAGGATATTAGTAACAAGGGTTTCAGAGGAAACATAAAACACAACAAGAATCTTACTTTGAATCAGTGGATGGGTCATCCAGGAACGATTCGTCTGAAGCTATGATGATGTCGTAGATTCCCTGGTTGAATTGAGCCACAGCATGACACCTACTGCCAGCTGGGAGTTCAGAATTGAGCAGACACGAAGAGATTTTGAATTGCTCCAAGAAAAGCTTCAGCCTGGAACGCAATGCAATAAAGGGAGAGAAATATAGCTTCATAACTAAGAGGTTGGATGAGGATCAGTAGATGAGTAATGTACTTATATCACTACTTTATTGTCACGGATCACCATTTTATAGGTAGTCACGAGTCTTCATAGATATTTTAACAAGTAGGTAGCTACTGCCAGGTGGTGGTGTGTGGGGTGCTAGTGTGGTGGGTAGTGGTGTAGTGGTGGTAGTGGTGTGCGTGATGGTGGTGCAATTGGTGGTGGTGTGTGGTGGCTTAGTTTAGGTAACTAGTGTTATAAATTATTGAGATGCCGAAAACTGAGAACTGAACAAAGATACATAAATTTAACAATTCTAAACCAATTAAGTACAAATAATACCTACCAAGGGAATGGTTAAATTAAGGTTGAAGATGGTTTCGCTAGATTGAAGGATGAAGAATTTTTCTCTTTTACTTGGGGGAGTGACTAGGTTATCAGAACAAGGGCCTGGCAGGTACTCAGAAGTTCTGTTCTTCAGGGATTCAACTTATTGATGATAAAAACAGTATGAGGCATCTGAAGCTGAATGTTCTTTCACACAAACTGAAGTAGATTCTTTCACGGAAGCCACTATCTGAAACCACATTTACTCCTACTACGAGCGAAGGGAAATACCGACTATTCCAAAGCTGTTGAGTTCCTTGCAAGAAGCTGTTTGATGGTTCTGATTTTTCATTTAGAAAAATTCTTTCCAATTTTGGTTTCAAGTGGAAGAAAATAAATAATAAACTTTTCCTCAGAGAGCAGGCTGACATGAATACACTAAGGTGTGAATTTTTAAGAGCAATCTCTAGTGTTGACTTCATCAACCAGGTGATCTTTCTAGATGAATTTCTTCCCTAAATATACTTACGTAATGACCTAAAAAAGTTTAAGGAGTTTCAATGAGTCATCCCCATTATTATACTCAAATCCTCTACCCTCCTTTTCCTCCTAATAGGTAGCCTCGGTTGAGCTTCACTCACTGCCCGAGAGGGAACAGGGAAATTATAATAGTCGAGAGGGGGCTCGACAATGGGTGGAGCCAATGTTCGGCCATGCAAATTCTAAGCTATCAAGCATCCAATACTAACAACAATTAAGGCAATTTTTACTATATTCCCACCTGCACTGAAACACTCATGTTCACGATCTTTCTCTCTTTTGTTTTGTTTAACCGACTCAACGCGGATGGCACCGCATCGGTGCCAAGCTGGTTTTCCCTATTGATGAAGGGTACCACATTGGTGCCATGCTGCATAAAATGCCTGTCCAATTTCGAAAAATTACCCTTTCCTCTGGTTTTGAATTAAGCGGGATATCAGGGTTGCCAAATATTCGATACATCCTGTAGTGTACGCTGATGTCCGCCGTTTTTGTGTAAAGGGCTCAGGTTACCTAGTTTGAATTTATAATGAGATAGGTAGCAGTGGTGAGTTTTTCTTTCTCCTAGTTTTTTATTCTTCCATCTAGTTTCTCCTTTACTAGTTTTTATTTCTTCTATTTCCTAGTTTTCACTTCTCCACCTGAGCTTTTTGAAGGATTTCCGAAGTAGGTAATTACACTTTCCAAGGCCAATGCTACGTCAACCCTCTGGTCGGTGCCATGGTCCGAATGAATTTAAATCGCCATTTTATTGATCTAAACGGTTTTATATTATATTTTTGAAGACATTTATCACGTTTTAATGAAAACCGCACCCAAAAAATTCTACCATGGGCAAATGTCTCGGTTTTTGGTCCGCGTTGAGTCGGTTAATGCCAAAGTCCTAGTAGACCTTAGGGAGAGCAAACGGATTAACGTCCGGCTATCCAGGTGGTTTCATCCTATTCTTTAGTCAACAACCGAAAAAATTGTATGGAAAAAATTGTATGACAAAAATATTTTAGCCCTTTAGGATTGATTGAAAGTGATATCGGAATTACTGGCACATACCCGACTGATGGTGGGGTCCAGTAGTTTCGGAAAAGATTTGAACAGCAGACGGATTTTTTAAATATATATATATTTTTATCATTATTCGATTTTTGGAATCTACACCCTATCTACAAAGGTTCATTATTGAAAATAATAAACCAAAAGGCCATAAACAGACTCAAGAACCAGGTTCCGTCGTATAGCAAGCTTAAAGGAAAAGAAAAACCTTCAGTGTACTATTATTTGTTATGAGGTTTTACCTGTAACATTTGTCAACTGAATTGACAAAAATTATGGATTTCCCACGGATAAGGCCCAGCTTCAATAGAGTGTAGAGGACAGCAGGTTTGTCGATGGGTTCACTGTAGTATTTGTAGTGTGTTAGCTGTTTCAGGGGAGCGAGTTCGGATTCCTGCAGTTTCAGAGTGACGGCGTTGTGCAGAACCAGCTTCTTCAGGGAGACCACATCTTCAGAAAGAGTGGCACTCGCCAGTGCTGCCTGATAGATTTTGGGCAGGTGCCTGAAACCAAAAGGAGATGCGCGATGCTTTTAATCGCAAGAACGAAATACAGATTTCAGAAGCTACCTGAGAGAGTTATTGGGTCATAGGTGTTGTGCTCAACAACAGTTGTAGTTAGGTTGGGCACAACATAAATTCATCGGATGAGCCCTAGAAGCAGAGGCGAGCAATAGAGTATGGAGTGTAATCCCGAGAGTAAAGCTAGTCTGGAGGAAGAAATATTATATAATGCTCTCGCACTGCCCCTAGGACCATCTTCTGCAGTCCAAACTCAAAAGACAACCAGCCTTCTCTGTTCACCAAACCTCATTCCCCAGTTTGCGATATTTATTCATTTCTTAACACCGACTATACACAACTGATATTTCTTATTTTTGTTTTATGATCCAGTGCATATTTTTCTTCTTTTATAAAAATACTAGCGGATTTTCTGGAGTGTTGTAGCCAGGAGAAAAAAAAATTGCAGACTCAAATACCGTATTGAGTAAGACATTTGATTTTTATAGATATAGAAGATAGATCTACAGTGGCAAAGGGTCCAGAGTAGGTTATTGCTAACCCCGGTGGTCTGAAAATTATACCTGCACTTATGTACTGGCCAATTGGTGGACAGGGTAACTAGCTATTAGGGTGCGTTAATGTAGGAGGCTACAGGGTCGTAGAGAGCCACATAGGGAATAAAAACGTCCATTTAGCGTTTTATTGGTTCAGGTAAGCATTTAGATTAAACGTTGGACAATCCATTGGAGCCTTACAAATTTCAAATCTTTCTAATTTCCTTTCACACGCAGCCACATCAGGCTGTAACACCTCGTGCCTTCGATGCCACTTTAGTTACAAACACTGCTGTCCTGGCAGTTGGTGACAGCAATAATGAATCAATATCAAACTCAATAAGTCCATCTCCAAAATCAGTCTTTGGACAACAAAGTCGAGGATCAAATTGAATGAGGCCAAGTCGGTGCACGTTGATTTTACCAACCGGAAGATTAACTATATCCTTACTTTCCTCAACAACGTGGCAATTCCCTTCGCGAATGAAACCAAATATCTGGGCATGACGCTAGACGCCAAGCTCAGGTGGAAGGAACATGTCAAAAAGAAGAGGACTGAGCTCGCATTGAAACTTAGAAGGATGTATAGGCTAATCGGCCGACGATCCACCATGACCATTGGTAACAAGCTGCTTCTATGCAATCAAGTACTCAAGCCAGTTTGGATGCATGGAGCGTAGTTGTGGGGCTGCACAGCTCCAACCAATAGACAGATCATTCAACAATTCCAGATCTCTGCACTACGATGTATCACTGATGCGCCGTGGTACTTCCAAAATGAGGCACTCCACCGTGAACTTCAAGTTGGCAGTGTGGATGAGGTGATCAAAAAGCGAGCAACGGCTGATCTCGCCAGACTAAAATATCATGTGAACGAGGAAGCTAAAAGCTCCTGGATGTGCAAGATCTAACGACGCCTTAAGCGTTTGAAACCGCATGAGCTTGTGTAGGAAGTGAATTTAATATGTTCGAGAGACAAGGGACAAAGTTATGCATCTTATGTCCTGAATAGTGTATTGTAGTAATATAAGTTGCATTAATATTGTTAATAAGATTACTCGGTGCAATAAAAAATAAAAATGAAAAAACTAGTTACCTACAGTTGGCTAACATATCACACGTATGATAGCATCATGCGCTCAGTCATTATGTATAAACCAGTCAACCGTCCTGCTTAAATCATACTACATAATTTTCATAAGATCAATTTGGGAGAGTGATCTCTAACTTGATCAAAACCTTATCATCAAGACGGCCACAATGAGGGATATTAGTTTTATATTTTGAAATGAAATCATATGAGATTCTAGAAATGTTGACATCAATCGCACTATTCTACATTAAGCAGCATTCCTTCTGTTTTTCAGTTTTTTTTTGTGGATTGTATCTTTGTATCTATGATTAGGAACATAATTTGAACGGACAGCACTATATGAAATTCTACAGAAATTTATCGAATACAAGAAATGATGTACCAACACCTTGCATACGAGTCTGCAACACAATGGGACATTTTGTCTTTAGTTGCAGACTCGTGTGTGTTGCAGACTCGTACGCAAGCTTTAAGAGCCACTTAGCTGACCCGGACCCTGGGCATCGTCAAGTAAATCTCCTAAAGAGGCTACATAATAAATTACAGCTTTATAGAGTGTATAGTATAGAAATCATCTATTAAATTGATTCAACCACCGCTTCACAAATCAAACTCTCGCAATATTTGGATCACCTGCTATGAATCAAATCATCGAAACACCAGCTCAATGAAATCATCAGAAATTGACAAGCGGTTGCAATCATGTTAACAGTATTAATTTTTGAGAATGATCACCTGTGTGTAAACAATTATTCATATAACCATGCTCATAACTCAGCTTGTTGGCCATGCACATCGCAGTAATCGAGAGCTTTCGAACGAATGGTTAACGAATTTTGTGGGATGAAAAACGACGAAGTACCATTTCCCTAGCAACGACTCGGTTGTAAGCGGAAACATCAGAAAATTTTCATAACGCTTTCTTCGTCACACTTTTCGAGTTATGTGCCATAGTAAAGACATAAAATGTCAAAAACAACAATAACCCAAAATTTCTGGACCAATGGGTAAGTATCTCTCATTTCCTGTAACTTTGCTTATGAATTTTTACTGAAGGTTGAGGAACCCTCTGTAACGGCTCAAAATCATTTGATACCTCGACAGGAGTTCGAACTCGTGTCCTTACAACTATTGGAAATTTCCCCTTAGTTGTAACACTCCAACGATCTGAGCTATGAGGCCGGTGCAATCAAACCTCTTAGACTGTGAGAGTTATTTTCCTGGAGCATAACACCTCCCTCTCCCTATAATTTTTGGATCAGGATTATCGTAACTGTCACCTCCAATGTAAAAAAAATTGTAGAGAATTCAATTTTGCATCGATTGAGCACAAAAGCAGCTAAATCTAATGAAATAACGCTGCAAATTATTACACAAAGGTTTATTATTTATGTATTAGACAGCCCTTCTACGTAGATCTCTGGTCCATAATTATTAAACGCCGCTTATAGTATATCTAGTATCGGAACTCGGAGCTTCGAACCTCACAAATGGGTTCAATCCATTACTGCAGCGGAATCTCACAATTTTACGCTTTTTAATATAGGTGATAACAAAACAATTTATTACCAAGTCATCTTTTCAACACATAAAAGTGTTACCTATACTGTATATTGATATCATCTAATTTTTCAAATTTCAAAAAATGTGCTGACAAAATCACTGAAAATGGCTAAGAATTGTTAAATTGATATTTTTTAGCATAAGATTGGTCAAATAAAGTTTATCAACAATGAAATAGAACATTCAAAAATTTATGTACGAAATTATGCTAAAAACTTGAACTTCATTAAATTTTGTTTTAAAAAATCTATAAAATTGCAAAAAGTAGCCTAAAATCCAAAATCTCTTTTTGAATAGAAGAGTATCATTTAGAATACTTTTTTTTTCCATAAAATTAATAGCTAACATTTTCTTTTCACTCATAAATCTCCAATTTCTATACAACTTGAAATATACAAAAAAAAAGACACTTTTTCGATCGAGCTGGCGAGAAGTTAGGACTAACTAGACCCCAAGTGGAGTCTATGTGCTAAAGAACAGATTTTTTAAGTCAATTCTTAGGCCTTTTATGGCCCGGACGGCGGACGGACATTTCAAATTTGGATTCTACGCACCTTGAAACGTAAAGTGACAAAGTTTGAGGGGGGGGGGGGGGGGGGGTTATAAAATTTTTTTGCTATACGATCACATAGGCTTATTATTGGAAATAATAAACCAAAAGTGGAGAAATGGAACATCTTGGCAGGGAAGTGGTCGAATCATTGTCCAAGTAAACGGAATGGATCAAAAGTGAAAATTCAATTTGCCGTAATAACAGCAGTTTCACTCTAATTGAGGGTGCCTGGGGACGAAGCTCTATTTCCACTTGAGGAATGACAGCAAGAGAAATGAAGAACGGAAGTAGAACAAGGAAGAGAGAAGGAGGAGAGGAAGATTTATTTATAGGGTGACGGTTTATCTACTTATAGGGTGATGGATCATTCATGTTTGATGATCGATCCATGTTTCACCGCAAACTGAGAGTAACTGCTGTAAGGTGCGAAAAAAGTTGAATATTTTGTGGATAATCGGAAATCTGTAGTGTTCTAAAATATTAGAGAGTTTTTGGCGACTTCAACTTAACGTCACCCGTTACCGTAGTCTTGAGGGAGTAAACGAAGATGCTAACCCAAATGGAACCGGGAGAACGGTTGCCTTAATTTTGATGTCACGTTAACGGTGGTAGGGTAACGCGATATTTTTTCCCAGCTATCTTGTTGTCTACTGGTTGTCTAATCGACTTCTTTATTCGATGTGAAATGCCGATTTTCAATCCTAAATTCGAATTTCATGTTAGTCTCAGTACAAATACGGGATAGTTACTCATTTTTAGTTTTCAATTCGTAAACAAGGCATGGATTTAACGCAAAGATAGTAAGCCTCAAGTGGGAAACACCGCGATTTAGTTGCACTTTTAGGTCTTTAGTCGTTACAAACTTCATGTTTTTGGGTTTTCGGTTGGGTTCATACTTCATATCAAGAAGTATGAAAAAGTATACATCTCTATGACAATGAACCAGGATTTTACCTGATAATCATCAGTGGAGGCAGTACTTCACGCAATGTTCACGAGAAAACAGCTGAGATCAGGCTAACTAAGAACAATACTGCGAAGAAGTAGTGTCTTAAAACTCAGGTTCCTCTTTTAAAATATGTGAAATTATAATAAAAACAAAGCTCTAATCGACCAAATAGAGCCTGTGCGCAAAAGAACGGATTTTTTCCGATCGAGTTGAAGGCTAGTAAAGCGCGACGGCGGAGGCGGACTTCAGATGGCACATTCGGTTTCTATCTACGCGACTTGAAACGAATAATAACCAAGTTTGAGGGGTGTTCAAAAACCTACCCGCTATCAACAAAATTAGTTGGTAATGAGGCATTTGAAAAGAAAAACTACTATTATTTATTTCACCAGTATTCGAGTAATTTTGAGGTGCCCAGTAGTGTTACATTTACAGGAAGGTTAGGCTGGTGACGTGTGCCTTTAGGTCCCCAAACGGGTGACGTTAAATGAGCCATTCTAACGTACGACGTTGCTAACGTCCCCTCAAGGTCACGTACTCTTGGGTACGGTAGGGTGACGTTAAGGGTACGTTAGTGGTCACCAAAAACTCTCTATTTAAACACCTGTATTAACAGCTGTATTAAAAAATAAATATAAAATGTTTCAAAAAAAAAATGTTAATTTAAATGATCAGCTACTACACACTGATACGACTTCGTATCTAACTTTCTAAACTACACAATTATTATATTTGTACAGTAATTTATTGTAGGCACGTATTGGTTGGATTTACGAGTCAATGGAGTTTCATTTCCTGTTTCACGTCCGTTTGATTATATTTTGTTGTAATGTTGTACAATTTTGTTCTTATCTGGTTTAGATTTTATCCTATTGTAAAATCACTCGATCTTTTTCTCGAAGATTGTATAGATTTTTCGGAACTATCAGCTTTTCAAACAGTTTTATAGTAATTTCAGTCAAATGTATAAACAAACGTCTCTTCTAAGATTAAAGCTTCCATACCACTTCAACTGATTTTGCAATTATTAGTAAAAACGAAACTTCAAGTACCTACCTAACTTATCAACTCGTAAACGAGTTCCACTATCTGCTTTACAAGCAGATACCATGTTACATGGATATGTGTTTGATTGGGGATTTCATAACGGTTGTCCTCGAGAGTTGTAAACAAATCCTTTAACTTGAAACAAATCCCTGGGCCGCATCCCGACAAATTCCAACAAAACAACGGTTTACTTATAGAAATGTTTAAAATAACTGTGGAGAGAAGCCACTACAATGAGTTGTTGTTAACAGTCGACTGTTGTCAAGAGGATGAAAATGTTTCCTATGGAGTGGAGTAAATGATGCTATTGCTTTACGTTAAGAATATTGTAACCGGCTTATTAAAATTGTTTATAGGTAGTCCAATCAACTTAGTTTAGGAATGCAGCCAGGTACGTAAGGAGGGGGAAATTGGTAGCTTGAGATGTGAACATTTATAACATAAATCAAGAGCTTTCCAACGAGTGGCGAACGATTTCTGTGCGATGAAAACTGCGGAAGTTCCATTCCCCTAGCAACGGCTGGGTTGTATGTGAAAAACACTGAAATTGTGACACAAATTTTGCGTCACGGAAATTGTTGGTTGACCCCCCAGAGCAAAGACATATCCATGTCAAAATTATAAGCTTCAATTTATTAGCTAGTAGGCAATTTTATAGCTTGCAGTTGATAAGTAATAAATAACTCATCCTAAATCAAACCTTTCAGAGAAGCATACACTAAATACATAAGGGGATTATCAAACAAATGACTACTGATCCACTAAGTGAACAATACATATTATGGCCTGAGTTTCAAGGATAAGACTACACTTTACCTTTGCAACCTCAGCAAAGTGATATTCGAAAAAATTTAGCAAAAACAGTATCTTAATAACTTTCAATTACCCGCAATCGAAGCAAAATTATTTCAATTACAGAGAAAGTAATAATGCAGGTTCATGTAGTACAATATAATTAACCTATAATATATGTAAATACAACCCATTCACAATAATATATTGAAGAAGTTAATGATTATTACTAATTCAAAGAGTGTGACAACATCAACAGTTTAAACTCCAATTATCAAGAGTCCTTTAAGGGGGGATCCTGTTATTACCAATTACTGTTACTACTAATTATCCTGTTACTACTGCCTAATATAAAATTCCAATTTGTCCCAAAATATACATTTACTGTTTCTCTTGTTTCATTGAGAGAAGTTAATCATAAAGGAGTAGCATTTCATTAATTTATCACGAAAATGCTAACGAACATAGAAACTCAGTCTCTAACAAAAATTCAATTTCAAATAGCATATAAATTAAAGAAATGACATTATCTTTCCAGAGGATAAACTAAAACAAAATAATTCTTTAAAGATAATATCATCTCGTGATGGTAATTTTGTCTCATTTTCGGCCGGGTTTGATGGCAAAAACATGTTCCATGTTGAAATCATAAATAGGATCAATGGATCCTAACATGATTTCCCCCAATTTATTATATTAAAAAATAAAAATAAAATGAATAAATACATACTTGTAAAGTTTGTTTTATTTTAGTTAATAGACGAGATGTTAGTTTTTTGGTTAGTAAAAAATAATTCATACCTAAATCAAGATTTTCAAGTACGTTCTAAAAACGTGATTCCTCCAACCACAACTATCATCAGGTAGTCACAGGTAATGGAAGCGCTTATATAATATAAAACTTGCTACATTTTAATCTACCAAAAATATTCAAGTGAATGTATTTCAGTAACAAGTCAAAACAACAAATTTAACTAAATAAAAGTGAATGAATCAATTATGCCTCGTAAAATAGATGAAACATTCGAAATTCAAACAATGATTACACTGTTGGTTCAATGAAAAGAATCAGGGAAAATAGAAAGTTACCACAGCGATTATTTATAAACCACAAAGAACTTGACGATTGAAGCGTGGAAGTGCAAAGGGCCAAAAAATAGGAAACTAGTGATTTTGCATTTTACAGGTCTTTGTGCCAAGGCCAGTGATATGAAGCAGGTAAGTACAATTGCCATCGGAACCGTTATATATAGGTAGTTCCTACTGCAAATCGACCCATGGCACATACACTCTTTAGAAGTAACACAGATAGGGGACTTAGTTTCTGCTTTCTAAAATTGTTAATGTCTATGACTGCTGTAGTGCAAACTACATTACACTATAAACTTGGTCTAAGTGTTCATCTGATCAAAGGTTATCAGAGAAAAATGTTTTTCTTCAATTTAGTCATGTTCCTTCAAGTAATACTATCCACGACAAAACATTTGATCCGGCCTGCTGAAAAATTTGGCAAAAGACACTGAACAGGATCGCAAACTGACTTACGGAAAAAACGAATACATAATGGCGATTTTCGCCCGCCCAGTCCACAGGACTGTTAATAGCGCTAGTTTCCAATACAGTGGGGCAACATGATAAAAAATGACAGCAAAATTTAATGTTAATTTACTGCACTTACATGAGTTCAGATCAGAAACTAATTTGGGAATAATTAGGGAAAGTAAAATTATCATAGTTCCGTCCTGAAGTATACAAAGGGAGGGAGATTCAACTTAGAGCGACATTAGCACTCTTTCGGTAACTTTAGAAAACAAGCCTCTAACTCCATTTCAGTCCCGTGGCGGTAAATACAAATTTGGATAGGGCCACACAGACACTTAGACCCTTTTGTACTTCCACGCTTCAATTATATTATAGTACACCATAACATAAAACAAGGTTTAACAAAAGTCATATTGAATTTTTAGTAATTCAAATACATTTTTTGAGTGATCCAACAGTGCAGCGAAGCGACGATTAAGTGATGACTGAGCGAATAGAAACGAATGAGTGAAAATCTAGTCATGATAGAAAGATAACATGGCACTAGACTTCCACTCACTGATCTCTCATTCGTGTCTTCTTTTTTCGTTGATGAACGAATCCTCTCCGAGCTGAAAAATCAAGTTATAAACCTCCAAATGTTTTGTAGTTTTGTCTTCGAATTTTTGCTTCCCAGTCACCAAGGCAGCGGAAGCTTTGTTTTCACTTTGGAATTTAAAAAAAATATAAATATATTGTGCTCCAAAATCAAAATTTCCACTTGTTTGAAAGCCACTGCCAATCTTCGGTTCACAGTGGAGGAAGAAAATGGCGGAAGAATTTCTTTTTTTTTGACATTGAAATTATAAAAAATGAAGAAGATGATAAAATCACCATGATGATAAAATAACCACGACTTCAAAAAACATACTCCGGACGAGACATTAAAATTTGTACGCAGAAAATCGTACCTAAATTTTATTAATTTTGTTTAAAAAAGTCTATATAAACTGTCCATAATCTTTTTTGAATTGCAGAATATTTAGATTTTTTTTTTTTTTTTTTTTTTTGCCGTACGATTGGTTGTTAACAAATGTCTTAAGGGGACCCGGTAGCAAAACATTTGAGGAAAATCGATTTTTTTTCTTTCATAAAACGATGTATTAACATCTAGGGAACAGTTAAATTCAATAACATAGTCAAATTTATGCTTACAAATGCGTAAATTTTTTGTTTAAGTACAGGCCGGCAGCATTGGCTGGCTAGATGGTTGCTCTGTCGTCTTTATTCTTGAATAACGGTTTACTGGTCCTTTTTTTTTTTTGAAAATTCGTGTAGAACATCCTATTTTCAATAAAATAATCAAAAGAAAACGTAAAAACGAAATTGGGCCACTAAAAATCACAAAGAAACCATAAGATGTAAGACGTATGATAAGAGTCGAATGATAAGAGTCTCTTCCTCAATTTTTTCTTTGTCTTTATTTGACTGGGCTATCAGTCTCTAGTTTGTCTCTATTTGACATAATTAAGCTATCATGATACAACACTTCATTTCAGATAGGTCTAGGGAAAGCAAAAACAGGTTCTATTTGCATAATGCGTTGCAACGTCATGAAAAGATGGATGCTGTTGGTTTTTCTACTCTCTTGTAAAGTAATGTTTTTTCATATTCACGGGCGTTTTTCTTCGGAACAGTTGACCCTATTCGGTTGATTTTTGTTTTGTTCTGAAGAAGAGATCTGGGCCAAGATATTAACGTAGCGGTTTTACAAAATGTTGATTTCAACTGCCGCTAGATGTTTCTGAAGTAAAAAAAAATATGACATTTATTCCATGGTTAAATTACTGGAAGTCAACAAGCGAAGAGTGTTCAAAAAACGAAAGCGTTGCAAATAACATCGGATGGAAAGTGATGAAACGTTATCAAAATCGGATTTTATGGGTGGCACTGTTTCAAGCCACATTTTATCGTAAATCCTCACGATTTGTTGAAGAAACGAGATGTAACCTAACGGTATAAATCCGAAGTAGAAGTAGTTAAATTTCTCCCTTGATGGGAAAAACAAAAGATCATGGATATGTCTAGTACCTACTGCTTACCAGTTGGTACCTACTACTCAATTGTATATCAACCATGTAGTGCCTTCATTTGTCAAGATGATTTCATTAGGGTTACAAAACAATATGGAAAAAATTGAATTCTAGAGCCACTCAGCTGATGTGGGATCGGTCAGTTGTGTTCAGGAGTCCCTCAAGGGCCCACATACTAAGGTGGTTAAATTACTGGAAGTCAACAAGCGAAGAGTGTTCAAAAAACGAAAGCGTTGCAAATAACATCGGATGGAAAGTGATGAAACGTTATCAAAATCGGATTTTATGGGTGGCACTGTTTCAAGCCACATTTTATCGTAAATCCTCACGATTTGTTGAAGAAACGAGATGTAACCTAACGGTATAAATCCGAAGTAGAAGTAGTTAAATTTCTCCCTTGATGGGAAAAACAAAAGATCATGGATATGTCTAGTACCTACTGCTTACCAGTTGGTACCTACTACTCAATTGTATATCAACCATGTAGTGCCTTCATTTCTCAAGATGATTTCATTAGGGTTACAAAACAATATGGAAAAAAACTGGATTCTAGAGCCACTCAGCTGATCTGGGATCGGTCAGTTGTGTTCAGGAGTCCCTCAAGGGCCCACATACCAAATCTCAGAATCGTGGGATCATTAGGGAAAAAACTGGATTCTAGATCCACTCAGCTGATCTGGGATCGGTCAGTTGTGTTCAGAAGTCCCTCAAGGGCCCACATACCAAATCTCAGAATCGTGGGATCATTAAAGAAAAAACTGGATTCTAGAACCACTCAGCTGATCTGGGATCGGTCAGTTGTGTTCAGAAGTCCCTCAAGGGCCCACATACCAAATCTCAGAATCGTGGGATCATTAGGGAAAAAACTGGATTCTAGATCCACTCAGCTGATCTGGGATCGGTCAGTTGTGTTCAGAAGTCCCTCAAGGGCCCACATACCAAATCTCAGAATCGTGGGATCATTAAAGAAAAAACTGGATTCTAGAACCACTCAGCTGATCTGGGATCGGTCAGTTGTGTTCAGAAGTCCCTCAAGGGCCCACATACCAAATCTCAGAATCGTGGGATCATTGGGAAAAAACTGGATTCTAGAGCCACTCAGCTGATCTGGGATACCAAAGTCTAGTACCTACTGCTTACAAGTACCTACTACTCAATAGTACCTACCATATAGTGCCTTCTTTTCGCATTATTAGTTCATTATGGTTACTTATTGATATTAGTTTATAACTTAGCGTAATAAATCAGCTTTCCTTGACCCAACAATGGCTTAGGAATCATGAGATGTTATGATAAAATTAGAGCATTCCAAAACGATTTTCCTACTATGAAAACTATGGAAGTTACTCTTCCCTAGTAACGCCTTGGTTGTACGTGAAAATCAATAGAAAATGTGCCGGTCGGGAAAAAAAGTGTCGGTCGGGAAAAAAAAGTGTGAACGATGGTCGGTCGGGAAAAAAAAGTGTCGCGAAAAATTCCTTGACCCCCAGCCAAAAGACATATCCATGTCAAAAAAAAGCACTGAAATCGGTTGAAGGGGGGCTGAGGAAAACGCCTGTAAAAAGAGGTCTATTAAGGGCGGGAGGGGGGTGGGTGCCGGGTCCCCTTAACACCCAAAGAGCTCAAATTACAAAACGATCTAACGCTATTGTATACGATAATTTACGAAAATTTGCTCGTATGATCATGCTCCATGACTGGAATTTTTCTTAATCGTTTACAAGCTGCAAAAACATTGAAAACTAACTTACGTACCTAATCTGTTAATGATGCCACTATTGCAACTATCCATGATCAAAATGTATAAAGGTAGGTATTATTTATTGGGCCAAACATAACTACACAGCCCACTTCAACGAAATTATAAACCTAGATATGAAGGTATTTTCCATCAATGTTGCATCCTAGAAACAATTTTACTTGCATAGCGACCTGTGACCAAAATATTATTCACAAAAAGGTAAGATAGGGTAGCGAAATAGTAGCAATTCGTATGAAAAGTTCGTTTTTTTTGTTAACCCAGAATGAGTTCAACTGATGTAAGATGTAGAAGTCCAAAACCGGTGAGAGGAAGTGTGAGCAATTATGAAATTAGTAGCAAGTATAACTCAATGATATTGAACCGTGGCCCGTATATTCCGACGTACAGGTAAGCACAAAAAACGTCTGCCAAGTTGGGTAGGGAGTATATGTTACATATTGTAACATGAACGTATAGAATTAGTTGACGAACAAAGTACGAGCCGAAATGATTGATAAGTCAACGTTGCAAGTTATTGTTTACGCATGCGCACACTCTACTAGGTACTACTCCAACGAAAATGAAATGTATATAGGGGAAACGTCAAGGAGCTAAACCGCATTTGAAAATGCCATAAAAATCGATCCACCAACCAGTCTCGGAGTTTTGTCTGCATCGATCAATTTTAGTTTTGCGCATGCGCTTTAGTTATTACTCCACCAATCGCGATATAATTCATAGGTAATTTTCCTACAACATATACGAAATCGGACCAATAGTGCATCTGGAAGTGGCTATGTAGAAGAAGAACATATTGACCATGTGAGGAACGTTATTGGCATAGAACGGAAAGTGAAGCAGGAAATTTACCAGAGGTCAAGCGAGGAGGCCATCGCATCCCTTCCCATACCTACTCAGCGCACTATAAAGAGGATTATTGAGGGAAACTCGTCCCAATGGTTATCTGTGCTTCCGTTAGCATCTGACAATTTGGATTTAACAAAAACACAGTTTAGAGACGCTCTGGCTCTGAGATACGGAAAAGAAGTTGGTGGTCTCCCTAGCAAATGCGATGGATGCCCAAACGAAAAAATGGACACGAATCATGCCCTGAACTGCAAGCGTGGAGGCCTAATAAAGTTAGGCCACGATATGGTTAGGGATGAATGTGCCAGGCTTTCCAGCTTAGCATGGCAGGGAGTTGTGGTGGAACCAATACTCAAAGAGGCTACAGACAGGTGTCCCGGTTTGGTAGCTGACAATAAAGTGCAAGGGGTTTGGGATAGGGAGAGGGTTGCTTTTTTCGACAATCGCATAATCAATGCCAACGCACCCTCTTACCTTACCCAAACCTGGCACGACGTCGCTGAACACGCCTCCAGGGAGAAACACCAAAAGTATAACACAGCCGCAGAAGATCTGAGAGGTTCATTTACTCCACTAATTTGCTCTTGTGAAGGTGTCCCTCACAGAGAATTCCATCAATTCACCAAGAGATTAATTGCAGTTCTGTGTGAAAAGTGGAACAAGCCTAAATCACAGATAGCTGGTTGGATTCGGACAAAAATACAGTTTTCTGTAATAAGAGCAGTGTCCTTACGACTCCGAGGTGCCAGAAAAAATGTGAGGAGTTACGGAGTAAGGGATAATGAATCAATGGGACCCGGGATGGAGGATGGCGCACCTTTGCCTCTTCTCCGCGACTAAAAAAAAAAAAAAAAAAAAAAAGACCCTGTTTTCTTTTAATTTTTGTCATTTTGTTGGTTTTAGTTACGTCGAATTTTTGTTTTTTGTTTTATGTGTCGCAAGTTGACACTGTTTGTTTATGTTTAACAATTAGGGTTTTAATAAATTATTGAATTTTTGTGCACTCAAAATAGTTCATAAGAAATCGGCGTTATAATAAATTAACGTTTGTGCATGCACACAGACTACTATTTATGTGACGGCAATGAAAGTTAAGGACTTCAGCTATCCCACTCAATTTCTGAAAAATTCATCAAAAACGTTCCATTAGACTCGCAGTTTTGCCTGTTTCATTCGATATTAGTTTCGCGCATGCGCAATAGTTATTATTATACCAAACGCGATATAAATTATAGGGCTTTTTTAAGAACAAATACCCAATTTACCTAAAGAGTTTGAACGAAATAGGACCAACAGATGATGAGAAATCGACGTCACGAGAAATTCACTTTTCCGCATGCGCACAGGCTACTGTAGATCCGAAGGCATTGGAAATTATAAAGGACAGTCTACGAGCTAACCCGCACAATTTGAACATTTCATTGGAATCGGACTGAAACTTGGTAAAGTTTAGGGCTTGACAAGGATTTACCACAAACAGACACGGAACCAACATTGATAAATATGCTCTGAAACGCAAGAAGCAAGTGAAATTTTATTGATTTTGGAGTTCAATTTTTTCGTATCGAAGTCGTATCAGTGTGTAGTAGCTGATCATTTAAATTAAAATTTTCATTTTATTTTTTTACTGAAACATTTTATATTTATTTGTTAATACAGCTGTTAATACAGGTGTTTAAATAATTTAGAACACTACAGATTTCCGATTATCCACAAAATATTCAACTTTTTTCGCACCTTACAGCAGTTACTCTCAGTTTGCGGTGAAACATGGATCGATCATCAAACATGAATGATCCATCACCCTATAAGTAGATAAACCGTCACCCTATAAATAAATCTTCCTCTCCTCCTTCTCTCTTCCTTGTTCTACTTCCGTTCTTCATTTCTCTTGCTGTCATTCCTCAAGTGGAAATAGAGCTTCGTCCCCAGGCACCCTCAATTAGAGTGAAACTGCTGTTATTACGGCAAATTGAATTTTCATCCTCATCCATTCCATTTACTTGGACAATGATTTCGACCACTTTCCTGCCAGGATGTTCCATTTCTCCACTTTTGGTTTATTATTTCCAATAATAAGCCTATGTGATCGTATACCAAAAAATTTTTATAACCCCCCCCCCCCCCCCCCCTCAAACTTTGTCACTTTACGTTTCAAGGTGCGTAGAATCCAAATTTGAAATGTCCGTCCGCCGTTCGGGCCATAAAAGGCCTTAGAATTGACTTAAACAATCTGTTCTTTCGCACATAGACTCCACTTGGGGTCTAGTTGATCCTAACTTCTCGCCAGCTCGATCGCTCCACTCTCATGGGTGCTATGAGCCAAAAATAGGAGAAAAAGTGTCTTTTTTTTGTAGGTATATTTCAAGTTGTATAGAAATTGGAGATTGAAGAGTGAAAAGAAAATGTTAGCTATTAATTTTATGGGAAAAAAAAGTATTCTAAATGATACTTTTCTATTCAAAACGAGATTTTGGATTTTAGGCTATTTTTTGCAATTTTATAGATTTTTTAAAACAAAACTTAATGAAGTTCAAGTTTTTAGCATAATTTCGTACATAAATTTTTGAATGTTCTATTTCATAGTTGATAAACTTTATTTGACCAATCTTATGCTAAAAAATATCAATTTAACAATTCTTAGCCATTTTCAGTGATTCTGTCAGCACATTTTTTGAAATTTGACCAATTAGATGATATCAATATACAGTATAGGTAACACTTTTATGTGTTGGAAAGATGACTTGGTAATAAATTGTTTTGTTTATCAACTATATTAAAAAGCGTAAAATTGTGAGATTCCGCTGCTGTAATGGATTGAACCCATTTGTGAGGTCCGAAGCTCCGAGTTCCGATACTAAATATACTATAAGCGGCGTTTAATAATTATGGACCAGAGATCTACGTAGAAGGGCTGTCTAATACATAAATAATAAACCTTTGTGTAATAATTTGCAGCGTTTTTACTAGAGATTTCATTCAGGCGTTATCGTATTTTCCCCTGCCGTAGGGAGAACGAACGGATGAACACACAGCGATCCGAGGGGGCTCATCAAGTTTTTGAGATCTCGAATTTTATATATTTCGATGAAATAATTCATGCTACCCTTTAGGGTTGATCAAAAGTTATACCGACGACTCGGAACCAACCGACTTTAGTTTACCCCAAGTGTGACTTTTGACCGGGGCGCTGTAACCCCTATCGTTTTGATGGTGAAAGAGTGAGGTTGACGCTAGCGCGAGGGCGAGATGCAGTAGAGATTTTGAATGGTCCACTCAGAAGTTAATTGATCCATCAGTTCGATCTCCAACCATTTGGTGTTAGCATCTATCAATACCATACAATATTCGCCTTCAAAAGGGCCACAGAAGATTGTCTATCTACTCCGCAATGATCTTAAGAGTACTTCCTGTTACGCCAATTATCAGTCCTTAAATTGTCAAAAGATCTATAGAATAATGAAGACTCCAATTAGTTCAACTTGACTACAGGGTGACTTACGGGAAACTGACGTTTTTCAAATGAGCCAAACTCAGTTGATTTTCAAGACACAAACATTTTATTTTTACAAAATGAAAGTTTAATATCTACCATTTAATGTGCATATTCAGGAATGAGAAATTATGTCCATCAGGTGGTGGTGGCAATCCTCTTGAATACAGGTTTCAAGTCTCCGCCGGAAATCTTCCATCACCCGGGCCAGTAGCTCTCCATCAATGGCATTTACCTCTTCTGTAATGGCATCCTTCAATTCCATCAAAGTGCGAGGTTTGCGTACATAAACGCGTTCCTTCAAGTATCCCCACAGAAAGAAATCACAAGAAGACAAGTCTGGGGACCTGGGGGGTCACGGAACATCACCAAAACCGAAAATCACATGCCCAGGGAACATGTTCCTCACAATGTTCATGGATGCGTTGGCGGTGTGAGCTGTGGCCCCATCTTGCTGAAAATAAACATTCCTTGTGTCAACCCTTCATCTACGAAGCTCAGGTTGAAGAAACGTGTTAAGCATGTTAATGTAACGTTCAGTGTTAACGGTTCCCTGAGCATGTGATTTCCCGTTTTGGTGATGTGCCGTGGCCCCCCAGGTCCCCAGACTTGTCTTCTTGTGATTTCTTTCTGTGGGGATACTTGAAGGAACGCGTTTATGTACGCAAACCTCGCACTTTGATGGAATTGAAGGATGCCATTACAGAAGAGGTGAATGCCATTGATGGAGAGCTACTGGCCTGGGTGATGGAAGATTTCCGGCGGAGACTTGAAACCTGTATTCAAGAGGATTGCCACCACCTGATGGACATAATTTCTCATTCCTGAATATGCACATTAAATGGTAGATATTAAACTTTCATTTTGTAAAAATAAAAAGTTTGTGTCTTGAAAATCAACTGAGTTTGGCTCATTTGAAAAACGTCAGTTTCCCGTAAGTCACCCTGTATTATAGGAATTCTAGATCATTATAAAAAATCTGAAAGAATATCACTTAAATGAGGGGTTTTGATTGCAGACTTAACAGCATGAATGATTTGGGTTTGTTCTCATTCGCAGATTGTTCCGTTGTCCAAACGTGGGATGTAGTAAGACTTTGTCACCTTCCACGCTTCTCCCACATTTCTTGGCCGACCACAGAGAACTTGAGTCGAACAATTTGTTTCCTGGAGGAGGGGTCATAATGGATGTAACCGCAGAATTCAAAGACCTCGAAGAAATGGAACCTAACGCTATCCGGTTAATAGAAATACAAGAAACGAGGTGCGTAGAAAGATCATGTAATCAAGAATTTAACTAAAACCAACTTCATAGAATACCAAGTCACAGATGAGCAAAATAAGATTCGACAACCATAATTCCTTATCTAATCAGTGATGAAATTAAACAAGTAGGTGTATCAACTCATGATCATTCGTAATATATGTCACGCCATCTAATTCAGGATATTTCTTGTAATTGCAGGATGAGTGACGTTCCTTTACTCGTAAATGCTTGCTGCGTAGAGGACAAGTACTACTCTAATGAATGTAATAAAAACAAATCGAAACCAACTCACACGTCTGGCCAGTGGGTTTGTCTTTGGCTTAGCAGCACCTGCAACTTTGACAATTGGTTTTCAATGAAGTTGCACAACGAAAGAACTCCTCAGACATCCATGACTAAAATATGTAAGTTTTAGGGTAGTTTTCTCAGTCGCTTTGCTCGCTAGGGGTGGGATGTATAGGAAACCTCAACAAACTAACCCCACCCCCCTCACGCCCATCAGCTCATGGTTCGTGTGCGGTAGACAATTTTGAAATTGCTAATGCACCCTTTTAGACAAAATCCAAGAAGATACCTCCACTCGTAGGCGGAATCGGTTCAGCCGTTTGGTGGTACACAGCGTGGACAGACGGAGTGAGTTTCTTTCTTATAATATCACTAGCATAGTTTTCTCATTCGCTTTGCTCACTCGGTGTGGGGCGTATAGATGCGACGGAATATAGTCCATCCCCAGTCCGAAGGAAAAACCCTATTGAAATCCAACGTGTGTAGGGGGTGTTATTAGAGAGTTTTTGGTGACCACTAACGAACCCTTAACGTCACCCTAACGTACCCAAGAGTACGTGACCTTGAGGGGACGATAGCAACGTCCTACGTTAGAATGGCTCATTTAACGTCACCCGTTTGGGGACCTAAAGGCACACGACACCAGCCTAAAATTCCTGTAAATGTAACCCTATTGCTCACCTCAAAATTACTCGAATACTGCTGAAGTAAATATAATAGTTTTTCTTTTCAAATGCCTCATTACCAACTAATTATGTTGATGTAGAGGGTAGGTTTTTGAACACCCCTCAAACTTGGTTATTTTACGTTTCAAGTCGCGTAGAAACCGAATGTGCCATCTGAAGTCAGCCTCCACTGTCCAGCTTTACTAGCCTTCAACTCGAAGAAAGTTCCTTTCTTTTGCGCTCAGGCTCTATTTGGTCGATTAGAGACTTGTTTCTATTATTATTTCACATATTTTAAATAGAAAACAGAGTTTTAAGACACTACTTCTTCGAAGTATTGTTCCTAGTTTACCTGAACTCTCAGCTATTTTCTCGTGAACATTGCGTGAAGTGCTGCCTCCACTGATGATTTTGTCAGGTAAAATCCTGTTTCATTGTCATAAATGCTTTTTCATACTTGTTGAAAATTTGCCCAACGGAGAACCAAAAAACATGAAGTTCGTAACGACTAATGACTAATCCATCCCCTGTTTACGAATTGAAAACTAAAAATGAGAAATTAGCCCGTATTTTTATTGAAACTAACATGAAATGCGAATTCAGGATTGAAAATCGGCGTTTCATATCGAAATGAAGAAATTGATTAGTCAATCAGTAGACAACAAGACAGCTGGGGGGAAAATATCGCGTTACCCAACCACCGTTAACGTGACATCAAAATTAAGGCAACCGTTCTCCCGGTTCCATTTGGGTTAGCATCTTGGGGGGTTTGCTCCCTCAAGACTACGGTAACGGGTGACGTTAAGCTGAAGTTGCCAAAAACTCTCTAATCGCTCCGCTCGCTCGGGGTGGGATGTATACAGCCAGAATTGTTTCGTAATTCTCTGATTATTTTTCGAGACTTCTTGAGGAGGAAAATTCATTTAAGAATACCTGTCTTCCTACGGGTTATGACAGACTCATAACTTATATACATATATATAATAGTTATAGAAAATTTAAAAATCCCTATCTTTCACGAATTTTGTAGTAAATCAAGACCATTCTGCCGATTTGGTGATCACCATACCATCGAGTCCTTCCGCTAGGTTTTTCCAGAGGTTCTAATAAAAAGTTCAGAATACATATTACGAAGGGATAGGAAGAGCATTAGCTCAAAAACGAACGTTTTCGCTTACATTTTCGTTCACTACAATCGGAAAGCACAATTTCATGGCTCGAAACTTGAATGGAACCAAATTGGAACTTCAACGAACACTTAAAGACCAACCCAAGCAAAACCCGTCAACATTTATTAGGTCTAAGGCAGAAACAAGTAAAGCTGGAATGAATTTTTCAAGTTATTTCCCGCATATTTTTGGTGATTTCTCTGGGAATACAGCATCTTTCGGCAAGTTTGATAGTACCATCGTATTTTACGGGTCCAGGAACGTAACTTTGTTTCCCACCCTCCAGCCCATGGTTCAGGTGGGGGTGGAAAATTTTAAAATTGCTTGTGCACCCTTTTGGACAAACCCAAGAAGATCCCCCCACTCAGTCGTTTGGCATGGACGGTCGGTCAGACGTACGGAGTTACAGAAGTCTCATTTGAAAACTTTGGTTGAGTGTACATATTTAAAAATAGTTTCAACTATTTCAAATGTAGTTACTAGTACGAAATACATTTTATTTGCAGGCAAGCCAGTACTAGTACAACACCCAATGACGACGGTGGACGTTTTGGAAGACCTCAATGTAATGGTGGTTGAACACAGTACAGTCACTTCGATTTGCCGCATGAACGAAAGACTGAAGTTGGAAGTCATGATGTACCAAACCTGATACTAGCGTTGAATTTCCACCGAACAGGAACTATGGGAGAAGTGGAAATTCTGAACAAACAGTACATATTTCCGGTCGTTGGTTCAACAACTAATAATATAAGTGGCAATAGAAAGACTGATTTCTCACCCGTCTATCCATCTATCTTCCGAAATATAATTCTACAATCAACCTACCTCCTGGGACAGGTTGATTATGATTATATTAGGAAGTAAAGGTAATTTGTATCCATGGCCCACCCATTAAGCGCTAATCATGTAACTTGGGGTCACATGGCAGGGACACGTTGGTCCAATCCAATCCAAGCCTCTTCCAACTGAATGGCGGACGGATGATTCAGGAGACAGAGGTACCAACACCGTAATCAGGCAGGTCTGCCAACACTACGGGCCAAAGGTCCGCAAGAAAAGGAATATTTTTTATTTTTCCTTTAAACTTAGTTCTGAATGCCATGCGGGTCAGGCCCGCTGCCACTGTGATACGAATTACCTTTACTTCCTAATATAATCATAACCAACCTGTCCCAGGAGGTAGGTTGATTGCACAATTATTCAGCTTACAAATTGCATAATTTTCTATAAAGAAAACATTTCAAACGGTCTCTACTAACAGGAATAAATCAAAAAGTTCAAATTAACTCCAACGAATGAACTAATATAAAGACAAATACATTCACAAAAAAAGTTATGTAAGGTACTTAAGTATTCTTATATCATTAATCTCGAATAATCAATTTTTTTTTTTTAATAATACTAGATGATAAATAATCCAATAAATGTGAGGAAGCAAACTACGCACTGTCAAGCTCGGATCCGTGCGCCCTTGTGTTCCTGTTATTTTAGCACATTCACAAAAGACCAACACATTGAATTATTGGTCATTACAATGTTGTGGATTACAAGATACGTTATGTAATCATCTGTGCGGACTGATCAATATTAACCAATAAACTTGAGAAGTGAATGTAGGTATAAAATATCAACCTACTTAGTTCCTAATACCCAAGACGCCGTTGTCTAATTTTATCAGGGTGTGAATCAGTGTTGCTAGACCCCGTTCAAAAAAATGGGTATTGTAAATCTTAAAATGGGTATAAAGGGGGACCTGAGGATTCCAAAAGGGTTACATGTTTTTCGGCTAATTACACAATGCTCACATGTAAAAAACTCGTAGTTGAATTTGAATAAGTTATTTTAATTCATGCTTGATGCATGGAAAAATCAAAGGAAGTAAATTAGTGTATTAAGTTTCTGAGATCATTGATTCAGACCTCTATACTACTTTTTTTTTAGTGCTGAATTCCACAATTTCCCCCTTTTAATAATCACACTTTAATTCAAGATATTCAAGAGCTTATTAGGAAGCTTATTGAGAAGTTTTCATAAAGACTGCAAGCAAGCACCTCGCTTGCCGCCGACTTCTAAAAATCACAATTTCGAAATCATAATTCAAACACGCCCTCGAAAAATGTAACGAAAAGACCCAGTCGTGCACCAATGTTCCAGTTTATAGTTCATAAGGTATTTCTAAGCGAAATTCTGCAATGAAATATGATTTTAACGATCTTCCGCAGTTTTTAGTGAGTGTTGGCAAGTTTTCGCAGAAAATTGCGCTATTGCAATGGCTCCAAAAATGTCTATTTCTGGGGAAGAAGTTCAAGGAAATTCGTTTTAATGGACTCTGAAACGATTCCTGGAGTTTAAAGCTTTTTCATTAGTTCATATGCTACAATCCTCCATTTTCTATGGCCCATATTCTCGTGACGTCACGCCTGGAGTAGGTTCGCGTTTCAGCCAAAGTCGGCCATGAGACCGCCCTACGTCAATGAATCGCTACTCAACCAACCTATTTCTCACAAGAAGTTTGCCGTCTCACGTTAACATTATTCGTGGTTATAAGGCCATTTGTCAACAGTTTTGTTTTGAAAAAGTATAATATTGTAGCAATACAAAGTTTCAATTCGACTAAATGTTGTAATAATCATGCCTGCCAGCGCAATAATTGATTGTAGATTGCTGTCAACAATACCAATCTATCGTGAACGAGTTTTTATTTGGACTAGGAGCCTACTAACTATAGTAGTCAATCAGTGTCAGAAAACTAAAGAACTTCATTCGTTTAGGATTTGAGAATAATTAACCTGAAAATAGTGAAGAAAAGATGATTGAAAATTCATCAGGTGTGTAGGTACCTAGCCATTGCTCAGGTAGCTTCATCAGCGTTTTATTATAAGTTCGTAGTACTATGCTTAACTGAGGAAGCTTTACTTGTTATATTGAATGAATAAAATGAGAGATTTGATAGTTTGTCAAAATAACCAAGGCAGGTTGTTGCTACACCAAGAAACGAAACTACTTAGGTCGGTACGTACGTCCTACCAGATTTGCTGTTGGTTTAAAGTGCCTAAACAAAGTAGGTGGGTCGTTGCTTTGCCTACGAATACAACCGCTGATTAGCAAGTTTGTCAAATATCGAATCAGGGAATATGCAACAAGAATTAAAAACCAGCTGCAAGGAAAAAACCTTGAAATTCATTCCTCTGAAGGTAAGATTTCATAAAGACGGCATTGACAGTGCAGTTATTGTGTGAGTTTTGCAGTTACGCAAATTTTAGGGACAAAAAAGGTAATTAGGTACCTACTTTCGTTTTGATCAATGAAGTACCTACATGAACAAGTAATAATATACGGAAAGTATGTAGGTATACCTTACCTCTAGGTAATTACCTTTCCACATGTGATACAACTTACTATTCCCGCCTAACAGAGCTCTCATAACACATCCTTTCACGAGACCACTTTCGAAGTACTCTAAAGATTTTTAGTTTCAATTGATTCAAAGAACCCCAAACACACATTTCATATGGATCTCTACCCCACAGATTAAATCTTGCGTTCGTAGCGTTTGAGGTCAACACCTGATAATAACTTGATGTAATTTGCATACAATTCATCACCTTGCATATTACAAATAATGAAAATATTGACTAGGAACTAGGTGAATAGGTGACTAGGAACTATGATATGCAGTTGTCCAGCTGTGGCTACAAATGGCGCATTTTCGCATATGTTCACACGTCTCCATGACAACAAGGTGAAATAATTTCGATTTCGCCTTGCCTCGATGTAAGGATGCGCTAGTGTCCAAGTCTCGAGAATATCACCCATAAGCCCGGGTTTTTTTTTCCTTTCATCTCCACCCCATAGGAATGTAAGGTCCGAGGTTAATGAGTAACTACGTACTCGAGCTGAAAATTGATGATCAGAGCGGATCTTTGGGGAGTCAGAAAATTGAACTGCTCCATCAGACAAGACAAACAAGGAAATGAATTACATAAATTTGCGATGCAGCTAAAGAAATTAACTGAGGGAAACTCACTTGATGACCTGCTTTACGTCATCTTCGTAACCGCAAGAGAACATGAGGTCGGCCTCGTCGATGACAAGCATCTTGAGATTTTTGAGCGACAGAGTGCCGGCTTTGATATGCAGGACGGCTCGGCCTGGAGTGGCAACAACCACATCTGGGAGATCAACCAACAGGGGCTTTTGAGTCGAAACGTCCACCTAGGAAAGAGAAATCATTTAAGAACCTACAACTTAAACACAATAGAGAGGTTCGTACTTTCTAGTAGTTTTTAGTAGTTAGAACTGGACGCTAAACACAGCTGAGAAAAATTTACTGCACCTTAAAGTCACGTCAAGTCCTTTACTGATCTAGCTGTAACGTTAAATCCATGGAAGGAGGTGGATAAAATTTAAATTATTTTCGATTTGACAGACTATAAAGACTAAAGATTTTTTTAACTTTGACTTCCACAGTTGTACCTACTTTCTCAATTTAACTTGCCAATTAATTATTATATTACACTATGAGCAGGGTTCTCGTGCATTTTCGATAACATACGATACAAACACTGTCGTAGGTAACATACAAACACAGTTCTAAGACCCTTCAAAAAGTAGTAGGTAACTTTCAACTTCTAATGAAAGCCTGAAGGTAGAAGTCCTGAGACTCCTAGTTTTTTTTACAGCTCATTGGTTTCAACTGCTTACCTAGTAGGTGTGTACCAACTAAGTAGGTACTTACCTACCTAAATTCATCTTACTAGGTAAGTAAAGTAACTTTTGATAGAACGAGCGGGAAAACGCAAAGGAGGTTATCAGCGCAGATGGATATTCGAGACGATTACGTGTTTTACGAATCGTGATCCGTTAACGTATCTATACGGAAAGATGGTCGATACCGCACGACGTATTGTGTTTTACGTATCTACTAGGAACTCTCTAATAGCAGGCCAAATCACTTGTTTGAACATTGGAAGTCACTGCTAAAAGGAATGATGAGCCGAAGTAGCGTATATCAGAAAGAGGTTACTTCTTTCTAGTAACCACTAGAAAGCCTAGCTGTGAACTATTTTCGGGCATGGGTATTATTAAACGATCATTATTCTCTTACTATTCATGGGTTCTGGATGAGTTGGTAGGGTTCCAAGCATACAGGGGGAAGAAATTATGTACTTCTTTTACAATTTGGGTCCAGAAACTCATGTGCTTGGACCAAAACTAATGACATTCGTAAGGAAACATGTGTAAAGGCCTAACTTGCAAAATCACTACGAATTTAACCGAAATTGGTAAGAATAGAAGTCAGGTGCGTAGAAATTACATAGACATTAGCTTTGAGCTTTCTAAATAGAAATGGCCTCAATTCTAGTTAACATAATTCATTTTAGTTCGTTCAATTTTATAGAATGTCGACTATTGTTCAATGAACCTAACCAGTGTCAACTTCAAGTGGAGTCCATGGAAATAAGGTTTGGTCTGTAACTACCCAAAAATATTTGATACCTCGACAAAGTTCTCGCGTCTTCCACTACAAAGGAGAAATGTTTCATTGGTAACTGCGCTACATGCAGAAGAGCTATGAGGCCGATTTAACCCAACCTCTTCAACTGCGGAAGATTTTGTTGAACGAACAGTTTCAATAGAATTTCTCACAGTTGTGACTTCAGTCCACAGCCTTTTAAATAGCAATTCGAAACCAGTACACAGCGTAACTGACATGAGTTCGGACATAGAAATCATAACCAGGGGCCAAGGGCAGCCCGAAAACAGCAGCAGCCGAACGAGATCATTGTATCTCATGAGTGTCTGAAATTTTACGTTTCTTCTGATTTTGGTAAGGAAATATGGCCATACACTCATAATATTTCTCCTGATTATGAAGGATTATATATTCTAATCATTGTTCTACGAGTTGAACCATTTTTCAACGTATCTAACCAGGAAATAGACCGTAAGACAGTCCAACTTCTAAACCACAAGCTGTTGTAAGAGTCCAGTAGTTGGACGGTCTTGTAAAATAAATATCCGCACTAACGGTCCATCCATTTCCTAGATGGATACGTAGAAAAATTATTCAACTCCGTGATTATTCAATCATCGAAATATACAAAAACCATAATACGAGTATATCATCAGAAAATCTAATTAATAAGACCCTGTTTCCTTGCCAAAATCAGAAAAAACAGCAAATTGGACAACACCAATTTAAAAAACGAAATGGGGGGGGGTTCACCACAACTAAGTTTTCCCACATGGAGTAGTGATAATGTATTTGTTGGTCAGGGTAACAAACTGTCTAACTACTAATCAACCCTGTCCAAGATAAGGAACGACTGACCAAATACCAGGGCGAGGTAAGTTTTAACTTTAATGATTTCAAAATTCGACACATCCAATCCAAGAAACAGATCCACAGTCTTTCGCTATTAAGGAGAAAGTAAACAACTTCATACAGGGCCGTGTCATACTATAAGAAGAAGTACTTAATGATTATATTGATAGTACAAATAATGTACCTACCTGGGAGGAGATGTCTACAGCCTTCACATCACGGGAACATTTGGTTGTTAGCTGCAGTATGGTTTTGAAAATCTGGGTGCACAGCTCCTTCGTTGGCGCCAACACCAACACCCGTATTTTCTGATCATCCGGTGACACCTGGTTCACGAAAAATGGATGAGTACCTAACCATCAGAGAATATTCACATATATACCTATTTATTAACCATTCACTCTATCTGACAGCAGTGTATAATATTCTCTTTGCCTTTTATACTTTATTTGTAACCTTTATTATTTATAACTTAGATAAATATTATGTTAATAAGCTACTCATAGTAATAACCATGATTTAAACAAATAGACGCACATACAAATTACAATATTGACCTCAGCTACATTCAGGGTGGCCCCCAAATGGAAATTATAAAATTCCCTGACCGAACCTCATATTTCCCTGACAAAAAATATCAAACTTATATATATGTATAGCGTCACCTTTAATGCTTCCAAAATGAAAATCGTATAATTTAAAAAAGAAAATACAGCCTACTCCAGGAGTAATAATGAAGGTGAAGCATGGGAGAAAGAATACTTTTTAAACTAATTGAATTTGTGAAAGAATTTACTTAAATAGTTTTTAAAAAATCGCAGTTAGACGAACAGAATGGTTTTGACACACTACATACTTAAAGTAAATAAAATATTCCACAGTAAATTCGGGTAAAAAATAAACTGAGAATGAGGAAAAAACTACAATAAGTTTCAAAACCCAGTTTTGGTATTTCGAATTCAAAAACATAATAACGAATGCCGAACGGCCACAAGGTTCTTCAAACACTATCGTATCAAAACACTAGATTCTACGACTAGTGACCAGAATAACACAAAATGATAACAATTAACTGGAAGCTCTTAGAAGGAGATGTTTGAAAAACAACTTTTGCTGAACCATAATTATGGTACCTACACTTTATCTACGTACGTAATGAATAAATGCTTTGTTTTCACATAAAATTGTTATTTCATCACAACTAATTATTTAAAATCGACCATGTGCTGTGCAATGAAGTATTTCATAAGAAAGAATCAGTTTGGTGGACGACACATTTTCAGTACGTTAAATTCGTTTAAAAGGAGCTCAAAAAGCACCGAAAATGGCAAAAACTGTTGAAAATAGTTAAATTTATATTTTTAGCGGAATATTACTCAAATAAAGTTTATCAACTATAAATTAGAACATACAAAAATTCATGCACGAAAGTTCATTAATATGTGCAACAAAAAAAAAATAATAATAATAAATAAATAAAATAAAATAAATAAAAATAAGTACTAACTATACATAAATAAAAACTGCAGAAAAAGCTAGAAACCCGAAATCAATTTTTGAATAGCAGACCATAATTTAGAATGAGTTTTTTGCCATAAAATGTATATTTAACAACTTCATTGCACTCAAAGTTCTCAATTTTCAAAACAATTTAACCTAAATGTGATACGACAAATTACGAATATTCGCCTTTAATCGTGCTGCATTACTTTTCATTTAATATTTTATGGTCTCTCAATTTGTGATCTGAAGCGATTTGTTGAAGATCAAATTCAAATTTTAATCATTTGTGTTGAAACAAGGAAAAGTTTTTAACAAGGATATTTCTTAGCTATGTGGGTGATTCCACATTTTCGCCCGACTGCAATAAATGTCTCGCTTTTTTTCCACCTACTTCCAATCGGTGCCTTATTTCCCATCCGACAAAAATCTTTCGTTGGAAAGCTATGAATTTATTACACAAGGCTTCATATTTCAATAGGCCAACATGAGAAGTCCTAGCTTATGTACACCAATCGTTGTTGGGACTCTTACTGGATCAATCCACTACTCTGTTGGGTTTGCTCCCTAGTTCAATAACCTGTTGATTTTTCTCACATATAGTTTACTAATAGGTGATGTAGTAACCAGGAGAGCCGAAGACATATCCTTGTCACAATGTATCTGTGTGTAGCGTTGATAATCTTTGAACAGTACCACGACTCTTGACAATTATTTTTTTTATTCGTATTACCCATCTATAAAATATTATGTAGTATGATAAAGTACGCCGTTGAAGTTTTACTGTTTAGGAGTTAAAATAAACCTAAAAACACTGCAAATGATTACACAAAGTATTGATTGAAAAACTTCCCTGACATTTTGGTGTTTTTTGCAAAATTCCCTTACTTTTCCCGTTGGGGGCCACCCTGACATTGTTGTGAAAAATTAAGAGATCACTGTTCCATTGGGTAGGTTGCACTTCATTATCCATGGTTAGGGGGTGTGAGGGGATGAGTAGATATTTAGGCACGTTTTCTCATCAGTTTATTTTCCCTCCGAGTGCTTTCACCAATATGGCCCATATTCTCGTGACGTCACGCCTGGAGTAGGTTCGCGTTTCAGCCAAAGTCGGCCATGATACCGCCCTACGTCAATGAATTGCTACTCAACCAACCTATTTCTCACAAGAAGTTTGCCGTCTCACGTCAACATAATTCGTGGTTATAAGGCTTATTTATAGGTTAGTTATAGGTTATTTTTCAACAGTTTTGTTTTGAAAAAGTATAATATTGTAGCAATACAAAGTTTCAATTCGACTAAATGTTATAATAATCATGCCTGTCAGCGCAATAATTGATTGTAGATTGCTGTCAACAATACCAATCTAACGTGAACGAGTTTTTATTTGGACTAGGAGCCTACTAACTATAGTAGTTAATCAGTGTCAGAAAACTAAAGAACTTCATTCGTTTAGGCTTTGAGAATAATTAACCTGAAAAATAGTAAAGAAAAGATGATTGAAAATTCCTCAGGTGTCTGTACTGCTGTGTAGGTACCTAGCCATTGCTCAGGTGTAGCTTCATCAGCGTTTTATTATAAGTTCGTAGTACTATGCTTAACTGAGGAAGCTTTACTTGTTATATTGAATGAATAAAAGGAGAGATTTGATAGTTTGTCAAAATAAACAAGGCAGGTTGTTGCTACACCAAGAAACGAAACTACTTAGGTAGTTACGTACGTCCTACCAGATTTGCTGTTGGTTTAAAGTGCGTAAACAAAGTAGGTGGGTCGTTGCTTTGCCGACTGATTAGCAAGTTTGTCAAATATCGAATCAGGGAATATGCAACATGAATTAAAAACCAGCTGCAAGGAAAAAACCTTGAAATGCATTCCTCTGAAGGTAAGATTTCATAAAGACGGCATTGGTAGTGCAGTTATTGCGCGAGTTTAGCAGTTTATGGACAAAAAAGGTAATTAGGTACCTACTTTCGTTTTGATCAATGAAGTGCCTACATGAACAAGTAATACTATACGGAAAGTATGTAGGTATACCTTACCTCTAGGTAGGTTACCTTTCCACATGTGATACAACTTACTATTCCCGCCTAACAGAGCTCTCATAACACATCCTTTCACAAGACCACTTTCACAGTACTCTAAAGATTTTTAGTTTCAAGTGATTCAAAGAACAGTTCTAAAACTAGATAGGTAATCCACATTTTTGCGGCTTGATGTCTGGATCATCTAGAACACTTGTATGTCAACTCCCTACACACATTTCATATGGATCTCTACCCCACAGATTAAATCTTGCATTCGTAGCGTTTGAGGTCAACACCTGATAATAACTTGATGTAATTTGCGTACAATTTATCACCTTGTATATTACAAATAATGAAAATATTGACTCGGAACTAGGTGAGACTATGTTATGCTGTTGTCCAGCAGTGACTACAAATGGGGCATTTTCGCATATGTTTACTCGTCACCATGACAACAAGGTGAAATAACTTCGATTTCGCTTGCCTTGATGTAAGGATGCGCTAGTGTCCAAGTCTCGAGAATATCACCCATAGAGGCCTCATCAGGGAGTATAATTACGTAGTTGGACAGTATAGCATTTATACATGTTTTGTTGCAGATTATTTGGTAGCATTAGCTAACCAAAATCATATTCATATTTTTTTGTTTTGTTTATTTTCATATTTGTGATATTGACTGCTTAAGTTGTATGATTTACTTAATAGGATCCAATAGTATCACGGATTAATAACTTGTCCTGGGGAAAATTAAGTGGAAAAGTAAATAATTGGGGAGAGCAAGAGCCTCATCAATGAAATATGAATCAGTGAAATATTCTCATGGGGCCCATAACAGAAAATTACTTACTTAGGTACTCTGTTTTAATTTCGATTAGTAAAACATTTATGTCGTAGTTTTAAATTTATATACATTTCCGAATTAGCGGGAAGAAAGCATGTTCCATATTTTAGCCGGAGGCTCAAGGCGGAAAGTTACCGGGGGTCCAGGGGGGCGAAGCCCCCTTGCGAGGCCCGAATTTTGTATCGTATTTTGGACGGTGATCTCCTAATTTTTCACAGCAGTGTACCTACTAAAAAGAAGTATCCATCTCGAATCTTGGGAACTTTTCTTACATATTCCATGCCGAGAGAGAAAGGTAAAGATATCTGCTGGGAATTTAATCATTTTAGAAGGAATATTGGTAAAAGGGGGGAAAGTGCCTACCGTAGGCATTTGAAACGAAAAATCAAAACGAATCACAGAGCGATCGGGGAAAGGAAAAGAGTTCTACTTATTTGCTAGATTTATCATATTGGGTTGGTATTCTATTCCTAGGCAGAATTCTCAAATAAGTAGTAGGGTAAGCAATTGATTACGCATCAACTCTTTTCGATCCATTAGTTTTCAATATGAACCTAATGAAGCTTAGTAATGGATCAAGATTTATGTGAATCGAATCAAGCAAACATCCGGTACAGGATAACCTACAAAACAAAGCAACACGTGGTTGCGTCAAAAAGTGGCACAACCCAAACCTCATCTTTTCAAATCTACGCATCCCAACATTTGTTTGCCAAACTAAAAACTTGTAATCACAACAGTCGGCTCCATCGCTTTCCGGATGAGCGCCTACAATTAAAAGTACAATACGAACGACCTTGTGAAAACCGTGGACGCATGGAAGGACACTTTCCAATATCGTCATGGTAGGTACGATTGAACTACAATGGATCAAAATTATTGTTACATGATGATAAATTTCAAACGAAAAAAGTAGAGTTGATGTACCTACCTACCTCTTTTAACGTAAGAATCTTTTGGATGACAGGGATGGCGAAAGCTCCAGTTTTCCCCGACCCAGTGCGAGCCTTGATGAGAACGTCTTTCCCGTCCAAGAACAGCGGTATGGCCTTTTCTTGAATCAAACTGGGTTCGACCCAACCCAATTTGGCGATTGCCTATGATGTAAACGCACATAATCGTCAGAGATGTTGGTTGTAGAAGGGAAATGAGTATCTATGCGTTATAAAACAAAACATCTAAATGGAAATATGATGGCGAGGATAAAAAGATGTGACGCCACTCGTGAACAATGGGAAAACATTTCTCACCTTGAGGACCCGGTCGTCCAAGCCCATCTCGTGGAACTGGACAGATGCCGTCTTCTCATTGTCTTCGGTATCCTTGTTGGTAGTCATTTTAGGTATAAAACTAGCGCACGAAATGAAATTAAGTTGAAATTCACATCGTCACACGTGGTAACACATCAGCAATCGGTGAGCTCTTCTTCTTGCAACGAAATGAAAGCAAAAGAGCGAGGTCGGGTTGACAAGCGCCGCCGCTTGGAGCAGCACCATCCGAAAATGGTTGCCAACCTCCGAGCAAAAAATACCCTCTCTCAGCTCAAATAGGAAGTTCCCGCTTTTATATGACGGAAATTAAATTAAAACCGTTCTAATTAAATCCACTGATATTGCTATTTTGTAAATACTAGAGACAACATATATAAATGTAAAATGTTTCGGGTTTCTTGAGGCTTGGTCAATGAAAAGTCTATATTCTTAGCCGACGTTTCGAAATATTGATATTTCATCTTCAGGACTTGGAAAAATGTATTTGGTCGCTTATTTCATATCCTCGAGCATAGAGTAGGTAGCTAGCTATACATAGGTAGTTAGGTGCTGATTGCAGACCCAAATGAGAGAAGAACGGCGTGGCGTAAGGGAGTAGTGACCGAACTGTTTCCAGGCCGAGACGAACAGACTCGAGTCGTCAACGTGAGGACAACAGACGGGGTCGAGGATGTTGAAGTTCCAGCCCAATAATCATTATTATTCTACAGTTTTACTTCAATATCTTCACTAACAGCTGTTAAAAATAAATATGACAGAGTCTTGCAAAAACAAAAAAGCTCGTAATTATTGGTTAGATTAATTATTTTCAAACAGAAATAGTTATGCTGCAAACGAACCAGTAGGAAAGTAATCGTATTTAGTTAGAGGCTTTCCGCATCCGTTAGTTTGTATCAGGTAGTAAACAACATCTTTGGGTATACCGAGAAAACCGAGAAAAAACATTGTTGTATACCGAGAAAACATTATTCATAATTTATCACGATTTATGAATAATGTTTTCTCAGTATACTCCAAAGTTTTTTCTCAGTTTTCTCGGTATACCCAAAGATGTTGTTTACTACCTATGTATAGCTACCTACCTACTCTATGCTCGAGGATATGAAATAAGCGTCCAAATACAGTTTTCCAAGCCCTGAAGATGAAATATAAATATTTCGAAACGTCGGCCTAGAATATAGACTTTTCATTGACCAACCCTCGAGAAACCCGAAACATTTTACATTTAACTCAGTGGTCGAGAAAACCCAGCCTGAACATATATAAAACTTTAGGTAAAACCACTAGTAGGCATCATTCATATCATCATTAAAGTTCTAACATCGCATAAGGTAGGTAGGTACCTATCTCAAAAAATGTGAATTCGAGTTGGATATCGTTGGATTCGTTAGCATTTGTGCGCCCGATTCAATGTTCGACAGTTCCTCATCGAGGTATTTGTCAATTTCACTTTCACATATCCTTAATTTAACTTATATACCTACCTATTACTAAATAAAATCTGAGAAGAACCATCTTCGACACCTACCTATTACTAAATTAAATCCGCTGAGACAGTAATCTATTTCGCCTTATTTTAATGAGACTGGAAAAATGCGGAATGTTTGATGTTGATTTTCCAGGGTTTTTCCGAAAATTTCCGGGATGTTTTGGTATCGAAATTCTCATGTTAACGTGTATATTATAAATCCGTTGCGACTGTCATCGATTTCGCTTTATTTTAATGAGACTGGCTAAGTACTGAATAGATAGATAGATAGATATAAGGTTTATTGACAAAATGGCAAAATAAAAACATATGTACATCCAAATGAAAATATCAACCTACTGTCAGCAGTGGGCAAGCCCGTGGCGCCTTTGAGTATTAATACTCAAAGCGTGGCGCTGACAGGTGTCGTGACTCGACAACATGACAGTAGTTCGCGAACCAAAATTACCTTAAATTAATTAGATCTTAATTTATAATCTTATATATTACTACTAAAATCTCTAAAATCTTAAATAATACTACTAGCATAAAACATAAATATTCATTTTATTGTATTTTATTATATTCATTTTATTCATCTTTCTATATTATACATAAATGCTGACCAAAATCCTATCCAGACCGGCATACCCTACTGGAATTAGCCAGGTGTAAATGAGCCTTTTGTATGGGTCTCTTCTAAAAAGGGATGGCGACTTCATATCCGCTGGCAAAGACTTATGTAATACGGATAAAATATAGAGAGGACTTTTAGTAAAAAGAGTTGAGTTGGGACGCAAATTAACAAAATTGCCTTCCAGACGAAATCTAGTCGGATATGAATGGGCAGCATCAGAAGGAGCAATTATTCCCGGATGCTTGTAGTAGTACAATAGCAAATTCTTAACGTGCAGCAAATTCTTAACGTACAATGTTCATGGGCGATTTTTCCAGGGTTTTCCCGAGATTTTCCAGAATGTTTTGGTATCAAAATTCTCAGCTCGTCGTATAGGATCTATATCCGCTGAGACTGTCATCGTTTTTGCCTTCTTTTAGGGAGACTGGCAGAGTCCATATCCTTTTATGGTGAATTTTCAAAGGTTTTTCCGAAATTTTCCGGGATGTTTTGGTATCAAAATTCTCAGCTCGGCGTGTAAAATCTGTAGCCGCTGAGACTGTCATCGATTTCGTCTTGTTTTTATGAGACTGGCAAAATGCGCTCGGGACTGGCAAATTAGGGAGACCCTGTTACTAATAACATCTAAGTTCTTGGTTCACCCCGAAGTTCATAAAGAGATCCGGATTTTGGTGCTGCTTTTGTTTTCTCTGCAGTGGCGCACTCAGAAAATAATTATGGGGGGGGCTGACTGAGGGTCCCTGGGCCAACCAACGGAAAACTTTTTAAAACTTCTTTAGAATAACCGGTATTTTAAGGAATTACTTTAAGTTTATTTTAGCTCATTGAATGCAAGTTTGGACTATACGAATGAATAATAAAACGCAGCAGATAAAATAAATTTTTAGGTTTTATTTTGACAAAATATTTTTATATCAGCTGTCTTACAAAACAAAATTGAGTCTTCTTTGGGTACATATGGGTACACGGTGAAACAAGCTGCCACTGAGTAGGTGTATATTACCGATTTTCAAAACTGTTGTACTTTTTCAAAAGAAAATTAGATTTGCTACAACTTTTGTTAGAAATATTTTTCCATATTTTTATTCGTTAATTAGCTGTTGTTAGATAAATTTCATTGTTAGTCGGAAAAAATTTTTTTGATAAAAATTATCGATTTTCGATCTATCATATCTTCTACATTTAATGTCCGAAATTCAAAAACCAAAGGGTTATTTGTACACAATTTAATGCTCTTTCATATTGGTAAGAATAATTATTTCCCTCAGATGCTTAGTTTTTGAGCAATTACAAGAAAACTGAAAAATGTCGGAAAATTTCATGGTTTTTTGCGATTTTCACTGTGAAGCCGTCATTTTTTTTGTTGGCAAACTTCAGATTCGGATTCAGCACACCAAAAAACATAAGAATCCGTCGAGAAACCTTCTACCCTAATTTTTTCTTGAAACAGGCACTTTTTAACACCATTTGACTGGGCTAAAATATGAAATACGTTTTATTTATTTTTTAGTGCATTTCTTAGGAATAGAAATGCAACAATGCAGCTATTTTTTTCGTAGCTGTAGTGAAATGTAACTCCCGCAAACCAGTATTCAGTATGCGATGTGTCCACTATTGGCGGATTTAAAAACAGAATGTAATTTTTTTCTTGAGGGGTGGGCTATAGCCCCTTTAGCCCCCCCCGTGGGTGCGCACCTGTTTCTCTGTAACCAGAGAATCAGTTTTTGTCGCTTCTGTAGAGAAAAAATGACATATACCTATGCGACGTTAGAACATCAACGACGATGTATAAATAGGTATCTTGTATTATATAGTATTATATTATACGTGGTAGATAGCTACCTACTGTTGAAACCGAACCGTGAAATCCAGAATATACCTACTGTACTGGATATTGGTACAGTATATCCTATCCATGTATACATGTTATACAGTATTATTACCCTAGGAGGGGAAATTTATATAGGTATTCGTCGTAGCTCTAACTTTCGAACTAAATGGTAAATTGTAATAAAATCAATATGAAATGTCATTTCAGAGAGTTATTTACTACAGTATTACCTATTTTATAATATCGTTCCTGAAGAAGCGTGGTCATATAAAACAATAAAAATATACGGAGTTTAGTTTCTGACTTATTAAAGTTCTGCGTTTCATTTAAGATAATTTAAAAACCAGATATTTTCATCACGTACACTAAGTACCTACTTCATGTAAAATACATAAAAAGTTCTCCCGATTCCCTTGTCCGAGTTTGTCAACCAGCAAATCTCCAAATTTGATTTTGAAATGTTCAATAATTTTTCAAATTGTTCTTCCCCTCCTATGTTCATGTACAGTAATAATTAGTGACTTCAAGGGAAACCTTCTACAGCGATCTGTATCTGCTCCCTAGCGGATGTTAGAAAAACCTTAAGGTTGAAGCGTCCGACAACAGAGAGCAATACTGGCGTCCGATGATGGTGGCCTAGTGAACTTCTTAGAACAATACTAATTTGGGTTACAAGATTATAAAACTATAAAAGCACTGAATCCTTCTTGGAACAGGCTAATTACCTAGGTTGCCTAATTATGTAGGATATCGTTAGTGAAAAATCTTGCCATGTACTGCTAAATAATACGATAACGAGATTGAAAACAACTTACCCAGTAATATTTCTGTTAGATTCCCGATACAGAAATCTGACAAGTTGTGGTACCGGTGATGTGGTATGACACGATTAATAAACTTACTTTGTGCGGGGGTTAACCATGATCAGTAAGGTGGTTCCCCCAGGGTGAGACCTCTCCATTGCACTCCGGTTAGGTTGACTCCTGTGAATACCCCTAATGGTGGTATCTCGGGCACACAATTTTTGATAGTGGGGGACTGCGTACGCGCTGTCCCTTTAACAAATTTAACGTAAGAGGAGTTCTTAGAGAACGGTAGTGAATATGAATAATCTTCAGATTCGGAGTAGGGATGCAAAATCGGTAGCCAACAATCGATTTTGACAATCGATTTTCAATCGAGAGCTCACGATCGATTGTACCAATTAATCGGGCTAAAAAATCGATTTTTAATAAAAATCGATTTTTAACACAAAAAAATTAAGTATCTTTTATATAAAAACAGCATGATGAGATGGCTATCTTCTGCTTCAGTGTAGTTAAAGAGTATACATTATAATTCTAATTTGAAATGATTGAAGATAATAAAATTCAAGTTAAAATATCATTTTAATATCATAGGGTGATGAATTACTATTTAATTTCAAAAATTACTTAACAATTAGTTATAAAAGGACCCTATCCTTTATAATAATGTTGACACTTCTCCACTATTCTCATCTATGTCCCATATCCAGTCATTTATTATTTTGTTTATAATTTTTCAAGTTGATTTCTCTTTTTGTTTTGCACAGTAGTAAATTGTACAGGAGTGGGGCTATAAACGTGAATGATTTCCGGAACTTTTCTTACTTTTCTTTTCCTGTTTAGTTCTGTTTTCCTGCTTTAATGTATCTTTACTTTTTGAAATGTATATTTGAAATATATAATTTTTAATGTCTTTGAAATTAGAAGTTTTTTTATTGGCATTATTTTTATTTTTTTATTTTATTTTATTTTTTTTTTTTAAGAGAAGAAGGGAAGGTGTTGTTTTATACTTGTGTTGTTTTAAAAGCCAACCTGTTGGTTTTTTATACTTTGCTGTTGTCTATTCTCTCCTTTTCGTGGGTCTGCTGCGTAGGTACACATACAATACAATGAGTAGTAAAATACAGAAAACAAACACCGCAATGAAAATCGATTTCACAAAAATAATCGATTTTTGGATAAAAATCGGTACGATCAATCGATTGCAAAAAATCGGATCGGAGGTAAAAAATCGATTTTTCGATTTAATCGAAAATCGATTAGCATCCCTAATTCGAAGTATTAGAGGTGTGGATAAATCAATATCTACTTATCGATTTAATCGATTTTTTTTTTTTTTTTTTTGTAACAAAATAGAGTGTATGAAATTTAACCTCTTAAATAAGAGATATCTGTTATTAAACTCGGTTTGATCTAAGTAATTCTAAGTGCTCAATTCGATTTTTTAAAGTAGGTATAGGGTGGAGGCACCGATAGTAGCCACCCCTGCCAGTAGTAGCCATCCATGAACTTTAGATTTGAAAAATAAGGATTTGGCACCACCTTGACATTCGAAATTAGCACCACCGCAGGAGATGTCAGCTGCGCATCCCAACCGTTCTCGCCATAATTAAGAAACCAGTGTGATTAACAACACGCCTTATAACCCAGATGGACTGCCAGCTGATCAGATGAGCTCCTCACCAACGGTGTTGATTAAGGACGTAGTCCTTGTTTACCTCAATATTTCACTTCATTCTAGGACTTTTTGAGATAGTTTCGTTTTATTCACGTTCCTTGGTGATTTCTTGATCTATTTCAAGTTGTTTCACGTAGGATTTTAGACAATTAGGGTCATATTTGTGGGGTGGCTACTACCAGTTCTTGAAAACCTTGCGAATTTCTGTAGTAGCCATGATGTGGCCACTACTGAGTTTTCGTGTTTTTTCACATTAAACATGAAAATAAGCTAGATTTTCATCAGGATCACAGTGATATAATTAGTTTTCCTGAAAAATTAGAGGTTCCAGTAGTAGCCAGGAGGTGGCTACTGCTGGTCCCTAACAGTGGCTACTAATTAAGATTTTGGTGGCTACTACCAGCTCATGAAAACCTAGCGAATGTCTGTAGTAGTCATGACGTGGCCACTACTGAGTTTTCGTGTTTTTTCATATTCAACCTACAAATAAGCTAGATTTTTATCAGTATCACAGTGATATAATTAGTTTTCCTGAAAAATGAGTATTTCCAGTAGTAGCCAGGGGGTGGCAACTTCTGGTCTCTTACAGTGGCTACTACTAAAGATTTTGGTGGCTACTACAAGCGACAGATCTTGGTTTACTTTTCTTCGATTTTCGTAAAACTAATCAACGCATTCGATTTTTAAAAATATCCATTCGATAGAGCAGACATTGGGGTAAAGGAAAAACACGGGATTGGAAGAAAGAACGGAGAAATGAAGAAATTACGTTGTAAATACCGAAACTGGGCTGCTTAAGGGTGGCTACTACTGGTGCCTCTACCCTAGGTAATTCTGAAGAGCACTTCATGGTATGCCCAGTAAGTAACACATCTCTACTGTCTAGGCAAATAGGGCAAGGTGAATAAAAAGGCACTCTTCAAAAATTGAAAATTTTAAAAGATATGTTAAATAGGTACAAAATTCATTTTAAAAAATTGTACCATTCGAAAACTTGGAAAAGAGCAAATTATTAATCTAGCTTCCTAGTTGGAACTAGAAAAATATAGAAATATACCTAATGGATACATTTTGGTTCTTCCATTTGATTAAGACAATTACTTTTTTCATTTTTATAATACATTTTGACATTAAAAATGTCTAAGTCGACGGGTGAACCGGAAATTTTGTTACGCAAAGAATAAACGTCACGCAACCTAAGTTTGATTTTCACCTACAATCAAGCCGTTGCTTGGTGATGAAACTTCTTTAGTTTTCACCGGACAAAAATCGTTCTCCACTCGTTGGAAAGCTCTCGATTTATCACGCATTTCTTTCGTACTTGCTCTTCTATTCATGTCGTAGTTTTATATTTATTTATGATATATATGGATACAGTAAACAATGCCGCTTGTTTGTTGTCACTTGGTTGAGAAGTTAATCTTGGTTATAGAACCTAATTGTAGACGCGCACCATAAGAGAAAATTACCTACCTGTGAATTCATATTCGTGGAAGAATTGGGCATCGTCGAGACTGGCTCACTGCAAATTCAGTAATTGTGTGTCAATAATTATTTTATGTTTTCTAATTGTTATTTTTTTAAAACAGTAAAAAACATTGAAATTACTGTGACATTTTCAATTCTTGGACAAAATTTCATATTGATTTTTAACCCACTTCCCGATATCCAATCGATCTGAAATTTTGCACACGAGTTCATGCTGGCGTACATTTTAATTTATCAAATTTTCGCAAAGAAAAAGTTAGTTATACTATAAATTTTCGAAAATTTGAAATTTAATATGGGAAACCTTACAAGTGTTTTTAAAAAACTATACAAATGTTTTGGAAACACCAACTGAGCAACTGAGGCAACTCTACCGGGAAAATTTTAAAAATGATAACACCGTTAAAGTTAGATAAATTAACTGCCGGAATTCCAGATCTGAAATTTTAGTTTTTAGTGAAAGTTTTAATAAGTTGTTTTAATTTTTAATTTTAGTTTTTAGTATATACTATAAACTATTGAACGTCTGCATAAAATGACAACGAATCCAGAGTCAATAAAATATTAAATGGTTTTCCTTGTCAATTTAATTTAAGTTATTATCAATGTGATTTTGAAACAATGTGATTTTGTTTCAATTTACTGTTGCCAAGAAACTAACAAATATTGAAACAACAATAAAATTAACCGAGAACATGAGAAAAAGAAAGAGTGTCTTAAAAGAGTTTTTAAGACATTAAAAACTTGTTTTTATGGGTTCCTTTATTTTTTTTTTATTTATTTATTTATTTTTTCAACCATCAATCGCTCAGCAGAAAACGCATAGAATACCTACAGCTTGATAATCACAACATAGGTTGGTACCACGCCAAGAGCCTGCTTGCTCTAGAAAGTAGGTAGGACGTGCGAAGGTAACGATTTTCATAGCAAGGATTTGTAACACCTTGTACCTACCACTAGTATTTATCCAATAGTTTAGGAGTTGGATAACCTTCGCGTCATCTCGTTCGATCATGAGTTTTACATCTCGTTTCTTCGACAAATCCTGAGGATTTACGATGAAATGTAGCTTGAAACAGTACCACCCATAAAGTCCGATTATTAATCGACGTTTTCCCCCGAAAATCGATTCTTTCGATTTTCCCAAAAAATCGATTTTTTCACACCCCTATCGACCTGTGACCATCGATGCGGGTATATATCGGCATTCTTGCCATCGATATATTGAAAGCAAAACATCGATGTTGCGAAACATTTTTAATAAATTAGATCATTCATTATCTAAAGATATTTATAAAAAACAAATATCTCTCAAAAATCAAATTAGGCAACTAAAGAGTTCTTAGAAGTAATTCCTCTATGTTCCAATAAATGATTTGTTATAGATAATTAGGCTATGCACTTATGCTGGTATACTAAACATTTTCAAATTTTTTTTAAATTATTGGATAAACCAGCAGAAATTTGTATTTATTTAAACTAAAACAAGTTGATGCAAAAACACATCTTTGTTTTCCTTTTAAAAGGAAGTTGGAGAATACTAATGGAAGAAGTTGGATTTGGAATTTTTTATCAAACCCCCTAATTTTATACCCCCCCCAAACCTATTTAAATTTACCCTTGATTTTTAATTTTTCACCCTGACATTTAAACTTTTATTGCGCAAGTGGGAAAAAATCGGTGGGGCTAACATCGATGATCCAGATTTATCAAATGCCTTACCATCGATTTACCAATTTTTAGTCGTTTTTAGCCATTTTTAGTTGGTTTTTAGCACATTTTTTGGAATTTGACCAAGTTATTGAGCTCAAAAAGCGCTATTTATTTTTTTATTTTGAACGATTGATTTTTTGGTACAAAAACGGAATTTTTATCTCAATCCTAATAAGAATTATAGTCTGGAATAGCAAATATATATCACAGATGTAGCAATGTATTATATGTAAATTTTGTTTTTAAAATTTTTGGAGCCATTGCAGTAGCTTCATTTTCAACAAAAATTCGCTAAAATCGGGAAACCAAAAACTTTTAAAATGGGAAGTGTTTTTTTTTTTTTTTGTTGTTATTTACGTGTAGGTTGATGATAGTCCCATTTGGAAATTTTTAATAAAAAGGCCTACATGTCCTTAATTCAGTTTTTAGGACGTCCCTCAAGCTGGACTTTGTCATTAGAGGGATGACCTATTGGAATTGATCCAGAGGGGTAGGGAAAAACCCAAGCATGAGAAAATAAACCGTATTTTGTGACACAAATTTTTTCGACGCTGCGCAGGCCACAATTCTCAAATGATTTCGTGATATCTTTATATAATATATAAAGGCTGCAAGGTAAAGGGAGTTAAGTGCAGAATTTTTAAAAATGAGATATTTGACTGGTAGATAGAAAAATTTCTCCTCGACAATTGGGTAGCGGTCAATACCCAAGTGCTGCGGTAATTACACGGGAAGGTATTCAGTTGGGTATTTGGCGTTATGTGTACAAAATTCAGTTGCTGTAGTGTAAAGTGAGTCATGTGCACATAACACCATTGGCCCTAATATTTAGCCAGAGTGCAAAGGGAGTCATGTGCACATAACACCATTGGCACTATATTTTGCTAGTGCTAATTCGGGAAAAGGGGTGCAATTTCTCTGGGCAAATGCCCTCCTATTCGCAATCATTCGTAGCCAAAAAGTGCTCATGAGTGGGTGTAGTGGATTTATACAGGTTTTACTTGACGTAGGTAGGCCAAGTCGGACATTTATATCCCGGTTATGCGGGTTGGTCTCCGGGTCACCCCCGCGAGGAATGCGGGCGGAGCCGCCAAGGTCAACTGGTTTGGCGGACTGAAAGGGGAGATAGTCCGTATCGCAGCCGCGTGGAGCGCTAGGCTCGCGTAGCAAGTGCTGGATTCGATCAGTTTGGTACTGAGCCGTTTTGTAATATTCCGGCCTTAGATTTATATCTGAAAGGGGAATATGTTGAGCTTGGTTGAGGTACTGAAAAGTATCCTTCGCTTTTTGTGCATTTGGAGTGTATTTGACACTCGGATCGGCCGTGTAAGCCTGCGTTGAATATCGTGGGTATTCGGACAGCTTGGTCGAATCGTAATGATCGGCTTCAGAGCGAGTCTGGAAGGTTTCCTCGATCCTTTGTATAGGTGAGGCTTGTTCGAATGTTTCTCGAACGAATACGTCGGGCGAGAAGGCGATCCGGACGTGGGGGTCGCGCCTTGCGCTGTCGCTGGGTTCAGCGGACTCGCCGGGTGGCCGGTAGGGCGCACTACGTGGGCTACTCGGCCCGGCTTCGCCGCCGTCCTCCTCCCCTTGCAAGGGGAAATAGGAAGGCCGACGTTCCATCGAAATGATCGAGTTTTAGCTCGTTTCGATGCCTCTATGTGTGAAAAATAGAGGGTTTTGGAGGTGGACTCGCTTGCCAGAGCGTCTTTCCAATGCTCGGATGGCAGGGTCCTACCTCGTAGCCTTGAAAAAGGCTTCCTTAGACGGTAAATTAGAGCGGAGGAGCTGAGTAATTTACCGGCGTGCCCACAGCGGTCGATTACGAGCTTAAGGCTATGTAATCCGGGCGACACGGCTCGGAACGTCCCTCGGGCGTGCGAGCTAAAGAGAATATCGATAGCTGCACCGGGTGGCGTCCTGACAGATGAACTACGTTGGGCAATGAGCAGGATGAATAATCGCTGGACTCGTAGATGCCAATGCGAGATCTGCGTGGAGAGAAGGACTGGCTTGTAGAAAGCAGTAGGAAACCGTTCTTGAGATGACTTCGTAAGGCAGAAGGTTCGTCAGCGTAGAGCGTGTAGAATTCTTCGTACTTCAGAGTGTGTCGTCGTCGAGAGCGGAGAGTGGAATGAATTGCCAGGCTCTGAGCGAGGTATTTATAACCAAAAAGTGGTGGCCACTTTATGGTTAGTATGCAAATTAGTTTCGTCAAATAATTTGGTACGATCAAACTAGCTTCGGATTGGCTCGCTTAATTTCATAAATTCGACTGTGCAATCTCATTGGTTCGCACAGTGTTTTCTCAGTATCTGTGCATATGATAGCTGAGTTGGTCTTCCGAGGTGGTTTCCCTGCGTCCGTCGCTTTGACGGGGTCCCCGGGGGTGGCTGAACGACCTTGAGTTTTCCTGTTTGAGGTTTCTCATTCAAGGCGACTTGTTTCGAGATGTTTGTCGCATCTCTCTCGCCCAGTAAATGTTTGGGGAGGTCGCCTTGCGTGTTATTCTTTAATATTTCACTTTTGAGAGAGAATTTAGTATTTTCTCTCTGGTGAAATATTTTGTTTGACGGAGTTGTAACTCGACGTCTTGTAAATATTTTTGTGGTGTGTCTACCTCTTTTTGGTAGCCCTGAAAAGGGCTGTTGACAAGAGGGGGTGGATTTCACCACAGTGGGGAATCCGTTGCCAAGCATGGTAATATTGGTCGCCAGTGGTTCCCTGTCTGCTGTTCATTTAGCAGACTCCAAATGACTAAACAAATTGATTGCCTATTGTTTGATCGGCTGGGTCTGTATTTTCTGTTTGTCCTTATACCAGTTTATTCATAACTCTTGTGAGTTGGATAAATTCGTTTGATCACACATCTCCGTAAATTTGTGACAAGTGCAATGTCATCTCGGACTTTGAAAATGTTGCGCATGGTGGGAGTTGATTTCCAGCCTCTACAAGAGACGAATCTGCCAGGAGAAACTGTTCTTTATACGGACGAGGTTAGATCAAAGTCATATTCACCAATTTCCATCACAGAAAACTTGATCTATTTAAATTACCAACTTGACTCAGATGACTCATTCAAAGACCACCTTTTTTGTGTTGAAATAGAGTCGAGTAGCGATGAGGAAAGCACGATTGTAAGGAAGAAAATCAAACTCACCAGTAATAATTACCAACCAGAACCATGTACATCAACAGGGGTATGTCAATCTGTCGGACAACTTAGTTTCCGACCTTTCTATGGTGTCGCTATGGGGGGGATATGAAAGTGGGTCAAGTTTTGAGAGAGATAGTCATTTATTTCGGCGAAAAAACAATGCGCGAAGGGCTGTAATCATCTCCAGTTCAAGTGAAGATGAAAATTCAGGTAGTGGAATAGAAAAGTTAGAAGAAACAGATAACAGAGCACATATTAATATTGAATATTGAAGGAACGTTGCTGACGAAGAAAGGAACAGTAAGAAAACGCGGGATTAAAGGGGAAAGTAGAAAAATTAGAGCCCAGCGCAAAGAATTAAGAAATTCTGGGAAACAATACACTACCGAAACCGGGAAGATCGCACCTAAACGACAATCCCGTAGTTTGCCCTTATGCAAGAACATTTGTTCATTATTAGTCACAGATAGCGTTAGAATGAACTTGTTTGAAGAATACTGGGAATGGGGGATTATGACAGAAGATTAGCTTACATGAGCCATTAGCTTCTCCTTCTCTTTTCTTTTAGCGAATTTTTGAAGAAAATTAAGCTATTGCTCTCGCCTCAAAATTTGTAGAATATGAATTTTTGAAAAAAAAATTATGCAGAAATCCGTTTCAGGCTATTCTGAATCATATTCTGAAGTTTAACGCATTTTTTTATGTATGTATATATGTATGTATGTGTATGTATGTATGTGTCATTCCAGACGATAACTGTCCGTAGAATTGTGCTAGAAACTTCAAACAAATTTTGAAATGTTAAGGGCACAAAACGAAAGTTTGTTGGCCAGCTTGATCGGATTACATCTTCGGGTTGAAATTTTCAAAAATGTAGTCAAAAATTTCAAAATAGCCTGTTTTTTGCGATTTGTCGTGCGAAATAATTTTTTCAGCATACTAACATGTGGTATATTCGGAATCAGCGTAAAATTTCCTATAAGAATATGTATCAAGTTTTCAAAAATTTCAAAGTTGAAAAATCAGTCAAAAATCGAAATAATGCCGTTCGCTGGTTGTAAAAATCGGTAATATTCTTCAAAAATTCGCTCATGGGGTCATGCTGCATGACTGGACTTTTTAATGTACATTTCGGGCCCCCCCACCTCATGTACCCAGTGCCCCCCACCCACTCTACGGGCCTGAGTATATATCTTCCTTTTCTACGAAAATTCGATAAAAACGAACTAAAAGTTAAAATAACGTTTCAGGTCAATAATAAAATGCAATAACAGCTCAGATAATTTTTTATTTGATATGGTGAAGCCTCAAGGCCTTCGTCACGCGGTCCAACCAAATCACGTGCTCGGTGACGTTGGTGTAGGCTGCGAAAATGTCGGAATCCTGAGGTTTGACGCTGACGATCCCGTAAAGGTAATGGAGGTCGTTCCGCTCGAAAGTTATCCCGCCTCCGCTGTCACCCTGCTGCACGCTCCTTCCTGCTCGGCAAAGTAATGCACATTGCACATGCAAAATACGTAACAAAATTGTTATTTTAATGTACGTTCTATCAACAAGTTTCCGCCGTGCATGATCTTATAGGCGAATTTACGTAAATTACCATGTTTTAAATTGTTAGCGAATTTTTGAAGAAAATTATGCTATTGCTCTCGCCTCAAAATTTGTAGAATGTGAATTTTTGAAAAAATTTTATGCAGAAATCCGTTTCAGGCTATTCTGAAGTTTAACGCATTTTTTAATGTATGTATGTATATATGTATGTATGTATGTGTCATTCCAGACGATAACTGTCCGTAGAATTGTGCTAGAAACTTCAAACAAATTTTAAAATGTTAAGTACACAAAACGGAAGTTCAAGTTCGTTGGCCAGCATGATCGGATTACATCTTCGGGTTGAAATTTTCAAAAATGTAGTCAAAAATTTCAAAATAGCCTGTTTTTTGCGATTTGTTGTGCGAAATAATTTTTTCAGCATACTAACATGTGTTATATTCGGAATCAGCGTAAAACTTCCTATAAGAATATGTATCAAGTTTTCAAAAATTTCGAAGTTGAAAAAATCAGTCAAAAATCGAAATAATGCCGTTTGCTAGTTGTAAAAATCGGTAATATTTGCATGAAACATTGTCCAAATTCAGATTGAACTACTCTTATGGAAGTATCCCTGTATAACCAATCCTAGAACCATACTGTTTAAAACGTAGGTAGTAGGTGCTTGTTAAAAAAAAAAAAAAAAAAAAAAAAAAAAAAAAGTACTTAATCACAACTGATGAGTTTACTGGGTGAAATATTAGGTGTCCGATTCTATCGGGCGCTCTCTTTAATGTTTTACGCTCAACTGTTTTAGGACTTGATGTAGCTTTAATACTGATTGTGGCTTAGAAAATATCAGCCATGAAATTATGAAGAAGTTCTATTTTTTATGTACGGACTAGCACGCAGACCCAAGGCCTCGCTCCGCTAGGCCGTCAGTAACGTTAATCTCAAGGCCTCCCTCCACTCGGCCGTCAGTAACAAATCAAAAATTCGTTCATGGGGTCATGCTGCATGACTGGACCTCTTTTATGTATGTATGTATGTATGTATATATATATGTATGTATGTGTCATTCCAGACGATAACTGTCCGTAGAATTGTGCTAGAAACTTCAAACAAATTTTAAAATGTTAAGTACACAAAACGGAAGTTCAAGTTCGTTGGCCAGCATGATCGGATTACATCTTCGGGTTGAAATTTTCAAAAATGTAGTCAAAAATTTCAAAATAGCCTGTTTTTTGCGATTTGTTGTGCGAAATAATTTTTTTCAGCATACTAACATGTGGTATATTCGGAATCAGCGTAAAATTTCCTATAAGAATACGAGTATCTATCAAGTTTTAAAAAATTTCAAAGTTGAAAAATCAGTCAAAAATCGAAATAATGCCGTTAGCTAGTTGTAAAAATCGGTAATATTTGCATGAAACATTGTCCAAATTCAGATTGAACTACTCTTATGGAAGTATCCCTGTATAACCAATCCTAGAACCATGCTGTTTAAAACGTAAGTAGTAGGTGCTTGTTAAAAAAAAAAAAAAAAAAAAAATGTAATCACAACTGATGAGTTTACTCTGTGAAATATTCCGTCCTCCGATTCTCTCGGTCGCTCTCTTTAATGTTTTACGCTAAACTGTTTTAGGACTTGATGTAGCTTTAATACTGACTGTGGCTTAGAAAATATCAGCCATGATATTATGAAGAAGTTCTATTTATGTACGTACTAGGACGCAGACCCAAGGCCTCGCTCCGCTCGAAATGTCGAAGATTTCTTCAAAAATTCGCTCATAGGGTCATGCTGCATGACTGGACTTTTTTTAAATTTGAGCGCTTTGCAGAAATTGTTACTTATCTATCAATTGTACGGCCAAAAACGTGTACTAAATAATAGTCTGCTTGGTAGAAGTGATTTTTTTAAATCATGGAACAGGCTTTAACCGGCACTTAAAAGTGAAAAATGTTACAAAATATTGACAAGAAAAACTGAGACTAAAGTAGCGGCGGACCTAATTTTATTGTAACTCAATCTGTATATATGAAACTGAAACTTGGAATGGGACGTCTAAAAACGAATCTTGAAGTCTAGAGCTCCCCAGATCAAGTGAGTGAGCTCCAAAGCTAAGTTCTTTGCTAACCTAAAGCTGAAATTTGGAATGGACGCCCTTGGGGCGTCTAGAAACGAATCATGAAATCTAGAGTCCCCCAGAAGCTAAGCTAAATTCTCCATTTTTGTTTTTACCATATAATAAACATTTTTATTTTGTTTTCCGTGCTGCTTCCTCTTTTAAACTTGTGACTATGTTTGTTGTTCTTGATCGACACAGACCTTGATGATTGGCAACTCCTATAGAGAAACTCGATTGAATAGCAACTTTTACTTCTAATATTCAAAAATCGGTAGTTTCCGTTGCTGGAAAATTTAAAAAATCAGTAACATCCTTAGTTTACGATGAATTTTACTTTGGTAGTGATCAATCGACGCAAAATTTAATGCTCTACAACTTGACTTAAATAGAAAAGTGTTTTGAACGGGTTTAGTTCGTTAAATTTGGGGAACTTTGCAAAGAAACATATATTTAGAGGGGTTTTAGGCAAAAAGGGTTTAAAAGCCTATTTATGTTGATATAGGAACATGGGGAATATTCCGAATCAGCGTCAAATTCCCTATAAGAGAGGCGCATAAAATAATTTTGCCCACCTCGATCGTTCATATTTTCAATGTGCGATGTGAGCACCGCCCACTCCATGCAAGGGCGTACGCAGACTTTTTGCTTTACTGGGGCCAACGGTAATTTTACAAGACCGATATAGGCATAAACAATCATGAAAAAAATGAGGGTAAATGCAAAGTTATAATTTATGAATTGAGAACAACTTGAAAATTATAATTACTGCAACATCAAACGCCTGGGGTTTCCACAAAATAGTTTCAACACTTCATTAACAAATTGATTTTTCTTCTCTTGGATCAACTTTCTGTGTACATTCAATGGTCACAGTCCGTTAAAATGGGCTTCTGACATGGTTGACCTCAACCATGATTTAACCCTTCTCAACGAGCTGAATGACCTTTCAATTGTGCACGTTGTGCACAGCTGTGTGAGAAGAACGTTTAACGCCGATTTCACTTGGGGGTGAAATCCCTTGGTCTCTTGCAGTACATTGATCAAATTCAATTCATTCAATTTTTCTATAGTAAGACCCTTCTTCATCCAAAATGTATGCTCAGCTTCGTTTCAATGAGGGTATCCAGACCATAAAAATTACAAAAGTGGGTCAGTCGCTGTTTGAGTTCTTCCTTTGACATTTCCAACATCTTCGATGGATGAAGTATCAATCCCCCTAAAGCTGTTACATTATCATCCGAAAATCGGTCTTGTAATGAACTTAATAGTGAATCCAATTATGGAATGTACAGAGATGCGTATAAATTTGTGTGATGAGATAATTCGGGAATAGGTAGTCTACTGGGGCAACTGCCCCAGTTGCCCCACCCCTGCGTACGCCCTTGACTCCATGCTGCCCTCCCTACGAAGCAATGCCTCGGCTTCCAATCCTCCTTTGTAATATTATGTAGCGACTGTCAACAAATACCCATGAAACTGCCTATAGGTAATGATTTTGATGGCAGATTTTTATGACAAGTAGTAAGGCGTTCAGAATATCAATTTTTGAAGATTGGACTTTGTCAACCACAACTGAACGGCTCTACCCACAAAAATCGTTTTGGTATCTTCGGATTTGTAATAGTACCTAAGCTTTATCCGCCTGATCCAATCCCAACCTCATTTGACGTGTTTAGTAGTTCCACACATATCAGGATTTTCCTTACTTACGAACTTGTTTACCGGATCAAAGTCGATAGGGAAGTCCGAGCTAACGACGAAGGAGGTGGTTCGGAGGAGTTTACTACTAAATGTTGATCCGAAACTATGCTATCATTTTGCAAACACCCGCATCAAAATCGGTCAAGCCGGTTGGGCCTCGACCTTGCACAAACAGACAGACATGCATAGTTCTAGAAATCTTTTATATAGGAGGATAAAATACGTAGGTATGCCAAATTGGGTGGGTTGTACAGCTTCCTCGGATATTGTAACATGGACGCATAGAATTAGTTGAAGAACAAAGTACAAGTCGATATGATTGAATACAAAATAGAACAGTAATATGTTTAGACACGCGAGTATACGAAATAGGGCTATAATTCATCTGTACGCATGCGCATACGGTACCATCAGTCCAACGGCATTCACCATCTAAAATATAGGTATATATATGGCGATGGAATTGATAGGATATTATCATGAGGTTTACCCTCAAAATCCTTGAAACTTTCTTCAAAATCGGTTTATTAGTCTCAAAGTGTCGACCAATATTAGTATTTCGCATGTGAAATAGTTATTAACAGCTAATCGCGATTAAATATAAAGGGGAATCACACTGGACATTTCCCCAATAATCCCATTAGTTTGAAAAAATCGGACTGATGAGTCATTAGAAATAAAAAATCATATTTGTTCATGCTCACAGATTACTATTAATTCAACGTTAATGAAATTCATAGGCCATAATTTAGGAGCTAACTCGCACAATCTCTGACTAATTTCATAAAACTGGTCCATTCGTCTCTGAGGTTTACCTGTGCCAATCAATTTTGGGATTTGAACAATCGCAATAGTTATTACTCATCCAATCGTGATATAATTGACATGGCATATTCCTGGAACATATATCCAACTACCCTCAGAATTTGAACGACATCAGACCAATAGATGATGAGAAATCGGCGTTATAAGAAATTCGCGTTTGCGCATGCGCACAGGCGACTATTAATCCTACGTAAGTGAAACTTGTAGGAGATCGTCTATGAGCTAACCTGCACAATCCCTGAACATTTCATCAACATCAGACTAAAACTTAAAAATCGCTAAACTAGGCCTTAAGCACGTAAGGCACTGGGACCTAAGCTGCTGTGACAACCAAGCTATAATATCGTAGCTAAGTTTTGTGCCAATTTTATGAACTATAAACAAGTATCGTTTGGTAGAAGCTTAGTTTCTCTTGTAGTCGACTAGTTACCAGCCTAGTTATAAGTAGGATACAACGTCGGTAGGTACATCCGTTAAATTTGTTTGGTTATCGGTGCAAGTAACCAGTAGGTACCTTTTCGTTAGTTTAGGAGCATACAAATTCTTGGAAGAAATAAACGAAACAACCAATAGTTTATTAACAAAACTGCAATAAATAAGAAGCTTTAATCATTCTCTCAAAATGTAAGTAAGTCTGTATAAAGTTACGAGCGAATAACAATTTGTTTTCTATAGGGAAAATGCGGATTTATTTAGGAAGCTGCTGGGCGTGACGCAGTCTGAGGGCGTTGACGACGCCTTGGAGCCAATCAGCGTGCTCGGTGATGTTGGTGTAGGCTGCGAAAGTATCTAAATCGAGAGGTTTGATGCTAACAATCCCGTAGAGGAAATGGCGGTTGTTTTGGCGAACGAATGTGATCCCTCCACCGCTGTCACCCTGTTGCACGCTCGTCCCTGGTAGATAATAATAACCTATTATCCATGTGATTGGGGAGTCGACAATACCATTTTAAGAGTGGATCGTAAAATAGGTACCTACTCAACTTAGGGAATTGACTATCTGGTGGATTGCAATGGATAAATGGCTTACCGTCGTCTGCACTGACTTTGCTCCAAAAATGCCTGGCTTCGTTTTGCAGTTTCAGATGAGGGATATTATCATTTTTCTAAGGTTCAATGGTAACACTAACTCTCATTGACACTTAACAAACCTACCAAAAAGTTTGCAGCAAGTTTTCATTCAGTTTATCATATGTCATAAATACAAAATTAACCGGCGGTGCACGTCTGGTCACCAGGTCCTCCCGAGGGGCCTGGAGAGGCGACACGTTTGGCCACATAAAAAGCCACCCATGTGACCACAGAGCGATAACAGCATAAAATGTATCTATTTAAGTAGTACAGATATTGGACCTTTGCTGTTATCCAACCGCCAGCACCTCCAGCGCTGCCTCCAAATAGTATACGATTGCCCGTAATCTATTGCATCGTTATCTTTGCTATCTAGTGGTTGTTTGAACTATAACCAATGAAACAAGAAAACTGAATCTAGCTGTTGTTAGAACTATAACCAATGAGAGTGGAAAAAATGAGCTTTATTAGCTTTCCGTCACTCCTCGGTCGTTTTCACTAGCGCAGCGCATGTGCTCTGTGTCTTCTTTATAAAATTAATTTCGTTGCTCTTTACGATACAGTTGAATCAAAGGAAGACGCTGGCCTCCCCGTCGACGATGATTAGCCCACAAGGCCATCTCAATGCATACTCTACCTTGGAAAAAACACTCGCGCTTTTGTGTTAATTTGCACATTTTGGTACCTACTTTTAATTTTGGCTATTGTCCCCGTTTCGGGTTTGATTTAAATGTTTTAATACACGGTGCTGGTTATATTCATGCTTTATACTCATTTTCGCACCCTGATCGTGGTGGTCGTTTACTATCTGGAGGCAACGCTGGAGGAAACAGGATAACAGGAAAGTTGTTGATTGAGCCGAAGGTCGGTATCTTCTTAACAACACGAAGAGCTGATCCTGTCTAATAGTAAGTGTTGATCGGTTGATATGAATATGCAGTATAGTGAAATCTGTTTATGAAGATTATAAACAGAACAAATGTGTCATTCACCACAGGTGGAGAAAGATTTACTACAACTGAAAAACGGACTAGATGAGGCTAATGACTTGAGAATTTGACACGATTTATGACATTGCTAAGTACACTAATGCAGTATAATTACTTGTGGCGAAAGGTATCGCGTTTTTTTGGTCAATCGTGCTACCACCCCTGTGTCCAAAAGTTTTACGTTCGTATTAACGACGACAAATCAGTGGCAAAACAATTGGCGGGAACATTTGTCCATGTCAGCGGATATAAGAACTTTCAAGAGGTATTTTTCAAATTACCTAGTTGTGCAGTTCTCCAATTTGCAAGAGTTGCAACAATTTACTAAATTTTTGGTAGAGAGGAGAAAAAAAAGTCTGCCAAGTTGGTGGGGCAGTATTTGATTTTGGTGTAGAATTAGTTGAACAACAAAGTACGAGTCAAAATTATTGAATGAACAGTAGGTAATATATGTGTAGACGAGCTAATGTGCGAAAAAGGGATATTATTCAGGTTTGTGCAAGTGCATACTCTACCACTAACCCGAGGGCATTTGCCATCTTAGGTATAAGTATGTAGAGCGGTGAAGTTTTAGGAGATTGTCTAGTGGTTGACCAAATTTGTCCATTGGTGTCCAAGTTTTGCCAATGTCAACTAATTTTATTTTTGCTCTAGTGCAATAGGTATTTCTCAACCAATTGTGATACAATCCATAGGGCATTTTCCAGAAATATAACCGGAACTACCTCCCGACCAATAGATAATGTAAGATTGACGTTATAAGAAATTCACGTTTGCGCAAGCGCACAAGCTTTTACTGATCAGACAGCAATGAAAGGTATAGGGAACCGTCTAGAAGCTACCTACTCACTCAGAAAATGTCTTCAAAATCGGACTATAACATATTATGTTTAGGCGTAACAACGATGTACCACTGACACACAGACGTACATCAGACAGACACGGAACCAAAATTGATCAGCAAGCTCTGAAATGCAGCAAGTAGGTAAATGGAAATTTTAATTTTGAAAAAACTCAATTATTTCTACTTTTTTCCCTGTCTTTGTTAAAGAGGATGTAAAAAACATCCGTTGAGTGCAATAAAGGTGGAGCAAAGTCAAGCCAGACGTTGGTAAGCACAACACATTGGAATATATATGGTAAATGGTTTGAAGTAGCGTTTGACAAATCGAAACACTAAAATACACGAAACACAAACAGGTAGGTACATTTTATATACGTTCAATTAATTTCGGCGTTTAAAATCAGTGCCAAGTTGGACGGAGTTCCATGAATTTATGGATCATTGAAATACGTGTTAATCGGGAGGATAAGAATAATATCGAATTATAAATTTCCGAAGCAAAAGTTGCAAAGAGTGTGAAAAAGTGGTTTGTTAGAAGGTGATTTCGAAGAGAGTTCTAGGGGATGATCTAATCCGTTTAGCTGAAAATTCCATCAAAATCTGATGAAAACATTGGAAGTTACGTACAGATAGACAGCCACAGAATACTTGGGTCTTACACGTCCAAAACGTTAAATTTTAAGGGTAATTTGATCTTAGTACGAAAAAAGCCACAGTTCCTTTGAGCCTGACGGCTAAAATTAAAAAACATGAATATGCTTTAGCCGTACACGACTCACTCCTCGTCGATTCTCTGAACCCGACCCCCCATCGGCCTCTGAACTCTGTTTATCATTCTGCCATCAATCCTAAAACATGGAATCATGTTTTAGCTCCTCGCTCTCACTTTATTATAGAAATGATCACGACCATTGAGCTCTTGTGAGATGATGATCTCCTAATAGAAACTCGCGAGTAAACATTGACTTTATTATAGAAATGATCACGACGATTGAGCTCTTGTGAGATGATGATCTCCTAATAGAAACTCGCGAGTAAACATTCACTTTATTATAGAAAGAGGCTAAAGAGGCTACATACGAAATTACAGCTTCCTATAGTGTAAAGTATAGAAATTACCTATTAAAATAATTTAACCACCGCTTCACAAATCTAACCGTTCTCGCAATATTCGGATCACCAGCTATGAATCACATAATCGAAACACCAGCTCAATGAAATCATCAGAAATTAACAAGCGGTTGCAATCATGTTCACAATATCAATAATTGAGAATGATCACCTGTGTGTAAACAATTATTCATATAACCATGCTCATAACTCAGCTTGTTGGCCACGCACTTCGCAGTAGTTAATATAGTATGGTTGGATAAATCGAGAGCTTTCGAACGAATGGTCAACGAATTTTGTGGGATGAAAAACGACGAAGTATCATATCCCTAGCAACGACTCGGTTGTAAGCGGAAATCATCACAATTATTGGCGCTACTTTCGTTGCACTCTCGTGGGACATTTTTCGGTAGTTAGGTCACGGCTAAAGCATATTCATGCTAAAATTCTTTACCTAACAAAAATTAACAAAATTTTCTGCTATCTATGTTGGGAGTAATATTAATGGTCATGCTGAATATTTAACTCATCAGTTTTTTCTTCTAGTTGTATTACAAACAAAATGTTCACTAAGACACCTGCTGACATTGGAGTTTAATCAATAGCTTTGAACCATAACCATAAACAATGTTAGTACAACTTCTACAATTAATTAGCACTTCGGTTACTCAGGAGTAGTATGTTTTTTGAGAATCAACCCAGTAGGTAATCAATTCCTTTGTTGAGCACACCATAGATGAACCTTCAATGAATGTAATTTAATTTTGCAGAGTCTAGACGAAAGGCCCATTGAAAATGATAGGTATAGAGGGAATCGAATTGCAGGCAATGAAATATGGAAGAGAAGAAACGAAACAATGGAGAAGATGAAACAACCAACATGCGGCCAGACTGAAGACATTCCGTGAAAATGAACCTCAGGTGAAAAGGAAAAATGGTGGTAGATAATGCAGGATTATGCGAGTTAGTGAAGAATAGGTACTACGCAATACGAATAGGTACGTATTGATTGATTATTCAGGTGTTGGACAAAAGTGGACGGACGGACAAAGACAATTGGAATACCAATACATACATGCAAAAAACTGCAGAAATCATTTGTACTCGCAGTTCTATAGGTACCTACTAATTCAACATATTTCTTCACTAGTCAAAAACAGTCGTATTTCGAGGAGTATATTGCAAGTAAAATGAAAGTAAATGTTAGTCAAGACAGGTGGTGAGTAGCAATCTTGATTACATTGTTTAGTATCCATGATGCATGTGGAATGTGTGAGTTTCTACGAAACAATTTGTCCCGCCTTTTTAGAAGTTGGTGTTCTTTGTACCCATGTTGTATAGTTCATTTGTCGTCGTTGTCGTGTTACTTTAATAAATTCCGTTTCGTCCCCGTTTATGTTGTGCTTAATTTACAAAATTCATTATTTGAATTCATACCACAAAACATGGCGCAGTCTAGTAGTGCTAGGTTGTGTTGAAATTTCAACAAAATCACGAATAATCACGTGGATAGTTCTTGTTAAGCAGTGAATGTCATCCGTCAGCCATGGATTACAATAAGCCTTGTGTATTGAACGTTTTGAGTGGTGACTTAGCCACGAATTTTAAACAATTCGCTAATGAAGTTCGAATATATGATGTTGCCACGGAAACGGTGAAAAAGTCGCGAGATGTTCAAGTCACCCGTCTGAAGAATTTGTTAGGATCCGAGGCGCTGAGAGTGTGTATGATCGATCACCACGTTGGCCATTGAGGATGAAATGATCAAGGGAATTTTAGAAGTTTTACAGGCCCATTGTATCCAAAACAAAATGAAGCTAGTTTGCATTTTCCGTTTCCTAAGCAGCAAACAGTTACTGTTTGAGTCATTTGATGCTTTCCGGGTAAGTGTGAAACCTAAAGCCTAAGAATCAAAATTAGCTGCAATGTCGAAATCTGCTGCACCTCAAGAGTCCTCGTCCGAAAGAGCATGTCGACATCTTTCCTCATAGTTCCCAGGAAAAATGTCGGCGGTTAACTCCTTATCGACGATATTCATAGTAGAGGTGTTGAGAAAATATCACTTTTCAAAATTGATTAAATCAACAAGGATTTACTTATGCATGTTTCAGTGAAATTTACCTCGTTCTGATCCAGTCCCTGCGCAGAATTTATCGTAAGTGATGAACCGAAGGAAGGCATCAGGTGACCGGTGGCGACATGTGTCGTAGTCCCAGTAAGGGAGCTTTGCAGCTTTGAGCTCCTCGCTAGGCTTACTGCTTTCGTCCAACCCCCAACCCACTACCTGTAAATTCGAATTCCATGGAATTATGAGAATCATCAAGGCCCCATAAAATTGTAGACATTCATTTGTTTCCTGTAAAATAAATGTTTTTTTTTTTTTTTTTATGTATGGAATATGACATACGTACCTGCCTACTTAATTTTGGATACTTAGTAATTGGTTTATTAGAGAGTTTTGGGCGACTTCAACTTAACGTCACCCGTTACCGTAGTCTTGAGGGAGCAAACGAAGATGCTAACCCAAATGGAACCGGGAGAACGGTTGCCTTAATTTTGATGTCACGTTAACGGTGGTTGGGTAACGCGATATTTTCCCCCCAGCTGTCTTGTTGTCTACTGGTTGACTAATCAATTTCTTCATTTCGATATGAAACGCCGATTTTCAATCCTGAATTCGAATTTCATGTTAGTTTCAATCAGACGATAACTGTCCGTAGAATTGTGCTAGAAACTTCAAACAAATTTTAAAATATTAAGGGCACAAAACGAAAGTTCAAGTTCGTTGGCCAGCTTGATCGGATTACATCTTCGGGTTGAAATTTTCAAAAATGTAGTCAAAAATTTCAAATAAGCCTGTTTTTTGCGATTTGTCGTGCGAAATAATTTTTTCAGCATACTAACATGTGGTATATTCGGAATCAGCGTAAAATTTCCTATAAGAATATGTATCAAGTTTTCAAAAATTTCAAAGTTGAAAAATCAGTCAAAAATCGAAATAATGCCGTTCGCTGGTTGTAAAAATCGGTAATATTCTTCAAAAATTCGCTCATGGGGTCATGCTGCATGACTGGACTTTTTTTTAGTTTTCAATTCGTAAACAGGGGATGGATAGTAAGCCTCAAGTGTGGAACACCGCGGTTTAGTTGCACTTATAGGTCATTAGTCGTTACGAAATTCATGTTTTGGGGTTTTCCGTTGGGCAAATTATCAAAAAGTATGAAAAAGTATTTATCTCTATGTCAATGAAACAAGATTTTACCTGAAAAAATCATCAGAGGAGGCAGCACTTCACGCAAAGTTCACGAGAAAATAGCTGAGAGTTCAGGTAAACTAAGAACAATACTGCGAAGAAGTAGTGTCTTAAAACTCAGTTTTCTCATTTAAAATATGTGAAATAATAATAGAAACAAGGCTCTAATCGACCAAATAGAGCCTGAGCGCAAAAGAACGGAACTTTTTGATCGAGTTGAAGGCTAGTAAAGCTGGACAGCGAAGATGGACTTCAGATGGCACATTCGGTTTCTACGCGACTTGAAACGTAAAATAACCAAGTTTGAGGGGTGTTCAAAAACCTACCTTCTACATCAACATAATTAGTTGGTAATGAGGCATTTGAAAAGAAAAACTATTATATTTACTTCAGTAGTATTCGAGTAATTTTGAGGTGAGCAGTAGGGTTACATTTACAGGAAGGTTAGGCTGGTGTCGTGTGCCTTTAGGTCCCCAAACGGGTGACGTTAAATGAGCCATTCTAACGTACGACGTTGCTAACGTCCCCTCAAGGTCACGTACTCTTGGGTACGTTAGGGTGACGTTAAGGGTACGTTAGTGGTCACCAAAAACTCTCTATTGTTTTCAATAATAAACCTATATCTTTGTTGTAATCAATACGAAAAACATTCCTACCCTCCGTTTGTTGGATTTTGTTTAAGATTCGCAGAGGATATTTTGATTTATTATTTTACCAAGAGAAAAAATGTTGACCAATGAGAAAAAATATTGAACTCTAACGAAAACTTTGTTTTAATACGTTTCAAAATAACCGGAGTGAAGTTAGCAATCGATTCCACTAATAGAAAATATTGCCAATAGACGTTAGCAATACTTTTAGCAATACATTTTTTCCCCCGATTTTTTCAAAGTTAAGTATTATGATAGCAGTACAAAAAGGTTCAGAGAGTTGAAAAAATGATGAAATTTCCAGAAACTGAAATTGTTGAAAATTGGCCTAAAAATGAGTTGCTATGTGAGTTTCTAAGTTATTTCTGAATTTTTATCCATTCTATAGATATATATTTTATCCATTATATAGATAGATAGAAAAAAAATTAAACTCAGAATGTGTTTTAGCCTTGGCACCTCTAACCGAAAAACGTAACAAATTTTCGTTAACACAAAACGTTTCGTTTTCGGTGAGAGATGCCAAGGCTACATTTTTTTCAAAAATTAAGAGATACCGAGTTTCAATTTATTTTCAAAAATTCGTTGGAGCGTTCAAATATCTATAAAACCTTCGAAATTCACATAACTGCCCTTGCGCGTTTTATGTAAAATGCATGTATATAAGCGCAGAAGTACTTTCTAGTACAAAAATAATAAACCTTTATGTAATAATTAGTATAGTTTTTAAATGATATTTTGATACAGCTTGATTGCACTCACCGTGCCAATCATGCCAACACGAAAAGTTCCCTCAGATGTCCAATCGATGCAAGCTGGAAGGACAACACTACTGAGAGCGATACTGTGCACGAGATCTAAGGCGGCGATATCCTGCTCGTAGCTGTTGCTTTGCCCTCTGTACGCTCTTTGAGGGATGATCTCTCTCACCTGTGAAACCGGAAATCAGAATTACAAAAGGAATGAAGTATCTATTCCCAAACCAGCTAACCTCCTAAGGATAGTTAGATTTCACCACGAAAGAAATGGCGTGTGTCACTAGGGTCATTTGCTAACTAGGACGAAGCTTATTCTGTGATGATGAGTTAGCCTGGACGTCATGGTATTTACAACGAGATTGGAATTTTTGAACACTCTTACAAATATTGTTTGTGTTCCAAATTGAGTCAAATTTTTGGATTTTTCCAGACTGATTTGTAATCTTGACGAATGGCTGGACCCTATGATCGAGTTAATTTTTTCGTAACTCTTCTAAAATTATTACTATTTTACTCTTAAAAATTAGGTAAAATTTGCCACTAACCAAATAGTTTATAAGTTTATATTGCAAGAACATATGTGTTCAAACACATAGGTTCTCGCAATATTTGAATGGCTGATTGAATAAAATAGTTGGAAAAGAAAAAATTATGATCACAACCGTAATATTCCCAGCTGGAAATCCATTCCTCGAGTTTCTCATTTGGCAATTCATATGGAGGGAGCGGAAAAAGGTTTACCGCCCAAATTATTGAAGCATTTCGTTGCCTAGGTATCTCAGATGGGTAAATACCGCCCAGAAATTACATAGAAGTTCGTAGGAATAAGTAATTGAGGATAAAAGCGGCGGCATGTCTCACATGCCATACGTCTAAATCGAGCTGACAACAAGTGTATGTCACACATGCCATACGTCCATTAGCCATTCAACCTCGTCAACCGATGACGTCCAGGCTAACAATGGTCGTCTGGCATGCCATACGTCCGCAAAAGGCTAATCATGAATAAGGAGAAAATCTGCAAGATTCCTGAGCCTCAAAATGTGTTTGGTGCCTAGGCTGTATTCCGTGGTTAACTATAAATAACAAGCAACACGTAGCGTTTCCGTTTTTAAGGTCGCGTTTATCGACTTCCTTTGATCGAATATTATGGCGCAAACTACATGCTATGAATCAGTGCCTAACTAGGGAATATTCTTAGGTCATTGTACCAAAACACCTCACTACTTGTAAAAATTGGTGAAGAAAATTCCCCCCTCCTATGCGATAACAAAAGGTATCTTGGAAGATGAAGTGCTATCATCCCTTCTGAGTAGTATCCGAATACCAATCCTGGGCCACCGACTTCAATCTCTGTTGAAAATGCTTTTCTGTTAAATCTCTGATAAAAATGATTCCGACTTCAATCTCTGTTAAAACTGATTTTGTGCTAAACCCTGTTAAAAATGCTTTTCTGTTAAATCCTGTTGAAAATGCTTTTCTGTTAGACCCTTGATAAAATTTTTCATCACAAAACATCAGAACACATTTTTTATCACAAAACATCAGAACCAGTGACTTTTGGGGGGTATGTTAAAAGAATAACTTTTATAATAAAAATGGCATCGATCGAAATTTATAAAAAAGCAGCCAAAAAAACTAACTACTCGTCGTTTAAAGATTTGGATAAGGGGGCTTACGATCTCTTATCAAATTGTATACAAAATACGGAATATGGTGAAACTGTTGTTGTTACTATTAATACTGAAAATGGTGAATTAAATTTATTTTTACCCAAGACAATTTCTGGTCGACTTCTTGAACATGTTAGAAACGACCCGGAAAATCACCCCAAAAAAATTATTTATAAAGGAATTGATAAAAAGACAAAGGCTTTTCTTATTGACTTTGAGTAAATATTATAATTTCTTTATCGTTTATATAAAGAAAATCTTTATATAAATAACCCTTTCCCTCCAATCACCACAAATTCATAAAAAAATCATTTTTCTATCCTAAAAAATGTCATAAAAAATCATTTTTCTATCCTAAAAAATGTCATAAAAAATCATTTTTCTATCCTAAAAAAAATGCCATAAAAAAATACTATGTAAACATAGTATTTTTTCAGAAAGAGAATTGTAAAGTTTCCTTAAGAACTTTTTAATGAACACAGCTCATTAAAAATAAAATCTCCTTTATACCCCCAAGCATTCTGAGCTTTAGCAAGCGTAAAAATTATCCTCAAACTGCTTCTTCAGTATAGCTTTATACACAATATAAGCCACTTTTCTAAGTTGATGTTCAGTGGCATTTTTAGGAACCTTAATATTTTTTTTATTAAGGTCTGCTTCAACTTTTTCTTTTGTATGGAGTGGTGGTTTACCATTGATACCCAATAAACGTTCTTTCAACAACAATTTACTAAGTCTATACTCCTCCAATTGATGTAAAATATTCTCTAGTGCGTCAAGGTTTTTTTCATAAAATTGAAATTTAGGTGTCTTTACAAACTTCCAGAAACCTCCATGTTCTTTACATAAATCTAATGCTTTGTCGTCTAAACCCATATCTCTTTATTTATTATAGAAAATATTTTTTTTTCCGGGGACTCATCTTTAAGTATTCAATTCAGATGAGGGGTATGTTAAAAAAATAATAGTTTAAAATTGTTAGTTTTAATGAAGGTTCTTCATTAAAACATATTGAACAAGGTTGTTCTGAGAGAAATGAGTCGATCTCTCTTTGAAATAGTGCCTGCATGCGCCATCTATCGTTTGAGGGGTTAGTTAATATGAGAGGGAGAGAGAGAGTGTCCGGGGAGGCGACGAAATCTTATCTGGAACCGGTTTCATCGCCCCGAGCCTGGTCCCCCCTCACTGACCTCATTCGTCCTCGGAATTTATTATTCAAGATAGCGGAGCGTGTTTATCATCTCAACTGGTCGCTTTTGGTGTGGTGGGTAACAATCCCGCTTCATAATACAGAGGTTGTGAGATCGATGCTCGCCTCAAACCGAGAAATTTTTTTTCCTTAATAGTGAGGATACACTCTCGACGAGGTTTTAGATGTCGTTATTAGCTGATGGGCCCTTTAAGCTAATAATTAATCTAATCCCACCTCGACGGGAGTGAGAGTCGACCTTATCGTCAAAATCTCCTTCCTTAACTGTTCTGCTCTTAATTTCTACTTAAAAACAGCAAAAACCGAAACTCCAACGTAACTGAAAAAGCCAAGTTGGAATGACTCATGGACTTGAAACTCCATCGAAGTCGTGCAAGGTTGCGCCATTCAAAGATCCCCTCTTATAAACAGAGGTAGAGATCGTTCAGGAATGGATGCTGTGTAGAAATTAAGAAGCCAGAGAATGTGCGGTTAAGTTGGGACATTTTGCTGAAATTTCCTTTGATTTTTTTATGGGAATTCATTTAATATCACTTAGGCAAAATATTTTTAAAATCATCTGCTCTGAAGCTCCTTCTGTGATTGATTCCAGTTTCATGTGTAATGTAGATGAAAACTAGAGTCATTAAAAATATTATAATTACGAATATCTTATCGATAAACAATGAAAGATTCAAACAGTCCATATTTATCATAAAAAAAATTTAAAATTTCGTGAGTTGTAATTCCTCAGAATAAAAACATCCTTGAATTTCCTCTCCATTTAAATCTCTTATTCTATAAGTAACAGGGTTCGTTCTTAAAATCTCAGCTATTTCAAAAATTTCTTTTGTCCAATTTGCTTCATATTTATTTGCAAAAGTTTTCTTCGATTTCGTAATTCTTACACGATTTCCAATTTTAAATTTCTTTTTTCCATTTTTTCCACTCTTTTTAAATAAATATCTCAGGATTTCATTTTCATTTTTCGCGTCAACTTGAGCAGGTGTCATCCCAATAGAACGATGAACATCCTGTTTGTTATACTCATTAACTAATTCCTGTAGAATATCGATCCAATTTTTATTTCCATTCACCTCGAAACGAATTTTCATTTTCTGATTCAAAGTTCTGTTAAATCTTTCTATAATTGCGGATTTTTCTAAACTTTCCGTGTGATACATTTTTATGTTATACTCGTCTAAAAGTTCTTTGAAAAGTCTATTTTCAAATTCTAAACCTTTGTCCGTGTGAAGGAGTTTAGGGGTAGAATGGTTATGAAATTTCACATTTTCCAAAACGTCTTTGAAAGCTTTTGAAACTGCTATTCCGTTTTTCTTTTTCAATGGAATTGACCAAACGTACTTTGAAAAAGTATCAATGATATTCAACATGTAACCGAACCCCTTGTTTTCATTCTCGTATTGTTTCATTATAATCAAGTCCGCAGCCCAAAGATCATCTTTTCCATGAGTAACAATTTTTCTTTTCTGAAATCTTTTTCTAACGGGTTTATGTAACTCTTTCGCAAATTCTAACTTTTCGTTTTCAGGTAAATTTATAACTTCAGTTTCAGGAATTACGTTAGTTTCCTCATTCGGATTTTTTATAAATTTACTTTTGTTAGTCTCACATTTATCACATTTAGTTGAAATTCTCCACCTTCCGTTCACAGTTTGTACAATTTCCGCGTTTATATTTTTTGTTCTTTTCTTACACTTATGGCAATAAATTTCATCCTCCATGTTTTATTTAAGTCTAATACGATTTTTTTAATGTGTCCGGTACCTTACCTTCTATAGCCCAATCAAAAATGGCACGAATTGGTGCTTTTTCTCCGTTAGGATCTTGAATGAATTTGCTCTTATGAGTTCTGCATTTAACACATTTAGCTGAAATTCTCCACCTTCCGTTCACAGTTTGTACAATTTTCACGTTTATATTTTTCGTTCTTTTCTTACACTTACAGCAATAAATTTCGTTGTACATTATTTATTTAAGTTTAATACGATTTTTTTTTAATGGAGATCACTCCATTAAAAATATATAGCTTATAAAATAATTATAAAATTTCCTTTTTAATCATATTTTTAGCCGGGTCGTACACAAAATTCGATCCACTTACAATAATAGCGTAACACGTAGTACCTACTGCGCTACTTCTTGCTGCTTCTACAAATGTATTGAAATCAACATTGAGAATCAAATTATTGCTTTTACCACTAGATAGACTCTGAGGTTGATCAGACAAATCGATGCTAAAAATTGGATATTCTTTTTTGAAAAAATGAGGCATGATGTATGGAATAGATTGTTTAGAACTTATAGTCTTTTTGAACTCTAAAAATGCATCGTAAGCCAAACCATATCTATTTTTATTGAAATCTAAATCCTGCGTTTCCTCAGGATACCTTCTACCTCCTAATTCAAGCCAATAATTTTTCACATCTTTATGATGGAATTCAGAATTGTTTTTTGTCTGATCGTTCAAAACATCAGTTTGAAATACCACGAAGCACCATAATGGGTTATTAACGTTTCTGTAAACGCTAGATAAATCGAACTGTAACGAGTTTCCAGTAACGTTCCTAACTATGCATTGCCAACTTTTAAATTGGAGTTGATACGGAGTGCTTCTCAAATCTGCGATCAAATTAACTTTTGCTTCATCCACGTATTCAATCACCGGAACTCTCAAAACGAAAGAGGTAATTTCTACAACACCTTCATTAGGAATAATATTATCTTTTTTCCATCTAAAAATAATATTATTGTCGCTGTTTCTCACAAAAGTTATTTCAAAACCTCCCTTGAAAATTGGAACTGTTCAATCTTTGGAAAAACCCAAACCTAAGTCACCAAGGTAACCAACAGCATTGAAATTCCCTCCTCCGATAACTATTGAGTTGAATCCTGAATTCATACCTTGTCCGTTATAATCTTTTGGACATTCTTGAGTAGCAAAACCTTCCACCAAGCCACAAATGCCCGGATTTTCAATTTCATCTACTACCACATTGTGTTTTTTCACTTCTATACTCGAAAACATATGACCTACGAAATTATCTACCAACTTAACAGTATCTAAACCTGAATACTCCTTGGTTGGATCTTTTGACTTTAGAACTCCCTCCACGTTATATTGTATATCTTTAGACAGAAAATCGTCGCTTAAATCTATTTTGAAAATTGTTCTTTTATTCTCTGCATTTAAATTCTGAGTTGAAGTTGGATTAAAGGTACGAAATTGCTTTCGCACAATAAAGTCTTGATATTTATCAAATACCTTTTTAGTTTGATGCATACTTTATTATAGTAAATATAATTTTTTTTTTAGACCCGGTAATTTACCGGGTCTAAAAGTTTTAAAAATTTCTTTTAACGTGAACAGTATAATTTTTATTTACTATGAAAAAATTAATTACTTTTCAGCAACAAGTAAGCTTTAATATCGTTGAATCGAATGGGTTCGTTATTTCCCGTGGTCGTTGACAATTTTATCATATTTATTTCTTTCAGTCCTTTTCTTAGTGGAATGAAAACTACTTTCTTTGGTTTTTCCGTGTAAATAGTATTAGGTGACAGTGGTTTCTCTATGAAAGAAACGTGTAATAACTCATGTTCAACGTGCAAAAGTGGGTGTTCCTCGTGATTAGTAAAGCTGTATTCCGTAATGTTGCAATGCCATTCGATTATTTTGCTCGAAAATACGAGTTGAGTAGCATTGTTATTTGACACGTAGTTGGTGTTCTTTTTGAATGAATTATCGGAACAAGTTCTCAATTGGAATATGTCACAAAAGTTACCTTCATTTATAATTTTCATATCCATGGGGAAGTTAGCAGCAATTCTGTAACTATCGTCAGTTAGGTGTTCGAGATTGAATTTCAAATTATTCGGATTAACTTTCTGTATATCTTTCTGTATATCTTTCTGTATATCTTTCTGTATATCTTTCTGTATATCTTTCTGTATATCTTTCTGTATATCTTTCTGCATATCTTTCTGCATATCTTTTTGTGTATCTTTTTGTGTATCTTTTTGTTTATCTTTTTGTTTATCTTTTTGTTTATCTTTTGGTATTTCTACCGTCTGGTTTTCGAGCTTTTTCAAAGTATCTATTTTCGCTAACAAAATACTTTGAAAACTAGTCAAATGACTAATCAACTCGGATTTGAACGAACTCATTGTGTATTCACCATTAAGTTCATGCACATCATCGTAAGTTTCATCGGGGAAAGGAAATGTGAATGAAAACTTGAAGTTTTTTAACTCAAACGTTTTCCTAGTTGTAAACATCAATGCTGACATGCCCAACTGATACTCTTTATTCGGATCGAGTGGAATCGGTTCCTCAAACCATATTGTATCTCCTGAAATTTTTATAAACATTATTTATTATATAATATATAATAAATAAAATGAGTCATGAATACAATATTGATCCTCATCCATTTGAATCAAACAAAGTTCATAATGGATTACTACCGCTTCCTCTTCGATGTTTAATAGTTGGAACAAGCGGATGTGGAAAAACCACTCTATTGTACAACCTGATTACTAAACCATGGGGAATTCCCCATGACAATCTCTACATATGTTCCACAACTTTAGAACAAGAATTTTATAAAGGCTTGAGAAAAAATAGTGAAAAAATAGAGGCTAAATTTGAAATGAAAATAGTGCATTTTTACGATAGTTGCGACGAACTAATTGTACTAGATGAATGCCTACCAAACAGTCTTGTAGTTTTCGATGATTGTGTTAATGTTGAACATCAACGAGTTATAAAAGATTATTACGCGAAAGGGCGTCACAGGAATATTTCTTGCATTTATCTAACTCAATCATTCACTAAAGTTGATAGACAGTTGATTAGAGGCAATCTGAATTTCCTGTGTATTTTCAAGCAAGATCCAGATTACATGAAAGTGATTTACGATAAGTATGCTGGAACGGATTTTACTTTCAAACGATTCAAAGAAATATACAACGAATGTTGGGACGATGATTTTGGATTTCTAACGATAAACCTAACAAAACAATTAAAAGACGGTCGATACATGAAAAAGTTTGAGAAAACGTTTCTCGAGTCGGTGAATAAACGGTCAAAAACACCGTTAAACGATCAAAATAACCGTTAAAATAACCGTTAAAATAACCGTTAAAATAACCGTTAAAATAACCGTTAAAATAACCGTTAAATTTGGATTTAAATATTCGACAAAAAAAAAAAAAAATTTTTTTTTACTATAATAAATGTCTACTGAAAAACATTTACAAAAACTTTTGTTGAAAAAATGTAAGGAAATTAAAAAAAAGATTGAAACTCGTGATGATTCAGAAACTAGTAATCAATCTGATGATTCAGAACCAGAAAATAGAATTTTCCTGAAAAAACCTAAAAAAGAAATGACTGTCAAGGAAGCTAACGAAATTCAAAAAAAAAAACAAGAGTTGAGACGTGCTTTCCGAGAAGCTAGAGTAGATAAGTTTAACGAAAGAGAAACTCGTAATCAATCTGATGATTCAGAACCAGAAAATAGAATTTTCCTGAAAAAACCTAAAAAAGAAATGACTGTCAAGGAAGCTAACGAAATTCAAAAAAAAAAAAAACAAGAGTTGAGACGTGCTTTCCGAGAAGCTAGAGTAGATAAGTTTAACGAAAGAGAAACTCAAGAAAAGATGTTTGCACCCATCACTGAAAAAGTAGTTGAAGTAATAAATGCTGTGAAACAAGTTGATGAAGACATCATAAAGAAACAAGAAATTGTTCCCTACAAGCCAACTAGTTCTCCTAGAAAGAAAGTTGTAACTTTTGGACCAACTAATACTTTTGACATTAATCCAAACGAAGGAGCTTCTGCACTAGTTGATACTGCGTCAGATGATACCGTAGTAAACACGAGAAGTAGCTTATCAAGCATCATGGATATGGTAGATCGGAATGAAACCCCATCGAATAGCGTTGGTCCGAAAGGAATTGGTCCTATTGCGAGACTTTACATCAGACAGGATGATAAACAATTTGGTATATGGGGAAAAGAGGACAAAATTTACATCGGAGACCAACAAATTCAAGTAAATGGAGATGCAATCGTTATTCAAAATGAAACTTACAAAGGAACTCACGGATTATGGCGTTTGTTAACTGATCCTCTAGGACCTGATCCTGATAAATACACTAAAGAGGATTTGAAAGTTTACAAGAAAATTCTCATTCAAACGAACTCTCTATACCAAAAGAACGATCCAACTACCAATAAAGTAAAGTCTAGTACGGGGAAAAAATGGAAAGATTTGATCGCACCTATTTGGAAAGAAATCAAAGCAAGTAAAGTTGGTTCGGGTTTGATAGAATATTCTGAACATCCAGTGGAATTTAAATACATTGACAACCTCCAACAGCTGCTACAGCGTTTGTTCTATTTGCACGCACAAGAACGAGCTGGTAATAACAATTTTCACAATGAAAAATTAGGAATTGTAAAGTTTATAAGCGATCAGTTGGAAAAAAACATAGATAATCCCAAAGGAATAGAATATCTGATGAAAGTTGTAAACAGTTTGCCGAAAGGAATTATTAAAAGTGGATCCGGAGTTTGAAATACTTTGCTGAATAAACTAGATGGTTTCGTACCTGAAATGCATTTACCCGGATACAACTATTGTGGCCCATTTACAAAACTAGATGAACGATTGAAAAGAGGAGATCCTGGAATTAATAAATTGGACGAAGGTTGTAAGCTACATGATATATATTACAGAGATCACACAGACGTGAAAGAAAGACACATAGCGGATAAAGCACTGGAGGAAGTAGCAAAAGAAAGAATGTTCGCGAGTGATTCAAGTTGGAAAGAAAAAGCTGCTGCAGCTGTAGTGATGGGTGGAATGAAAGGTAAACAAGTTTTTGGTATGGGAGTTGAAGGTATGGGAGTTGAAATGAGTAAACAATCCTTTGGTGAGGAAGTTACAATGAGTAAACGGTCCTTTGGTATGAGAGTTCATTATTAAAAAAATTTACTATAATAAATAACTATGATTACGAAAAAAATAGATTTAACCGAAAATCAACTAACCAAAATGCGAGCCGCTTACAAGAAGCGCAGAAGTGTTACAATTCTTTTGACAGCGAAACAAATTTCAGGAAACGGAAAACATAAAATCAAACTGTGGGAAACTCAATCAAAAGCATTTGAAAAAGCGAGAGGAGAAAAGAAAGGAATTACGTTAACTTTGGATTACGAACAACTACAATTGAATCACACGGGTGGATTCTTACCATTGGTGTTTGCAGGAATGGGAGCACTTGGAGCGTTATTAGGTGGAGGTGCTGCAGTAGCATCTTCAGTAATAGATTCGAAACATAAAGCTGCTGAAGAAGCGGAAATAAAACGTCATAATCTCGAGATGGAAAAACTAGCTCAAAAAGCAAAAAGTTTAAGTATTGGGTCCGGTTTAAAAAAACGAAAAAAACGGAAAACTACCAACCTTTGAGTAATTTAGATTTACATCGTTTCGCGAAAAATTTTAAAATAAAACATTTCCGAGGTATTTTCATGAAAGATGAACTTCCTGATCGATCTAAACCCGTTGAATGTGGAATAATTAATTTAGAAAATTCTTATCAAAATGGTAGTCACTGGACTTGTTATTTTAAAAAATCCGAAAAAGAAAAATATTATTTCGATTCCTATGGAAACGCACCACCTCCTAAAGAGTTGGTAAAATACTTGGAAAATAAACATATTTTTTACAATTCCGAACAAATTCAAAAGTATAACGATCCTCCAATTTGTGGTCATCTGTCTTTGATAGTGTTAAAAGAACTTTCAAACGGAAAAGATTATGAAACTGTTTTAAAAACATGTAGAGGGAAATTGAATTCTGAAAAAATCTTAGTATAATATTGTTGTTTTAATGGAAAATTTCCATTAAAACGTTTTTATTAAACAAACTTGATGTTATACATGTCTCTCCCATTTATTGATTTGGTGATTCCATGGTACACTAAGCAAACACCGTACTCAACTAGAGCTTGGAGTTCATTTTTATCAAATTTTTGAATACATCTTTCTGGTATGAACACTCTAAATTCTCCTAGATTGGCTATAACAGCCTCCCACGAGTATTTCGTTGACACAAATTCAAAGTTTATAATTTTGTAAGGTTTTCCGATTTCTAGTTCGGAAAGTTTGTTTGTGTTGTTTTCAAAATTAAGTTTTTTCAATAGCTGCTCCCTATTCATTTCTATTTATTTATTATAGAATATATTCTTTTAACTAGCCTTCCATCTTTAAATAGGAGACCCGGTGAATCACCGGGTCTCCTATTAAGGCAAATACGAGTCAATTTGATTTTTAACAGTAAATACCTCGTACCCGTCTGGTAGACGGGTCCTATGTAAAGTCGAATACAAGTCGAGAACATTTAAAGTCGAATACAAGTCGAGAACATTTAAACAAGAGTTTTGAAAACTCTTAAAGAGGGGTCGCGAATCGCGACCCCTCTTTAACGTTAAAGTCGAATACAAGTCGAGAACATTTAAACAAGAGCTTTCAAAACTCTTAAAGTGGGGGGGTCCGATTTGAACCCACCCCCTTTAACGTTAAAGTCGAATACAAGTCAATTGACTAAAAAAGCCGCGGCTTGAATTCCAGCCGCGGCTTTTTCATTTCATACGAAATTTTATGGCTCACATGTGAGCCGCAAATTTTGATCTCGGTTAACAATAACGAAACTACCACAAACTTGATGTTATGCATGTATTTTTCATTTTTTGATTTGGTGATTCCATGGTAAACTAAACAACCACCGTGCTAGTTAAAAGGATCTCTACTATAATAGACAAAAGAAAAAGGTGAGGGCGATTCGCCCTCACCTTTAAGAATTCAAAAAAAAATGAGGGGCTAGTTAAAAGAATATATTCTATAATAAAATGTATGATGCGAGAAGACATTGTGAAAAGTGCGCTGTTAGCACTACTTATAAAAATTGGGCTAGACACCTAAAGTCTAAGTGCCATGAAAAAAACGACCCGGACCGGACAATGACTATCAGAAAACCTAGGAAAGCGAAACCTGTATTTGTAAATCCGAGGAAATTACACAAAGTATTTAATTTTAGTGAAAAAATATTTGAAAAAAGCAAAGAATCTAGGAAAGCGAAACCTGTATTTGTAAATCCGAGGAAATTGCACAAAGTATTTAATTTTAGTGAAAAAATATTTGAAAAAAGCAAAGAACCGAGAACTGAAGTTGGAGAAAAGGAAACTGCATTTAAATCTAGATTAGTGACTTACGATATTAAAAATACGAAAGGATTTAAAGATGCTTACAAATTTCTTGACAGTATTAAAAAAATCGTAACTGGTTTAATCAACATGAAACTTAGAGAAATGAAACTAAAAGTTAATGTAGTTTTAATCGCAGAATTTAAAAAAGGGACTAACGAAAATAATATGGAGTATCATGAACTCAATTTCAAAACTAAAAACGTAATAATATTGCAGTCAGCAGAAGTACCAAATTGTTACGAGGAAATGAAACAGAAAATTCTAAATGAAATGGAAACGTTCGAAATAAAAGGATCTCAATGGCAACTTCACAAAATCAAGCATTTAGAACTGAACGTTAACAAGTACACTCCTTTGAGAGGATCGTCTTACATCCCACTCCCTAATTTTCTACAATATAGGAAAGCAATTATAAATGTGAAAAATGACGATAATAAATGTTTCCTTTGGTCTGTTCTGTCTGCACTTCATCCAGCTGACCAACATTCGTATAGAATAGGAAATTACATAACATGGGAACATGAGTTTGATGAAGCGTTGAAAGATATCAGTTTTCCTATGAAACTTACGAGTATAAAATTGTTTGAGAAAAGAACTGGGATTTCCATAAATGTTTACTGTCTGGATGAAAAAAATATTATAATACCCTTGGAAATAACGAAAGAGGAAAAGGAAAGGCACATTGACTTGTTTTACTTGAAAAACGAGGAAACTGAACATTATTGTTGGATCAAGGACTTATGGAAACTTGTTGGTCATAGTCAGCTAACAAAGGATGGCCACAAACGATTTTTATGTAAAATGTGCTTGAATAGCTTTGGAACTCAGTTCAAATTAAACGAACATAAAGAATATTGTGGAGCTCATAAAGCTGTTAAAGTAGAACTACCAGAACCTTACGATAATGTTTTACAATTTGAAAATTATAAACGCTCCATGAAAGTACCATTCGTTATCTACTCGGACTTTGAAAGTTTTCTAAGCAAACTTCAAACTTGTCAACCTGATGAAACTAATGCGTTCACTAATAAAATTCAAAAACACGAAGCTAGCAGTTTTTCATATTACATAAAGTATTCCAACGGATATTATAAACCTCCAGTCGAATATTCTGGTCCAGATTGTCCAAAAGTATTTTATCAGAAACTGAAAGAGGAAGTTTTACACATTGCTAAGGAATATTACGATAAAATTGTACCCATGAAACCATTGACAAACGAACAGGAACAGGAATTCAAAAATGCTAAATCTTGTCACATTTGTGATAGAGGTTTTAACGAATTGCCTCCAATGTTAGAAAAGAAACTTGATGTAATGAGAAAAACAATTCAACACTTTATTGATAAAAAGAATGACAATCAAGCAGATATATATATTGAAGAATTAGAAGTTTTTAAGTCAAATATACCTGATAATTGTATAAAAGTAAAAGATCATGATCATTTGTCAGGAGAATTTAGAGGTACCGCCCATTCTCTGTGTAATTTGGAGTATCAATGTCCGAGATTCGTACCTGTATTTTTCCACAACCTGGCTGGGTACGATGCCCACTTATTTATAAAACAACTCGGAGAGGATGAAGGGGAAATACGATTGATTCCAAATACTGAGGAAAAGTACATTTCGTTTTCAAAGATTCTTAGGTACGACTCTGGAAAATTTAATGAGAAAGGAAACAAAGTAATGAATAAAATTGAAATAAGGTTCGTGGATTCGTACAAATTTCTAGCAAGCTCTTTGGAAAAACTAGTGGGAAATTTAACGAAAGATCAATTTAAGGAACTGGTAAAACATTTTGGAACAGAGAACTTGGAGTTGATGACAAGGAAACTAGCTTACCCATATGAGTACATGGATAGTTCGGAAAGGTACGATGAAACCTGTTTGCCACCTATAGAGAAATTTTACAGCCATCTAAATAAACAAAATGTAAAAGAAAACGAATATAAAAATGCACAAGAAGTTTGGGAAAAATTCGGTATTAAAAACATGTGGGAATTCACCGCGCTTTACAACAAAAGTGACATCTTACTGCTTGCAGATGTAATGGAAAATTTCAGAGATATTTCCCTGAAAACGTACAAACTAGATCCTGCATGGTACTACACAACACCTGGATTCTCATGGGATTGTATGTTGAAAATGACAAAAGTTAAATTGGAACTGTTGACCGATTATAATAAAATTTTAATGATAGAAAAAGGAATTCGCGGTGGAATATCTCAATGTAGTAACAGGTACGCGAAAGCAAACAATAAGTACATGGGTGAACAATATGACCCATCTAAACCTTCGAGTTACATAGCGTACGTAGACGCTAACAACCTTTATGGATGGGCAATGTCCAAATACTTACCATCTGGTGGTTTTAAATGGGTAGAGAACTTGTACAATTTAGATATGGATAATTTAGATGTTGAAAATATAAGTGATGAGTCTCCCAAAGGTTATTTTCTGGAAGTTGACTTGGAATATCCTAAAGAACTACACGATTTACACTCGGATCTACCACTTGCACCGGAAAACAGGATTGGAAATACAAAATTACCTAAACTGATGACAACTTTGTACAACAAAGATAGATACGTTTTGCACTACAGGAATTTGAAACAGTGTCTGAGCATGGGGATGAAACTAAAGAAAATACACAAAGTTCTAGAGTTTGATCAATCGGATTGGTTGAAAGTGTACATTGACTTCAACACGGAACTGAGAACGAAAGCGAAAAATGATTTTGAAAAGGAATTTTTCAAATTGATGAACAACAGTGTATTCGGAAAAACGATGGAAAATATCAGGCAAAGAATCGATATCAAATTATGCTCAAACGGAAAGAAACTGGAATTATTGATAGCAAAACCAACTTTTGATCGTAGAACGATATTCACTGAAAATTTAGCAGCAGTTCACATGAAAAAGACCAAAATTCTTTTCAATAAACCAATCTACATTGGAATGAGTATTTTGGACATTTCAAAAACTCTAATGTACGATTTTTATTACAACACGATAAAGAAACAATACGGAGAAAATGTCAAATTGATGTACTGTGACACGGACAGTCTGATCATGGATATAAAGACTGAAGACTTTTACTCGAATATTAAAAACAACATGATTGATCAGTTTGATACATCCGATTATCCGAAAGAAAATGTCTACGGTATACCTCAAGTGAACAAGAAAGTACTTGGAAAATTCAAAGATGAAATGAGCGGAAAAGTAATGGAGGAATTTGTCGGACTAAGATCGAAACTTTACGCACACAAAACGTTCGAGAATCAAAAAGAAACAAAGAAAGCGAAAGGGATCAAGAAAAACGTTATTGAACAGGACATTAAATTCAATGATTTCAAAGAATGTCTGTTGACCAAGAAACCGATCTACAAAACGCAAATTATGTTCAGAACAAACAAGCACGATATTTATACCATTAAACAGAACAAGAAAGCGCTCAGTGCCTACGATGATAAAAGGCATATTCTGGAAAATGGTATGGATACTCTTGCTTGGGGACATCATAAAATTGGAATAGGAAAAGAAAATTTCGTAGATCATCTGAAGGAGCTTATGAAAACACAAAACGAGAAAGAAAATGGAATTATAGGTAGGATTAAAGTAAATACTAAATTATAATTTTTATAAGGGATTCTTATAAAAACCTAATATTTTTCCATCTCCTCTTCCATCTCCTTTTCCATCTCCTTTTCCATCTCTGCTCTTACTACAGATTCTCTTACAAATGTAAATATACTGTGCACACTTTTTAGCATATTTTGATTATCCTCTTCGATGCATTCAAAACAAATATCACCATTTAGTACTCTAACACCACAATTTTTGCAAACGTTAATATTTTTGAAAGGAGTAAAATTTAGAATGTTTTCAGTTAGTTTATTTTTTCCATTGAGAAAGTTACGTTTCACAGTTGCTAAATCCAAAAACTTATGATACTTCCTCACGAAATAATCAGTCAGTTCTCCAGATTTAGATACTGCCTGCCACTCGCTCTTGGAAAGACAATTTCCATCTTCGAGTTCTCTTAACGCTTTAAAGTATTCCATTTTATTTTATAGTAGAGATCCTTTTAACATACCCCCCAAAAGTCACTGGTTCTGATGTTTTGTGATAAAAAATGTGTTCTGATGTTTTGTGATGAAAAATTTTATCAAGGGTCTAACAGAAAAGCATTTTCAACAGGATTTAACAGAAAAGCATTTTTAACAGGGTTTAGCACAAAATCAGTTTTAACAGAGATTGAAGTCGGAATCATTTTTATCAGAGATTTAACAGAAAAGCATTTTCAACAGAGATTGAAGTCGGTGGCCCAGGATTGGTATTCGGATACTACTCTTCTGTTTCCATTGTTCATGGCTGATCTTGATTCTTTTCTCGTGACTATAGGGGAGTTCGGGGGTTGAATTTGTCTGGACCAAATGACGTTATTTCTTTGCGATATGCCGATGATAAGCTCTTTTTTTGCGAATTTTCGTAGAAAACGAACTATTGCAATGGCTCAAAAAATTTTAAAATGAAAATTTTTGAAAAATTTATTCATTGAAATCTGTTTTGAGGTATTCTGAAACGAATCCTAGTGGATTGAGATAAAAATGCTGTTCTTGCGCCGAAAAATCAAGCTTTCCAAACGAAAGGATGAGTTAGTTGGCCAACACTTTTTGAGCACATTAAATTGGTCAAATTTCAAGAAATGTACTAAAAGAAAAAAATCACTAAAAACGGCTAAAAATCGTTAAATTTATATTTTTTGGCAGAATATTGCTCAAATAAAGTTCATTAACTATGAAATAGAGCATTCAAAAATTTATGTACAAAATTATACTGAAAAATGTAGGTCTACTTGAAATTATTTAAAATTCGCTAAAAAATCTATAAAAACTGCAAAAAAAGCTAAAAATTCAAAACCTTCATTTGAATATGATATTATTATTTAGAATACGTTTTTAGCCACAAAATTAATAGTTAGTAATTTCCTTGCACTCAAAAACCTCATATTTCAAAACAATTGAACAGTGTACAATACGATAATTTACGAAAATTCGCTCATTCGATGATGCTGCATGACTGGAACTTTTTATACCGTTTCATAGGAACGCAGAAATCTGTGAAAGTGTTTAAGGAGTATTGTAACTTGAACACATTGTAAGTAAACCAAGGGGAATCAAATATACTTATTTCCAGCAAGAGATGCAGTTTAAAGAACTATTTATTCAAACTGTGGGGAAAAAGTTATTTCGATCGCTCAATCGTACACCTATCTAGGGGTGGTTTTTAAAAACAATGGATCATTGAACTGGATGCCAACTCTCAAAGAACCCAAGTGGAAATTGCAACCGAAACTCTACTTCCAATAATCAACAAGTCCCTGGAAGCTTGGTTCAAGGTTTTAAATTCCTTAGCATATGCCTTAGCGCTATATGTTAATGCTTTTGGTGCTTTGAGGAGGTGCGGACTTTCAAGACAGCTTTGTCTTGTCTGCAAATACACCGGATCATATGATTATTAGAATAGACCAAATATGACTGCTACTTAAAGCCCCGTTTACACTGCCTGAACATCCCCGAGCATCGAGCATTGGTGATCGTTGCTCGCCAGTTTTCAAAGAGCACGAACCCAAACCAGCCCTCTGTTCACACTGCTTGAGCATTTGTGACGATCAGTTGCTCGTGAGAATTCGCAGCAACTCAGATGATTGCATCAGATGCGAGGAACAACTCCTGAAAATTTCAGTCCAAACCGATAACCCCTTGAGGTCTCCTAAACCCTTTTTTGATAATTGAATTATCGATTTTAGAACACTAGACGCTTAGGACAAAAAGACGGTTAGGACATGAAAGATCCATGCGTCTGGACACTTTTTATACTCTATTCCTATGTTTTCGGTGTCGCGGAACACGGTACCGCCATTATTGCAAGCGCAGAAGCTGTATTTCTTTTGATATTCAAGAAATCAGTCCAAATAAGTGATGGAAAAAAGGCATTTTTTACCTAGTTTTGACTGGGAAAAAAATTGTTTGCGGGTCTTTTCTGCTTCGGACCTTGTTTCCTGGCTTGTTCCGAATGTAACAAGACCAAAAATCCGTTGGTGAAATTGAAACACCGAAAACATAGGAATAGAGTATAAAAAGTGTCCAGACGCATGGATCTTTCTTGTCCTAACCGTCTTTTTGTCCTAAGCGTCTAGTGTTCTAAAATCGATAATTTAATTATCAAAAAACGTTTAGGAGACCTCAAGGGGTTATCGGTTTGGACTGAAATTTTCAGGAGTTGTTCCTCGCATCTGATGCAATCATCTGAGCTTTGAGCCCCTCAGAAATTCGAACTTTCGTTTTTTTCGTTGTCAGTCTAGCGTCGCATGTGAGAGTCGTCATTTTTAAAGAAAAGAAATTACTCCCTATTGCTGAGGGCTTTGAAGGAGGATAACAGTGGGCTATTCAGCCATTTTTAGCCGCATGTCGCCTGCTTCTTCCTTGTTCTTCCCCTTCCTGAACGAAGACAGCAAAGAAGTTATCTTGTTTTTCACGGTGTTGGACGACGTTTCCAGCTGCTTGGCAACAGCGTAATTTTTTGTTAATTTTATTAAAATAAAATTTATGGTCTGGCTGCCACAGATCTGGGTGCTCCGCATACAGAGAAATTAACAAAAGGCACTTTTCATTTTCCCACTCCATCAATATAATACTTGAAAAGCAACAAAACACCACACACAAAATGGGAGACGTGTACCCTTCAACAGCTAGGCGTATTAGAGAGAGCGGGAGACGGAAGGGGGGGGGGGGGTTAAAGTTATAATGGACGCGGTAAATCCATAGTAAAATCATGATCTATTCGCCATTCTCATCAAAATCGTGTACAACCCATACTTAAGAATGTTCGTATAATGCATGTTTTACTTTCCTTTTTTAATTTTTTCGATGAGTTTGGTAGGTAGGAAACTACGTGTACCAAATGAGTGATTAAGTTGTAAGTGAAGCTCGTCCCGAAGGATGTTCAAAGCCAAGAGGTCAGAGCTGGAGGCCCGTGAGAAATGGGAGAGCCGAAGTGACATTATCCAATTTGTCTACGCCTCCATTCTAATAAAACAGACGGATTATCACTCTTCTTCACGGGGTTCCTGACTTGAACTAAGCGAGAGCTTTCAACGGGCATAAGGGTCGAGTGCGCACCGCCTATACACCTATCCATGTCTGTGACTTCCTCGGCATCTCATCGTGTAGAGTACAAATCTTCCTTCTCAAGAATTCCTAGAAGACGCTCGATGGGCCAAATATCCAATTTTGGCGTTCAAAAGTCAAGACGGGGAATCGCAGTTCTTCACATAAGAGGTAGTCATTTCCACGAAAAACAAAGAGTTACAATGTTAAGTCGATCTCGACAGTTAGGCCATCATCAGTAACATACAATAACTGAACACACTTAGAAAGGAAACAGCTTATATAGTCACAGGTGAAGGGAGATTGAATCATTAAAGGGTTCGCCGTAAAACAGACATCGTGCGGATCAGGTCCGAGCACGAACGAGCATTTACTTGGACCTTAATCGGCTCGCAGCGACTGTTTACACTGCCTGAGCCTCAAACGAATGCTCGTTCGTCACCCCTGCTCGCGACGAATGCTTGGGTAGTGTAAATGGGCCTTAATAGACCATTAGCGTGATAAACTCATCACTAGAGCTCGGATCGATATGCACTTTAAAACCTCAAAATATGCATTTAAAACCTCCGAAATATGCATAAATATGCACTTAAAAACCTGGAAATATGCACTTAAATATGCACGTATCCCAAATACATACATTGAAATATTCACTTATCCCTAACATATCAAGCCGTATATTTTGAATAGTGCTAGGTATGTAAATCACCATGCGAGGGATTAAAACCACTAAAAAATTGAGATTATTTGTACGGAAGACGGGAGAATACGCAAGAATAACCACCAAATGTAGAATCACTTAATTTCTATAATTTCAATAAAAATGAATCCGTTGTACTATCACAAAAATTAGTTCGTTTGTACAATCAATATCTTCTCCAAACTGTCTACTTTAAAACTACGCCTTCGGTCTGAAAGGACCATTTTTAAATATGAAAATGTTCTTTCCACATCACACGACACAACTGGCACGTATTTCAGTGCAGCAATGTCAGATGGCGAAAGAAGTTGCAAATCTTCTGTGCACTCCACCCCTTCGAGGATTCGGGTGATCGTCAGCATTTTAGTCCAGCCTGGGTTACGTTGAAGAACTGCTTCCAATTTTTTCCGAAGTTTTTCCGTATTACAGTTTATCCATACACATGGAAGTAGAGCAGCCATGGACATTCCCCTGCATAAATTCCTAACAATCTTAGTACTCTGGTGAAAGGTAACGTGTGCATTCAATCCAGTCACAGTCTTCTCCTAAGTGCTCCCGTATAATCCGATTATAAGGACAGCTGTAATGTGAATGTCTACCTGGCTTAAAATGGCAGCAGTCGTTGTCTGCAGTGTTAATCTGGATTTAGTCAAAAAACAACCTGCGTACGGAATCAACCAGTACCTACCTGCTATGCCTTTAGCCTGTCATTTACCACGTATTCTGAAAAGGTTTTCTATAGGTACCTACCTACCTTGAAGATACACGTGGCAAGAAACGTGAAAATTTCTTTCAAAAACTAGAATATGTTTGCAAAACGCCGAAAATATGCAGTTATACGCACACCCTAAATATGCACTTATATGTACAAATGCCCAGAATATGCAACGAGCTCTACTCATCACTTACCTACCAACTTACGTTGTATCGATCCAACTTTGGTTCCAATTAGTTTATGTTGTAAAGACCAGTAAAGATATTTATGATCTTACCCCTATTCTTTGTTCCTTGGGATCCATGGTGCGCCAGGACCTGTTGTACTTCCCAACAGCTACCATGATAAGTCGGGCGTCCAAAACTTTCTGTGCGTTGTCGTCCCAAATACAATGGGCAGCTGTGCGAGTTCAAAGCATGTCAAAACCGTTAACAACTATACTAATACAACAGAAAAAGTTGATACATGAGAAAATCTATAAATGGTCGATATTTCATTAAATCTTGAGATTACACACAAACTATTTTGAGTTGGAGAAATAAATACGAGTATAAATCGTATAAGCCCGATGAAGTTCAACACCCGGGGGAACTAGAATTAGAATAAGAAAATTGATAAAACTTTGTTGTAAAAAAACGCGGCAGGCCGCTCTTACTTTCTCTCTTATGAGAGAAGAGCTATGAGCATTGAAAATGTCTCAGTAATTTCAATGTTTTTTATTGTTTTAAATAAAATAACAATTAGAAAACATAAAATAATTATTGACACACAATTACTGAATTTGCTGTAAGCCAGTCTCGACGATGCCCAATTCTTCCACGAATATGAATTCACAGTCCTTTTAGCGAATTTTTGAAGAAAATTAAGCTATTGCTCTCGCCTCAAAATTTGTAGAATGTGAATTTTTGAAAACATTTTATGCAGAAATCCGTTTCAGGCTATTCTGAATCATATTCTGAAGTTTAACGCATTTTTTTATGTATGTATGTATGTATATATGTATGTATATATGTATGTATGTATGTATGTATGTATGTATGTATGTATATATGTGTCATTCCAGACGATAACTGTCCGTAGAATTGTGCTAGAAACTTCAAACAAATTTTAAAATGTTAAGGACACAAAACGAAAGTTCAAGTTCGTTGGCCAGCATGATCGGATTACATCTTCGGATTGAAATTTTCAAAAATGTAGTCAAAAATTTCAAAATAGCCTGTTTTTGCGATTTGTTGTGCGAAATAATTTTTTCAGCATACTAACATGTGGTATATTCGGAATCAGCGTAAAATTTCCTATAAGAATATGTATCAAGTTTTCAAAAATTTCAAAGTTGAAAAATCAGTCAAAAATCGAAATAATGCCGTTCGCTAGTTGTAAAAATCGGTAATATTTGTATGAAACATTGTCCAAATTCAGATTGAACTACTCTTATGGAAGTATCCCTGTATAACCAATCCTAGAACCATGCTGTTTAAAACCTAGGTAGTAGGTGCTTAAAAAAAAAAAAAAAAAAAAAACTCGGCGCTTTGCGCCTCGGCGGGGGGCTCCGCCCCCCTGCACCCCCCGGTTTATTTCTTTTTCCATACTCTGTATGAAATCATAGGAACACAGAATGTGTTTTTGCGATGATTCTATTTCCTTACCAACGGCTTGGTTGCACGTGAATAATAACAATATTTGGCAATAATAAAATAAATAATTGTTAGACATTTAATTCGGTCTAAAACCCTATAAATATTATATAAATAAATATGTAACTACAAGAAAAATACTATATAAATTGAGAGCTTTCCAACGAATGGTGAACGATTTCTGTGCGATTAAAATTGCGGAAGTTCCATTTCCCTACCAACGGCTCGGTTGTACGTGAAAATCATAAGAAAATTTACAAGCGGTTGCAATCATGTTGACAATATCAATTATTGAGAATGATCATCTGTGTGTAAACAATTGATTCAAATAACCATGCTCATAACTCAGGTTGATGGCGACGCACTTCGCAGTAGTTAACATAATATGGTTGGATAAATCAGGAGCTTTCCAACGAATGGTGAACGATTTCTGTGCGATTAAAATTGCGGAAGTTCCATTTCCCTACCAACGGCTTGGTTGTACGTGAAAATCATTATAAAAGGCGCATAACGGTTTTTTCTGTCGGTTTTTTGTGACGATTTTTTTTCGGTGGGTCATCGCAAAAACACATTCTGTGTTAAAATTTAATCACAACTGATGAGTTTACTCTGTGCATGTGTTAATAATTTGATTCCATGTTTGTCTATCAAAATCATAAACTAAAATTTCTCAACACGATCAATAGCGACTGAAATGTCGAAGATTTCTTCAAAAATTCGCTCATGGGGTCATGCTGCATGACTGGACTTTTTTTAATAACTGGTATTGTGAAGTATCCATTGACATCATATTGGGAACATACTTGCAATCGTACTGATTTCTCCCACCGAACATTATAGGATTTATTGACTGCATGTTGCTAGTATGCACAATCATAGCAACACCTAACTTGTTTATAGGTTGCGTGACGTTTTTTCCGTAACAAAATTTTCGTAACAAAATTTCCGGTTGGCCCGTCGACTAAGACATTTTCAATGTCAAAAAATATTGGAAACTTTGTGAATACGAAATTTCTCAAAAATTACATTCTTTTTGAGCAAGCTTTCAAAGTAAAATCGAGCCTACTAATAATGGTTCAATTTACTGTTCGATTAAATAGGTGTTTGGTTTTTTTAAATTTATAACTATTTTATCAACAACGTGCTATGTACTAGACTTTTGAACTCTATTCTTATGAATTTTTACTTCCAACAATAGGCAATAAACCTTTGCAGCCCAAGAAATTGTTGATTTACGTATCAATGTAAGTATGTACCTATGTAAATTCTGTGTACCAAATCAATGCATCCCACCATCGTGCAGTATGCAATAGTATTGCGACCAAGTGCCTGATTTCTATTTCAAAACTATTATAAACTATTCGGAAAACACTTCCCTTTGTGAGTATTTGAACCTTGAAAAATGCCCACAGCTTTCTGTCATATATATAGCATTTCCAAGCCAAATGAAACCTTTTCCAAGTCAAATGAAACCTTTTCCAAGTCAAATGAAACCTTATCCAAACCAAATGAAACCTTTTCCATATCAAATGAAACCTTTTCCAAACCAAATGAAACCTTTTCCAAACCAAATGAAACTTTTTCCAAACAAATTGAAACTTTTTCCAAATCAAATGAAACTTTTTCCAAACCAAATGAAACCTATTGAGAAAATGAGTGAACTGAGGTACCTAGATAGGTAGGTACCCTGCAAGTTGCAGGTAGATGCAATTGTACCTATCATAGAAAGACGTTGACAAAATGAAAATTCGATGAATTTCAGGCATAGGATTACCGAAGTGGATCTCACCTTAGTAGAATAGGAAACAAGTAAGTTTGAGAAATTTCTGACTGTTGAATGTGAGTGGGTACCTACCTATCTAGGTTTCATTTTCTCAATAACAGTTCACTCATTTTCTCAATAGGTTTCATTTGGTTTGGAAAAAGTTTCATTTGATTTGGAAAAAGTTTCATTTGGTTTGGAAAAAGTTTCATTTGGTTTGGAAAAGGTTTCATTTGGTTTGGAAAAGGTTTCATTTGGTTTGGAAAAGGTTTCATTTGATATGGAAAAGGTTTCATTTGGTTTGGAAAAGGTTTCATTTGACTTGGAAAAGGTTTCATTTGGCTTGGAAATGCTATATACACTAAGCTGTTAATCTGCATTTTTTAGAGGCAGAGCTATTGCTTCCTAATTTGGAAAAACCTTAATTTTTTCAAACGGCTGTAAGTGCTAAAACATCGAAATCTTGAGGAGACCTCTTGTATACCTAAACTTTCTGAAAGTCCCGGCACTTCAACGCTGCATCATTTTAGTTTCCCACAGCAATCGTGATAATAGTCCCACAACAATATCATCCACACATACTTAGTGGAAGAATGTTAGGATCTTCGAATCAGAAGATTTAATACCTGAAAATATACGTACCAGTCAAAATTATGTGAGGCGAGATGATGGTTCCTCCGCAAAAATGGCTGTAGACTCCATCTTCCTTTTGGTAAAGGCCTGCATGCCAGGGATACTCCCCAGTTACAGTTTTTATGCCGTAGGTGATGAGAGGTTTTCCGACGTGGTAACTCGCAATCCCACAATCTGATAATCAAAATTCAATTTATGGTTGTCTTCCATCATCTCTCAGATACTCGCTTTGAGAGCCATAAAAATATACATTGACCACCTTGAATTATACATACTCGTATGATATTTATTGGTATATGTATAACTATTTCCCACCGAACCCGGTTTCTGAACAAGCTGATCTATAACAAGAACCACCAGTTGTACTCCAGGAATCACAAAATCATCCTCCCAAGATTACCTGGTATGTATTGCAATTTTAATAATTATTACGATTCGTGTTCACATTAATTCAAGTCTGGGATCCATCCAGACAAGTATTCCTTCCAAAAGTTAAAAAATAAGTTTATTTTCTTTTTTTATCTCTAAAACATGAATGTATCCGATTGTAGGTATTCTTTGATATACTTACTTATGTCTCCTATCAAACCCACACTCGAATTCCCAAATGTTCATATTCCGTTGAATTCATAGTTTTACTAGTTATAATTTAGGTTTTTTGCTACTTATGAAAATCTGAAGAATGGTGATGCCATGGCCCGACTTGTATTTCAGATATAATAGTTTCTACTAATGAAGGGACTTGCGCTAGCCCAGCCAGCCAAAGCAGTCAAGATATAGGTACGTTAGAGACATTATATGGTGCCACCTCAACATATAGAAGACTGCTGGAGTCAACCGCACGTCCCGTGACGTGTTGCCTGAAGGCACGGTATACCGAACAGATACTGTCTTTGTTTCCTCAGGTTGGCGGTGGTTGTTTAGGGCTTTTGTCTGGCTTCGTGCTAGTCGGGTTTGTCTGGCTTCGTGTTAGTATTTTCCAATCTGGGAGTTTTGATTTTCCGTGTTGGACTAGTTGGAGGAGTAGAGGTGGTTCCTGATGATCTGGATCGAGTATTTGACGGCTGTGACGGCGATTTCTCGGGCGTCGTTTCTGTCTAGGTCGAATTTCTTCAGGAATGAGAGGAAGTGCTCTGATATGGTTCCTCTAGCTCCGATAAAGAGGCCCTCGACTTCAATGTCCGAGAGACCGTATTTGTCCTTGTAGTAGGCGATTGTTCGGGTATATATCGAGGATTTCTCTTCATGGACGTCTTGGGGTTGGGTGGCTGAGCTTTCCAATCTGATGGTCGGATCTAGGATGTGTCCCTTTTTGGTTTTAGGATCAATTGCAATTATATCAATTCTTCTCACTGATCCATTATCCTCGATCCCTTGGACCTCTTCATGGACAGTCCACCCTTTTTTTTTTTCCTTAACCCATCTTCTATGGTGCTATACCATTGGAGAGGGAAGTCCTCCAGCAGGTCAATTACAGTATAAATACGTAACTATCAAGCAATCAAGCGTCACTTCATATGTAACTTTGGTCTGGTTCACTTTACCTAAAACCCTATCTCTCTACCTTGTCTACAGGAATCCGCCTTCCAGACTCGACCTATCAAAATTTGGGTGACGGGAATTCAATTTCCAGCCCAGTTCTTCTCGAGCAACCAGAGTTCACCCTCCGGCCTTTTCCTCTGTTGGCATGGGGAGTTCACCTTCCTACAACTTACCTATGAATTTGGCCTAATGGCCTGATGGGAGTCCAACTCTCGGAGCTAAATTCAAATCTCCTTCTTTCCAATATCGAAAGGAAGTTCAACCACTGCCAACTCCGCCCAAAGTTCATCCAACCCCACCAGTTATCAACTGCGCCAGTGAAAGGAAAGTATGAAGGATCATAGGATCATTTAATAGAAGTCAGGTAATGTCAGAAGATATATAATGTCAGAAAAATGCTTCGACGATTGTTTGTCTGCATGTAGGAAGAATGCGAGTGAGATGTAATGTCCGTTGTTGGAGACGTGCAATGTGAATAGTTGAGTGTACGTTTCCTATGTCGCTTGCTGACAATACAAGAACTGCTTAACCCGCTCCATCTCCTGACGAACTAATTTGGCAGGCCTTTCGAAGATGTCATCGATCGCTTTCCTCTTAACTGAATTCACCACTATCTCTTTCAATATTGGCTTTTTGCTGATCTCACCATGTGGACCGTGATTTCTGCACTTTTTTACGATAGTTTTCATGTCCTTAGTCACGTACAACAAAAGCACCACATTGTTTTTAAACACATCTCCAACTAAAAACGATTAAACTTGCTAGAAAATTTGTTCTGTGGAATTTGTGTCCTTCGAATACGGCAAGATCATGCTCGTGTTGGGATTTAGCTGTCTCGAAAGGAGGAACGACAGAGTTCATGTCGAGGTATTGACGTCAAGGGCAAGCGGATCACTGGAACTGAGCTGGCGTAGATGATACTCCCCACATTGACCCGATAACGCATCGCTGGCGGAGTCGGCATGTTCTCACTAGCAATTAGATGGACTTCGGTGGAGTTGGATAGCACCCATCCTAAGTACTATAAGTTCAACGCAGTTCAGACCGCTGGACTCACTCAACACAACTCGTACGCAACCACGACAGGTGACATGACTCCTTTCTACAATCAACTGTTCAGATATAAACTGAAAAGGTGGGTAAGTGTTATTGCACACACACCGATTTTGGACGGTCGGTTTTATTCTGGCCGTCCGAATTCCAATAGTGAACCATTGGATAGAACGGGACTTGGCACACACGCCGACCGTAAAATAATACCGGTAAAATATCGGGGAGCAGCCGGCCACTGCCACTGCAGACCGCCGGTACCGGGAAGACCCGACCCCACAGTGGCGTACATGACTAAATACACACTTGCACACTAACTATTGTTTACTGACCGATTTCTCGAGAAGGAATACAATTTCTCATATGGTATTCTGACGTTGGATCTTATTTTTAATCTTCTCATGGAGTTTGTCGAAGGATTCAATTGACGTTCTAAAGAAGTTGGAAAACTTAGTACCATCACGACTCAGTTCTTCAAAAAGAGTGTACAATGTTCTACTGTGTTCCCTTCTTAGATTGATAGGATGAATACGAACACCAAGCAACTGACTGTTTTGCCGATAAAAATCCGATGTGTTTGCAATCACCTGCTACCGATAAAATATCGGCCGATTTTTTACCGACCGTCCAAAATCGGTGTGTGTGCAACTGGCCTAACACTCAATCTCTCTTTCAATGTTAGACGCTACGGGCCATATTGATGCCATATTATGTTCTAGGTGAAAATCGATGTCCTGAAGGGGTCAGCTTTCTATACATTGTGTTTATGTACAAGTCCCTTGTATGGCTAATCCTGGATTACTTCAGCATCGTGTAGTCCTCTCACTATGCTGATCTATTGAAGAGAGTCCAAGGCAGGGTTTATATATATTAGCGCTTCTTGGCTTATTGGATTGGAGAAACTAGAGAAGATTTAAATTTCTCAGAACTAATGAAGAGCTTCAACATCGAACCATTGGATATTAGGAAGAGGAATTCCGATATAATTTTCATCCACAAGGCAATCAAAGGCACTATCAGCGTTCATATGCATCAGAGAGATCATCCTGACACAGCCATGTTTCCTCGGCCTGTTTGCCGATCGCAATTATCTTTTCCACTGACGTACACACTCAGACTACTACGTGAAGCCAACGCCTTCCTCATTCAGCAAGATTTCGCCTTCTTCGGATCATCTTTATCTTCACTTAAAACAGCATCCGCCATTATCAATGACGATCAAGAGACCACCCTTACTCATCCAATCTCTATACAGGGTGATTCCCTCGCAGATGCAAAAAACATTTTGGGTGAAACTACATCAAGAATGGAGTAAAATGCCGCCAACTGCATATTTTTATCTCAATCCGTTCTCGAGATATGATTTTTTAAAGGTTTTTTCAGGAAAACCGTGTTTTTTTCCTTTTTAACTCAAATTTCTCCACTTTACTTCATTCAATTTTAACTTTTGACCACATTTTCGGAATCAATATTAAATTTACTATAAGAATAGTGTACTTGGGTTCTTAAAAAGTACCATCCAAAGGTCCTCACATCAGCTCAAACATTGACGATTTTGAAAAAAGAATATTTCTGAAAATCTTTAAAACTTTACTACTCTTCCAAAACGAATCCTGGAAACTGGCAAATCTCATGAAAACTGCTTCGTCTAATACTCTTCCCAACGGTATAATCAAGTTTACTTTTATTTTGTTATTTAGTGGAGAAAATTATGTTTTAATGTTAAAAAATATGGGTTTTTCAATGAAATTGTTGGTTTTCTCGAAAGATGACCCTCCATGAACCTACGAGTATGGGGTCGGTTTCTATGTATTTTTTCACGCTGTATCGAATGGTAACATTTGAAGATCTCTCCAACTCCGTTATAACCGAGTTTTACACTTAAAATCGCAAATGTTTAGTTTGTTTGTTACGATTAAATGTATGTGTGTTATGGGGTAAAACTAGTTAATTAAAGTGTAAAACTCGATTATAACGTAGTTGAGAGATCTGCAAGAGTTTCCGTTTGATCCAGCGAGAAAAAATACATAGAAACCGACCCCATACTTGTTGGTTCATGGAGGGTCATCTTTCGAGAAAACCAACAATTTCATTGAAAAACCCACATTTTTTAACATTAAAACATTATTTTCTCCCCTAAATAACAAAATAAAAGTAAAATTGATAATACCGTTGTAAAGCATATTAGATGAAGCAGTTTTCATGAGATTTGCCAGTTTCCAGGATTCTTTTTAAAAGAGTAGTAAAGTTTTAAAGATTTTCAGAAATATTATTTTTTCAAAATCGTCAATGTTTGAGCTGATGTGATTGTCTTCGGATGGTACTTTTTAAGAACCCAAGTACACTATTCTTATAGGAAATTTAATGCTGATACCGAAAATGAGGTTGAAGGTTAAAATTAAATGAGGCAAAGTGGAGAAATCCGAGTTTAAAATGAAAAAACACGGTATTCCTGAAAAAACCTTTAAAAAATCATATCTCGAGTACGGATTGAGATAAAAATATGCGGTTGGCGGCATTTTACTCCGTTTTTGATGTAGTTTCACCCAATTTTTTTTTTTTTTGCATCTGCGAGGGAATCACCCTGTATATGTGTTTCGTCCATCTGTGGCTGTGTGGTTTTTGGTTGTGTTCCGTTCTGTACTGGTGTCTGCCGCCTCATTTGAGATGCCGTTGTCATTAGGTCTTATATCCACTTTTTTGCAGCCAAAGACTGATCTTTTCTTTTGATTTGTCAACCATTGTCATTATAGGCACATTTTAAATTAAATAAAAAATAAATAAAAAATAAAATAAAATGTTTCTATCCTATTTCCGCAAATCAGTTTGATTACAATTTTATATAATTACTCACTCAGAGAAAGGAAAGGGAGAAAGGATTGGAAGGGGGAAATACTTTCAAAAGGGGTCATATCGATTTTTCGAAAAAAATCTGTAAAAAACGGATTTTCAATCTGTAGGATAACCAAAATCGATTTATATGAGCAGTTAGCGTCAAAAAGGAACATATCCTTGTGTATTTGAGGGCCAAAGTTTGATGTTTGGATCAAAAGAGATCACATCCATTCCTATATGATGGATAATTTTCGTTTCAATCAAAAGGGAATATATCCTCACCTTCCTTCAAGTTGTTGCTCGTTGATGTTTTTCAAAAAGGAACATATCCAAAATGCCATCTACCGGATTTTTTTCCAACTCTAGTTTGGAACATACCTTTTAGAATACCTGTGCTGTTTGGTGATAAGATTTGAAGGGTTTGGTATGAATAACCAACAGAGTGCAGGAGCAATACTCTTCGGCACCCCTGTTATCAACTGTGCTCCTGTACTTCCCAATATTCAATGAATTTGATATAAGACGTGCTGTGATAACATGTTTCACTCCTGTTTCGCTGATTTCTCTAGTGCTTCTTTCTATTTTTAAATCGTGTCTCTTGAGATTTTTAGACTTATCGTCGTTTTTGCATTGCTAAGGTGTCGTTAATGTTGCCAAGAATGGAGGCTATTGTTGGCGTTCTTTTGGGTACCCATGAAGTAGCACCCTCACAAGACGATGGTGAAGTAGGAGAATGTGATTGCCTTGTCGAAGAGGAAACTGATTTTCATGTTTGAAATTTTGACAGATTTTAAAGATTTTTTTCTATATTGGCTTTTTTGTTCGTTCCAAACTGAAAATTTGTTGATAATACCTTACCTTATTATTACCTACATTATATAATTTGGAAACAAAGTTCATGTGTCTTTTTTGCATACCTAAAAAAATATGAATTACCTGCACTTGATTTTTGTGATTTTTTATTGAGAACTGGATGTGTTTTTATCAAAATGGAACATATCCGAAATGTTGATCAAAAGGGGTCATATCCTAATGATAATTAGCTGTAACTCCTTTGGTTTTCGAGATTGGCTGCTCATGTTTTGGGATATAATTTCTAGTGCCTCACTAAGCTACACTAGATTAAAAACTAAATTTAAATTCCAATCAATAACTCCTTGGGCGTTTTTTTCACTTCCTGAAATTTTTTCGGAAGTGGATATGACCCCTTTTGAAAATAAGCTCCTCAATTACTCACTCAGAGAAATGAAAGGAAAGGAAAGGGAGAAAGGATTGGAAGGGGGAAATAACAACAAAAATACTTTATAATCATAATTTATTATCACCTATAATGCAGCAATCACATTTTTGTAACACTGTTGAATCAATGTTTGAACGTACAAACATTACACAGGGTTTTTCTTTAAAGCAAAACTAAAAATTTAATGACCTGCCAATAAAGTCATTACTCCCAAGAATAATTCATGACGGAATTGGCATATGGACGGAATCTTATTGAAATTTAATTGCGTGATAAAATATCAGCAATCTTGTTAATTTCACCTATTGACATAATATCACGCTTAACATTAAAGCTAACTTTCACAGGTCGTACTTTGATTACATCAACATCATCGCAAAATATTGTTGTCATAATATTTTTGTTGTATTTCCCCATTTATGCGGTTGTCTCGGAAAACATATATAGGCAATAAAAAGTAATATTTGTGAACGTGTACAAATACGTTTCTTTCGTTTATAGGGTCCTCCTCCGGGATGTCGTTACCTGCAACGCATTTGAAGAGCGGGCTCTCCCAGAGTCCGTCGCCCTGGCACTCGGTCTCTTTGTAGGCTGTCGACGGGTCCAAAATGTGGAAAGACGTTTTGCAAGTTGGGCGCACTTTGGTGCCGGGGCTGGCCGGCAGATCGCAGGGCACTGTGTTCCCTTTGAAGGTGCACGTCAGTTCCATAGACTCTGAGAATAGCGGCTTACACATTTCTGTAAAATGATGAATTCCAATAAGAAATTTAAATTGCAATGATGTTTATTAGCATAATTCACGATTTAATTGAAAACACTTTATATTATAGCATAACTCGCTTGATCATTATTAAGAACGCACATGGTTGAGGAACCAAATGTTTCACTACCTTGGATACACCAGTTTTTCGATCCCATTACCAAAGACGAAACGCTTGCATACGAGTCTGCAACACATTGGGACATTTTATGTCTTTAGTTGCAGACTCGTATGCAAGCTCTAAGAGCCACTCAGCTGATCCGGACCCTGGGCATCGTCAAGTAAATGTCCTAAAGAGGCTACATACGAAATTACAGCTTCCTAGAGTGTAAAGCATAGAAATTAGCTTTAAGAGCCACTCATCTGATCCGGACCCTGGGCATCATCAAGTAAAAATGTCCTAAATAGGCTACATACGAAATTACAGCTTCCTAGAGTGTAAAGCACAGAAACTAGCTTTAAGAGCCACTCATCTGATCCGGACCCTGGGCATCATCAAGTAAATGTCCTAAAGAGGCTACAAACGAAATTACAGCTTCCTAGAGTGTAAAGCATAGAAATTAGCTTTAAGAGCCACTCATCTGATCCGAATCAAATCATCGAAACACCAGCTCAATGAAATCATCAGAAATTAACATGCGGTTGCAATCATGTTCACAGTATCAATTATTGAGAATGATCACCTGTGTGTAAACAATTATTCATATAACCATGCTCATAACTCAGCTTGTTGGCCACGCACTTCGCAGTAGTTAACATAATATGGTTGGATAAATTGAGAGCTTTCGAACGAATGGTCAACGAATTTTGTGGGATGAAAAACGACAAAGTACCATTTCCCTGGCAACGACTCGGTTGTAAGCGGAAATCGTCAGAAAACCAACCGTAACGCTTTTTTAGTTCATGTGTGCCAAAGTAAAAACATAAAATCTCAAAACGTTGGCCACGTTGGGTGAGGCACATAGCTTTCTTGTATCCATACTGTAGTGGATTTATATACGTCTGACTTGGTGTAGGTAGACCAAGTGGGACGTTTATGTTCTGGTTATGCGGGTTAGTTCCCGTGATATTTCCGAAAGGAAGGTGAGCGAAATCGCCAAGGTCAGCTTGCTTGGCGGGCGGAACCTGAGGATAGTTCGTGTATTGGCCGCGTGGAGCACTGGGCTCGCTTAGTGCGTGCTGGGTCCGATCTGTTTGGTGCTGAGCCGTTGTGTAATATTCCGGCCTAAGATTTATATCTGTAGGGGGAATATACCGGGCTTGGTTGAGGTACTGAAAAGTATCCTGTGTTTTGAGCAAGTTGGGAGTGAGTTTGACACTCGGATCGGCCGGGTAGCCTTGCGTAGAATATCGTGGATATTCAGATATCTTTGTCGAATCGCGATGATTGACTTCAGAGCGAGTCTGGAAGGGATCCTCGAACTTTTGTGTGTGTGAGGCTTGACCTAACGTTTCCTTCACGGATATGCTAGGTAGTAAGGCGATCTCTTCGCGAGAATCGAGCCTTTGTCTGTCGCTAGGACCAGCGGACGAGTCGAGTATCGGGTAGGGAGCGCTTCGTGGGCTAGAGCTCCCGACCGCGCCGTGCTCTGCTTCCTCTTGCATGAGGAAGTAGGACGGGCGGCGCTCCATCGATGTACCCGAGTTGATTAACTCGTTTTTAATACCTCTCCGTATAGGATGCAGGATTTGGAAGGTGGACTCGCTTGACAGAGCTTCTTTCCTTTGCTCGGATGTCAGGGTCCTACCTTGTAGCCTTGAAAAAGGCTTCCTTGGACGATAAATTAAGCGGATGAGCTGAGTAATTTATCGGCGTGCCCCAGCGGTCGGTGACGAGCTTAGTGCTACGAAACCCGGGCGACACGTCTCGAACGTCCCAGCGGGCGTACGATCTAATGAGGATATCAATAGATGTACCGGGTGGCGTTCTGACAGAAGAACTACGTTGGGCAATGAGCAGGATAAAGGATCACTGGACTCGTAGATGCCAAAGCGAGATCTGTGAGGAGAGAAGATATGCCTTGTGAGCAATAAAATGCCGTTCTGAGAAGAACTCGTGAGCAGAAGGGTCGTCAGCGTAGAGCGTGTAGAAGCTTCGTACTGTAGAGTGTAGTCGTCGAGAGCGGTGAGTGGAATGAATTTCGGAGGGCTCCGTGCGGGGTAATTATAGGGAGGTGGCCGCCTCCTGCCGCCCCCTGATTGGTCCGCTTAATTTCATTAGTTCACCCTGTGTTTCCTTATTGGCTCGCACATTGTTTTCTCAGAATCTGTGAATATGATAGCTGAGTTGGTTTTTTGGGGGTGGCTTCCCCGCGTCCGTCTTTGAGACGGGGTCCCCGGGGGTGGCTTCTCTGCGTTTGTCGCTGAGACAGGGTCCCCGGGTGGCTCCTCTGCGTCCGTTGTTTAGACGGGGTCCTCGGGTGGCTTCTCTGCGTCCGTTGTTTAGACGGGGTCCCCGGGGGTGGCTTCTCTGCGTCCGTCGCTGAGACAGGGTCCCCGGGGTGGCTTCTGAACCAGAGGTGGTTGCTTGCCGCCTCCTGGTTGGTTCGTCTATTGTCTCTCGCGCAATCAGAGTTTCTGATTGGCGTGTAGGCTTGCTAGAACCGTCCTTGTTAGTTCTAGAGGACATTTGATTGTCTGTTTGAGTTTTCTCATTCAAGGCGACTTGGTTCGAGATACTTGTCGCGTCTCTCTCGCCCAGTAAGTGTTTAGGGAGGTCGCCTTGTATGTTATTTGATAATATTTCACTTTTGAGAGAGAATTTCGCATTTTCTCTCTGGTGAAATATTTTGTTTGACGGAGTTATAACTCGACGTCTTATAAACATTTGTGTGCCATGTCTACCTCTTTTTGGTAGCCCTGAAAAGGGCTGTTGAAAAGAGGGGGTGGTTTTCACCACACATACCATGAATGAATAGATTACTGAAATGTTTTAAATTATCTTACAAAATTCCATAGTGGGAAATAGTAAATCAACGTTAAACGTCAAAATCGATAAATTAAGAAATGAGAAAATGATGGTTGATGTAATTTACGTTTGCACGTAAGCAGGGTGAATTATTGATTTGGGAACAATGGAAGTGATATGTGACTATTCCTAATCCACACATTCCCTGAAAATGTCATCAAAATTGGATGAAAACTGTGGAAATAAAGCTCGTTACAAGGATTTTACATTCGCGCAAGCACAGCAGCTACTAATGATACGGTCATGTTTAAATTTGTATCGGATGATCTTTTCCCAACTAACCGTCCACCAAATTCGAGCGAGAACGGACAACTAGGACGTGAAAAAATCAAGCAATGACAGCAATGCCAGATATATAATAATGAAGCATTAAACTGTAGGAATCGTTTCAGAATGCCTTAAAACGGATTTCAATGGAGAAATTTTTATAAAATTTTGATTTTAACATTATTGGAGCCAATGCTAGAGCTTCATTTTATACGAAAATTCGCTAAAAGTAAAAATATTGGTCTTGGTTCAGCTGATTAGAATCTGGAGTTTCTGATTAACTCAGACAACGGGATTTAACTGTACTCTCCATTTTACATCACACCACAACATAGTAGTTATCAACAGCAACAATGCACATACTTTGGCAGTTGATCTGCTGTATTTGAGCGAGACCAGACAAATAGGACGTGAAAAAATCAAGCAATGATAGCAATTCAGATATACAGGGTGATTCCCTCGCAGATGAAAGGGGTGAACCTACATCAAAAATGGAGTAAAATGCCGCCAACTGCATATTTTTATCTCAATCCGTACTCGAGATATGATTTTTTAAGGGTTTTTTCAGGAATACCGTTTTTTTTTTTTTTTTTTTTTTTTTTCGTTTTAAACTCGGATTTCTCCACTTTGCCTCATTTAATTTTAACTTTCAACCTCATTTTCGGTATCAACATTAAATTTACTATAAGAATAGTGTACTTGGGTTCTTAAAAAGTACCATCCGAAGACCATCACATCAGCTCAAACAATGACGATTTTGAAAAAATAATATTTCTGAAAATCTTTAAAACTTTACTACTCTTCCAAAACGAATCCTGGAAACTGGCAAATCTCATGAAAACTGCTTCGTCTAATACTCTTTCCAACGATATAATCAAGTTTAATTTTATTTTGTTATTTAGTGGAGAAAATTATGTTTTAATGTTAAAAAATGTGGGTTTTTCAATGAAATTGTTGGTTTTCTCGAAAGATGACCCTCCATGAACCTACGAGTATGGGGTCGGTTTCTATGGAAACTCTTGCAGATCTCTCAACTACGTTATAATCGAGTTTTACACCTTAATTAACTGGTTTTACCCCATAACACACATACATTTAATCGTAACAAACAAACTAAACATTTGCTATTTTAAGTGTAAAACTCGGTTATAACGGAGTAGGAGAGATCTACAAATGTTACCATTCGATACAGCGAGAAAAAATACACAGAAACCGACCCCATACTCGTAGGTTCATGGGGGGTCATCTTTTGAGAAAACCAACAATTTCATTGAAAATCCCACATTTTTTAACATTAAAACATTATTTTCTCCACTAAATAACAAAATAAAAGTAAACTTGGTTATACCGTTGGAAAGAGTATTAGACGAAGCAGTTTTCATGAGATTTGCCAGTTTCGTTTTTGGAAGAGTAGTAAAGTTTTAAAGATTTTCAGAAATATTCTTTTTTCAAAATCGTCAATGTTTGAGCTGATGTGAGGGCCTTTGGATGGTACTTTTTAAGAACCCAAGTACACTATTCTTATAGTAAATTTAATGTTGATTCCAAAAATGTGGTCAAAAGTTAAAATTGAATGAAGTAAAGTGGAGAAATTTCACAGGGTGGCCCCCAACGGGAAAAGTCAGGGAAAACCTGGAATTGTCAGGGAATTTTGTGCGACGGGAAAAGTCAGGGAAATGTCAGGGAATTTTGCAAAAAACACCAAAATGTCAGGGAATTTTTTCAATACACATACTTTGTGTAATAATTTGCAGTGTTTTTAGGTTTATTTTAACTCCTAAACAATAAAACTTCAACGGCGTACTTTATCATACTGCATAATATTTTATAGATGGGTAATACGAATAAAAAAAATAATTGTCAAGAGTCGTGGTATTGTTCAAAGAGTTACATTGTTACACACACAGATACATTGTGACATGGGTATGTCTTCGGCTCTCCTGGTTACTACGTCACCTATTATTAAACTATTTGTGAGAAAAATCAACAGGTTATTGAACTAGGGAGAAAACCCAACAGAGTAGTGGATTGATCCAGTTAGAGTCCCAACAACGAGTTGGTGTACATAACCTAGGACTTCTCATGTTGGCCTATTAAAATGTGAAGCCATGTGTAATAAATTCATAGCTTTCCAACGAAAGATTTTTGTGGGATGGGAAATAAGTCACCGATTGGAAGTAGGTGGAAAAAAGCGACATTTATTGCAGTCGGGCGAAAATTTGGAATTATCCACAAAGCTAAGAAATATCCTTGTTAAAACTTTTCCTTTTTTCAACACAAATGATTAAAATTTGAATTTGATCTTCAACAAATCGTTTCAGATCACAAATTGAGAGACCATAAAATATTAAATGAAAAGTAATGCAGCATGATTAAAGGCGAATTTTCGTAATTTGTCGTTTTACATTTAGGTTAGGTAAATTGTTTTGAAAATTGAGAACTTTGAGGGCAATGAAGTTGTTAAATATACATTTTATGGCAAAAAACTCATTCTAAATTATGGTCTGCTATTCAACAAATGATTTCGGGTTTCTAGCAGTTTTCTTTTCTGCAGTTTTTATTTATTTATTATTACTTATTTTTATTTATTATTATTATTATTATTTTTTTTTTTTTGCACAAATTAATGAACTTTTTTATATATATTTATGAAATACTTGAATTTTGGACGAAAGAACGGATTTTTTGTATTGATCCTAAAGAAAGTTATCGTCTGGAATGACACACGCACGCATACAACCTAATATGTCATTAACAATTAGGTTGTATTAATATGTAATATGTCACTAGTCATAGAATCTAGTGTTTTGATACGATAGTGTTTGAAGAACCTTGTGGCCGTTTAGCATTCGTTATTATATGTTTTTGTATTCGAAATACCAAAACTGGGTTTTGAAACTTATTGTAGTTTTTTCCTCATTCTCAGTTTATTTTTTACCTGAATTTTCTGTGGAATATATTAGTTACCTTAAATATGTAGTGTGTCAAAACCATTCTGTTCGTCTAACTGCGATTTTTTAAAAACTATTTAATTAAATTCTTTCACAAATTCAATTACTTTAAAAAGTATCTTTTCTCCCATGCTTCACCTTCATTATTACTCCTGGAGTAGGCTGTTTTTCTTTTTTAAATTATACGATTTTCATTTTTGAAGCATTAAAGGTGACGCTATATATATATGAGTTTGATATTTTTTGTCAGGGAAATATGGAGTTCGGTCAGGGAAAAGTCAGGGAAATGTCAGGGAATTTTAAAATTTCCATTTGGGGGCCACCCTGTTTGAGTTTAAAAGGAAAAAAAACACGGTTTTTCCTGAAAAAACCTTTAAAAAATCATATCTCGAGAACGGATTGAGATAAAAATATGCAGTTGGCGGCATTTTACTCCATTTTTGATGTAGTTTCACCCACTTTTTTTTTTTGCATCTGCGAGGGAATCACCCTGTATAATAATGAAGCATTAAATGTAGGAATCTTTTCAGAACGCCTTAAAACAGATTTAAACTTTGAAAATTTTCAAAAACTTTGATTTTAAAGTTATTGGAGCCATTGCTAGAGCTTCATTTTATACAAAAATTCGCTAAAAGTAAAAATATTGGTCTTGGTTCAGCTGATTAGAATCTGGAGCTCTCTGATTAACTCAAACAACGGGATTTAACTGTATTCTCCATTTTACATCACACCACAACATAGCAATTATCAACAGCAACAATGCACATACTTTGGCAGTTGATCTTCTGTATTCGAGCGAGACCGGACAACTAGGACGTGAAAAAATCAAGCAATGACAGCAATGCCAGATATATAATAATGAAGCATTAAACTCTAGGAATCGTTTCAGAATGCCTTAAAACAGATTTAAACTTTGAAAATTTTCAAAAACTTTGATTTTAAAGTTATTGGAGCCATTGCTAGAGCTTCATTTTATACAAAAATTCGCTAAAAGTAAAAATATTGGTCTTGGTTCAGCTGATTAGAATCTGAGCTCTCTGATTAACTCAAATAACGGGATTTAACTGTACTCTCCATTTTACATCACACCACAATACATTACTTATCAACAGCAACAATGCACATACTTTGGCAGTTGATCTGCTGTATTTGAGCGAGACCAGACAAAATAGGACGTGAAAAAATCAAGCAATGATAGCAATTCAGATATGTAATAATGAAGCATTAAACTCTAGGAATCGTTTCGGAATGCCTTAAAACGGATTTCAATTGAGAAAATTTACAAAAATTTTGATTTTAAAATTATTGGAGCCATCTACGAAAACTCGCTAAAAGTAAAAATATTGGTATTGGTTCAGCTGATCAGAATCTGAAGCCCTCTGATTAACTCAAACAACGGGATTTAACTGTATTCTCCATTTTACATCACACCACAACATAGCAATTATCAACAGCAACAATGCACATACTTTGGCAGTTGATCTTCTGTATTTGAGCGAGACCGGACAACTAGGACGTGAAAAAATCAAGCAATGATAGCAATTCAGATATATACCTAATAATGAAGCATTAAACTCTAGGAATCGTTTCAGAATGCCTTAAAACGGATTTCAATTGAGAAAATTTTCAAAAATTTTGATTTTAAAATTATTGGAGCCATCTACGAAAATTCGCTGGAAGTAGAAATATTGGTCTTGGTTCAGCTGATTAGAATCTGGAGCTCTCTGATTAACTCAAACAACGGGATTTAACTGTATTCTCCATTTTACATCACACCACAACATAGTACTTATCAACAGCAATAATGCACATACTTTGGCAGTTGATCTGCTGTATTTGAGCGAGACCAGAACAATAAGTGAAGTTTTTAGACGTGATAAGCTTCGGTTAATTTATTTGGCTTTAGTTCAGTCAATTATGCAATATGGAATTGTTGAGTGGGGAGGCTCTTACTCGACGCATTTGGAAAAAATAAACGTAGTACAGAGAGATATATTAAAAATTATTATGATCAAACCACGTTTGTATTCAACATTGGAATTTTTACTCCCCGCCAGCTATTTTTAAAGTCTTTGTTGCTTATGTTGCATCGTGACCCGAGCGTGGTGTATAACAGTCATCAGCATGCACACTTGACTCGGTTTAGATCGGACGGGAATGTTATTCCACCGAAACCCACGCTGACAATTACGACTAGAAGCCCTCAATATATGGTATATATGGTTCATCGTGCGGTGGATACTCCACTTAGGTCCCCACTACAATACGCCCGTAATGTATATAAAAAGAAAACATATGAGTGGTTGATAAAAATAGGCATTACGGAGGCAGAAAATATTATTTTTAGTATGTATATATAGAAAATTGATGTTTATTAAGTTATTATTCATGAAGAGAAATGTAAATAATTAAGATTAATTAAGTTTGGCGCAGCTCTTGTGAGGCGACACAGGCTTATGCCTATTGCCCACAATAATGTTGGAAGATATGTTAATTTGACATTATTTATGTATAAAGAATATGTAACATAATAAATAAATAAATAATAATAGGACGTGAAAAATCAAGCAATGATAGCAATTCAGATATATAATAATGAAGCATTAAACTCTAGGAATCGTTTCAGAATGCCTTAAAACGGATTTCAATTGAGAAAATTTTCAAAAATTTTGATTTTAAAATTATTGGAGCCATCTACGAAAATTCGCTGGAAGTATAAATATTGGTCTTGGTTCAGCTGATTAGAATCTGAGCTCTCTGATTAACTCAAACAACGGGATTTAACTGTACTCTCCATTTTACGTCACACCACAACATAGTAGTTATCAGCAGCAACAATGCACATACTTTGGCAGTTGATCTGCTGTGGGAGCCAAGTGCTATTCAGGCAGAAGACGTTGTTGGCTGCAGGCAGAGCGTAACCCCTGTCGCAGGTGTAGGTCAGGACTGCCAGGCTTGGCACTAAAGTCCCAGGAACTCCACGGCACTTGTCTGACTGGTCATTTGAATCACAACCTTCCACCTTATAATTGGTTCCAGAAGATTTTTCAGGCAAAAAGCACCCATCACTGAAAAACAATACAAATTAATAGGTAGGTATATCGGATTATAATTAACACGTTTGTAAAGTAGGGTAGGCAGTATGACATCTTCATTTATTGTTACGGACGCTAGTTAGTTACAAATTTTGAAACGGAATTATAAGAATTACAATAATAAATTAATCAGTATCATTTCCTTTGTAATCTGCCCACTATCAGTAAGAATAAGAACATTGATCAAGAATCCAATGTCTTTTCTCGATCAAAGATGGTGGAAGTCTTGAGGCAATCCAGTTCTATTGTTTCCCCCCAGTGGAAAGCAATCTTTCTGAGAGGATCGTTCACACAGCCCTGGAATATACTCAAGTTCCTGTTATGACATACAGGAGAGAGTGTGTATCTGCACTCACAATGAAGCGAAATGGGAATCGAGTTCTAGTACAAGATACCAGTGGGTTAATGCAATGCCATACATACCCCTAACTCAATATGCAATGGCCAACATTCTTGCATTGGAATTCCTCATTTTTGATCTAAGAAAAAGATTCTGATTTTGTGAAAACACCAAACTGCATATTTCCAGCTCAAAACTCAGATGGTTTAGAAAACCAAACCGATAAAAAGAAACTGAATTGACGTCATAGGTGGGTGGCGCTGATTTCTTCTCAGGGGATGCGGTGTGGCTGCAGTGAGGTCGCTTCCCTATAGCGGCCCATAGACGATCAATATTATTGTGCAATTTGGATTGCACAATACTTTGACGGCCGCCCACAGACGCTCAATATTATTGTACAATAAGTTGGTTTGTGCAATAAATTGAATCGTGTGGGGGTGATATTGACGGTTGTACAATATTTGGCACAATCACGAGCACAGAAGATCAATTTGCTTGGCAACAGCTTGTGCAAACAGTCCTCGCCAGAACTTCATTCGGTGAAGATGTTGAGTGAAACTGAGTTGTGTGCTGTTGCTATTGCTGTAGCGGTAAGTGCAAAGAAGAGAAAAAAAGAACAGAGCTCGCGAAAAGGGAGAAAATGGGCCAAACAGTGGTTCATTGACAGGGAGAAACACACCCTCGAAACATTACTGAATGAACTGAGAGTTGCTGAACCAAATGATTTTCGCAACATTTTACGGATGGACTGAGTATCGAAAGTGGTATCGAAATACCACAGTACAGGTTCGACATCTTCCGCACCTGCACCACTTTTCTCTGCTTCGCGAATCCGTTTTAATTCTTTACGAAAGTTCGTACGCAAAGAATTTTTTTTTTTTTTACCACATCTGGTTTCTCAGGATATTTTTCGCGGTATTTTTCCAACAACACATCGTACTGCTCCCCCTTTCAGGTACGATTAGTATAATCTTTGCACTTCGCATCCCAAAGAGCGGGAAGGCCGCGATAAACTTCAATAAACACACAAATAAATTGTTTATCCGCTCTCTTGTCAACCATGACGACGTGTTCACCACTACTAGATGAGACAGACTGACGGGATATTGCGCAATGTTGCCTACAGACGGCACAATGCTTTCCCGTTTGCACAATATATTTTCACGGATTTGAATTTCACGCAATATATTGCACAACCTTTCAATGTCGCCCACACACGATCAGTTTTTTTGTACAACCCGGGATATTGCACAATAATATTTATCGTCTATGGGCCGCTTATGACGTCATTCAGTTTTATTTACACCGCTGTTTCAGCTACTTCCTATCATTCAATACCCTCCTTATTGCAACTTTTTGGAAATCTCTCGGCAGTATCTTTCTACTGATGAAATAAAGTTAAATTTGTGAAATTGCCAATTGAATGATCGCTTATTCAGCTGCAACCACGGCCAAAGGGGTTCCTTCTATTACATGCTCACTAGCCATATCTGATCTTATCGGAAATTCATAGCAATCACTTTGTGTCCATTCTTCTAAAAATACTTTCCGATTTTGATGGAATTCAGATTAGCGCATGCATGCGCACTTGCCCCTAACGTAAGGCGCAATCATCTCTATCTCTATCTATACTATTTATAAGAATGAAACTCCGTCTGTTTGTCTGTCTGTTTGTCGTGGCTATGCACGGCCAAACGGCTGAGTGAGGGGAGTATACGAGTGGGGGGATCTTCTTGGGATTTTCCGAAAGGGGGAGCGAGCGAATTTAAAATTTTCTAATCCCAGCCGAACCATGGGCCGTAGGGCGGGAGGGGGGTCGACGATCCGGTTAATGTGCGCTTTTTGGACTTCTCCGCTTCCCCTACCCCTCTAAACGGCCGTTGACAATTCCGGAAAAATACGGGTTTCGTAGGTTTCCGTACGAGGAAGACGACGGATTGCGAAAAAAATATCGGGAAATGCGTCAAAAAAATGCGAGAGTACGGACCCGTTTTCTCGAAAAGTCCGCCGAAAAACTTGGTTTTTTCCGATTAAAATATACCCCATAAAGGTACGTTTTTCGGAACGGTTTTCGCGGGCGAAATACAGCTTTGATCCCGCCGAATCTGAATCCGAAGTCGGATATCGAAAAAAGTGACGGAAAGTAGGTCAAATTGCGAGCGGAAATGCGAGGGAAGCGTTTAATATGACGTTTTTGATCGAGCCGAGCCGCCCGTTGCACAACGTTGCTTAGCAGAAGGGACTCGACTTCTACGCAATACCTACCTTGCGAGCGAAGCGAGGAACATCCCCAAATGAACTTTTTTTGTGGTTCCACGTAGTTTTATAAGATTTATTTTGTTTGTAAGAATTTCCAAAAGAAAAAAACGTCTGCCAGTATAACTTCCTCCGATGATAACTTTTCGTGGTTCCACGTAGATGCATAAGATTTAATTTGTTTGTAAGAATTTCCAACAGAAAAAAACGTCTGCCAAGTTGGGTGGGCAATATAACTTCCCCATTCGCCCTTCTAATGGCCTACCTTTAAGTATACATCCCCTAATAAACTTTTCCTGGTTCAACAACCTCCAGCTCCCTGGAAATCACGTTCCGAAGCCTACCTGTACAATCCCCGTTTTCTCGAAAAGTCCGCCAAAAAACTTGGTTTTTTCCGATTAAAATATACCCCATAAAGGTACGTTTTTCGGAACGGTTTTCGCGGGCGAAATACAGCTTTGGGTCCGCCGAATCTGAATCCGAAATCGGATATCGAAAAAAGTGACGGGCAGTCGGTCAAATTGCGAGCGGAAGCGAGGGGAACCGTTTAATATGAGAAATTAATTGGGCCCCGGAAGCGAGAAGGCTCTACGAAGTCAGGGGTTCGATGAGGCGGGGCTTGCACCTGACGGGAACGGGTTGCGAGCAGGTACACGCACTTACGTCTTGAAGGGTATACAGGTATACCTTGCGAGCGAAGCGAGAGCCATGTCAACAGAATAAATTCGGATTTTTTCCTACAAATATACAGCAATACCTTGCGAGCGAAGCGAGCAACATCCCCGAATAAACTTTTTGTGGTTCCACGTAGTTTCATAAGATTTAATTTGTTTGTAAGAATTTCCAACAGAAAAAAAACGTCTGCCAAGTTGGGTGGGCAGTATAACTTCCTCAAGCGAGCGAAGCGAGCAGCATCCCTTACAGAAGTTAAACCTACCCTTAGGGATCTATCGTTTGCGAGCGAAGCGAGCAACATTCTCTACATGCCACACTTTGCGAGCGAAGCGAGCAATTTAATGGGGGGTCCGGGGGGCTTGCCCCCCGGCTGGACGTGGAGGCGAGCGTAGCGAGCCAGAGCGGCTAGTATTAAAGAAACGCAGGTTGGTGAGGTGACAAAGCAGGAAAAACCTACTTACTCAAAGTTGTGTTGAGCAAATTGAAACCCAGGTTGTTTACGAGTCAGGGCCGTGAACCACACGTCGTCCATATCACGCGATTTCATACTGGATGGTGAAGGGCTAATGTTAAAATTATTGAAATCAAACACATTGGTAAGTAATGCGTGCTGCATGCATTGCAGGAACGTCCCTATGAATGGATTGTATATAACTTTGGTGAGAGAGAATTAAGAAAAGAGAAAAAAACTAAAATATCGTGATTTTTTGTAAACCCCCCCCCCCCCCACCACCACCACCACCACCACCACCATCACCACCGCCAGTAAATCTGAATCTCCCAAGGTTGCATAGCTGGACTAAAATATGGGTAAAAAAATAATACAAATTCAGAAGAGTGTAGTAAAAATATCACGATTTATCGCTATTACCCCCACCATTCACTCCCCACCATAATGAAATTTCTAACTCCTGACATATGCTCCGACACTAGACCGAGTTCATAATTGAACTAAAAAAAAAACACGAAAATCTGTCGAGAATAGTTGAAACATCACCATTTATCAGTATTAGCAATTCCATTCAACCCTTCCATAATGAAATTTGAAACTCCTGTCATACGTTCATAAACTAGATCCGATTCTTGATAGAACGAAATAAGAATCACGAAAATCAGTCGAGAATTTTGTAATTTGGGCAACGCTTAAAAGAATCTGCAGTTACCCCTCCATCCCCCCCACCCACCCACCACCGCGACAGTAAATCCAAATTTCCCAAGGTTTTTTGCAAAACTTGACTAAAATCGGAATCGAACAAAAAGAATCTCGAAAATCGGTTGATGATTGTGGCCTGGGCAATATCGACAAAATGTGTACCACACACATACATACAGACATACACCTATGGTTGTTTTCACGGATTCGGTCTTAGAATGGTCTGAAACAAATTTGTATGCTGTTATTATTATTATTATTATTTATTTTTTGTCATGCTTGGGTTGTCCCACATCCCTTGGATCAATTTAAATAGGCCGTCCGTTTATTGACGAAGTCTAGCTTCAGTGGGACGTCCCAAAATGGGATTCTGATAACGCCGACGACACCAACATTTTGTTAATGACTTGATTACAGACAAAGTCATCAACAAGTAGGTAGGTACCAGGTATAGGTCGCGCGCTGTGACCTTGCCGGTTTCTCCTTTGAAACTACTCAGAGAAAACGACAAGGTTACAGAGCGCGACCCACACCAACATGAAGGAAAGGAACTCCCATAGGGGAATTCTCTTTGACAAAGGAGTTTAATGATTCGAAATTCGGACCTTTTCTGTTACCCAGCCACCACCTCCAGCATGGCCTCCAGATAGTAATGTTCGTGAATGTAATCGTTATCTAGTTGTTGTTTGAACTATAACAAATGCAACTAGAGAACTGAATCTGGTTGTTGTTTGAACTAATAACCAATGAAACAGTAAAACGTTATGTATGTGAGGCATTATATTTTGTATGTGGGGCAAAGCCAAAATGAGAAACAAGGCCCAATGGGGGACCAATCGAGCTCTACTTGGAAGTTATTTGAGCGAGTTTATGCGGAGGTAGAACGCAAGGACCCAGCAACGGGACCCTTTCGATAGAACTATGAAGGGAAAGTTGCGTTTTGGTCAGCTAGCGAGTTTAGTTAATCTTTATTTATTAATTTTATTTTTTTCGTAATTCAATTGTACCTACTTTTAATGATGGCTATTGTTCCCAATTTCTAGTTTGGTTTTAATATACGGTCCTGGTTACATTCATGCTTTACATTTGTACTTTGCAATCATTTTCGCACCCCGATCATTGGCGATCGTATTCGATCTGGAGGTTGGTTGGGACCAATGGAAGTCGTGCCACCTATTTATTTATACGGGCAAACACAATACAACATAAAATTCCATCGCCTAACCACTTTATGTTTTACTCATATCTAATAAATCCGTGAGCCCGACGGTCACGAAAGCTGCGGCAGGCAGGAAAGACGCCCCCGAAACTCATCTGCTAGTAACTGCCTATACCTACTACTAAACCTATGTTATCTGAGATTCATAAAAAATCACCGTGAGTCACTCTGTGTTATAGTCCAGGAGCCAAGGCCGAAAATAGTTAGTTTTTTGAGGAGAAGGGTTAAGATTAGATTTTGAAAATTTAAACCGTTCTGTGAGAGAAAATCTTTGTCTGCCATCTCGGAATTGGTGGGATACAAAATCACGGTCTCATAAAGGTGACTTAATTTGCCAATTTTAAAGTTTTTTTCTAATGATTCCTAAACCGTTCATCCTATAGAAATGATTTTACGTAGCAAAGTTGTTGAGCATAACTAAACAAAACGATTCGATCCCAAAACTCTGAATTATCTCTCAAAATAAGCGAATGACAAACAATTGAAAATCGGGCTAATTTTGAGCCAGTCCTCTCCTCCTCCCGTCTAGATTTTTGGCGTTCAAAATCACCTTGTGGCGTTAATATTGGTCTGATTTCAGTCTGCCATAACTCACTCCACTCAAGATTAAATACTTTCCAAAGTTCATATCGAGCATACTTTAGCCGAGCCCTTTCCCCATTGAAGTTCGCAAAAACGGCCTTTTACTTTGTACTTAAATTGAAAACGGTCTGAGCAAAACCATGCTCGGTAAATGAACATTTTTATTTTTTATTTTTATTGCCACAGTTTTTATAACATTCAGCCATAAATATTAACATTTCATGCAATATGTAACGGTTTATGATGTAATTGAAGTAATTGTTCAATATTTATACACAATTCACACGCGATAAGCTCTAAGGTAGCACATGGTACTAAATTAGTACGTAATATGTTATAATACACATATATATATATATATATATATATATATATATATATATATATATATATATATATATATATAAATTTTATAGACAAATATATATTATTTTATAGATAAATAGGCATTTACATATTTATAGATAATTTGTATTTATATTCTAATTTTTGATTTCATAAGGAAGTCATACAATAATTCCCAAACTTTATAATGTTTTATTGCTAGCAGTGATTGGTAGCTGAAAGGGTTAACAACTAGTGTGTGTATAGTCCTGAACGCTATTTCCCTTTCCACTTGATGTATGGGGCATGTCATGATAATATGCTCTATATTTCCGATAGGATGTCCACAGTCACACTCTGGTTCGTCTGATCTTCCGATACTGTGTAAATATTGTGGACAAATGGCATGGTTAGACCTTCATCGACAAAATACTCTTATAAAACATTTAGGTTTGTTGACAATCCTATACATTGGTACAGTATCCATTCTGGGGTTCAATTGTTCGTAAAATTGACCCTTTGGTCCAGTCTTATACTGTTCCTGCCAGCACTCCATAATGGATCGTTTCGAAATGGCATAATATTCTTGCTTTGGCAATCCAACATTTAAAGAATGAACATTGGAAAGTATTAAATCTTGAGTGGAAAGAGGTTCGGTAGACCTGAATCAGACCAATATTAAGGCCGCTAGATGATTTTGAAGGGCAAAAGTTAAGACAGGGGGGAGGAGAGGACCCTCCTAAAATTAGACCGATTTTCGATTGTCCTTAATTTCCTTGTTTCGGGGGATAATTCTTAGTTTTTGGGTCGAATCGCTTTGGTTTTTTATCTTCTACATTTGTGCTACGTATAAACATTTTTGTAGGATGTACGGTTTAGGAATTATTAGTGAAAAAGTTCCAGTCATGCAGCATGATCGTATGAGCGAATTTTCATAAACTATCTATCGTACTATAGTATGTTAAATTGCATTGAAATTGGAGCAATTTTAGTTGACAGAAATGGTTAAAAACCAATTTTATGGCAAAAAACTTATTCTAAATAAAATTCCACTGATTCAAAAGGGATTTTTGATTTTTAAATTTTTTTTGCAGTTTTAGCGAATTTTCTTAGAAAATAAAGCTATTGCAATGGCTCCAAAAATTTTAAAATAAAAATTTTCAAAAATTTTCTTCATCGAAATCTGTTTTGAGGCATTCTGAAATGATTCCTGGATTTTAACGCTTTTTTATATGTATATATATATATATATATATATATATATATATATATATATATATATATATATATATATGTATGTGTCATTCCAGACGATAACTCTCGATAGAATTGAGATAAAAACTTCGTTCTTTCGCCAAAAAATCAAGCATTTCAAAAGAAAGGATGAGTTCGTTGGACAACACTTTTTGAGCACATTAAATTGGCCAAATTTCAAAAAATGTACTAAAAAAATCACTAAAAATGGCTAAAAACGGCTAAAAATAGTTAAATTTATATTTTTCGGTAGAATATTGCTCAAATAAAGTTTATTAACTATAAAATAGAACATTAAAAAATGTATGTACAAAATTATGCTGGAATATGTACTTAAAATTCATTAAAATTTGCTAAAAAGTCGATCAAAACTGCAATAATAGCTAAAAATTCAAAACCTCTATTTTAACAGGAGATTATTATTTAGAATACGTTTGTTGCTATAAAATTATAAGTTAACAATTTTATTGCACTCAAAATACCTACTGAAATTCCAAACAATTTGACATTATACAATACGACAATTTACGAAAATTCGCTCATAAGATCATGCTGCATGACTGGAACTTTTTATAGATATTTTAGCAAATTTTAATGACATTTAAGTACGTTTTTCATCATAATTTTGAGCAAAAATTTTTAATGTCCTAGTTAATTGTTGAAAATTTAGTTTTGACTAAAATTCTGCAAAAAAATAGAAATTCAACGATTTTTGGCCATTTTTAGTGATTTTTTGGGTATATTTTTCGAAATTTTACCAATTTAATGTGCTCAAAAATTGTTGTCCAGCGAACTTATCCTTTCTTTTGAAATGCTTGATTTTTTGGCGAAAGAACGAAGTTTTTATCTCAATTCTATCGAGAGTTATCGTCTGGAATGACATATATATATATATATATATATATATATATATATATATATATATATATATATATATATATATATATATCCAGGAATCATTTCAGAATGCCTCAAAACAGATTTCGATGAAGAAAATTTTTGAAAATTTGTATTTTAAAATTTTTGGAGCCATTGCAACAGCTTTATTTTCTAAGAAAATTCGCTAAAACTTTAAGTTGGACAAATTAAGAAACAAATTAAATGAGGGGGCCCTTTCTTGATCAGCTGAGTGAGCCAAATTCTCTCCTTATCACCCTATGGATTGTTTGTTCTAGCATCTCTGGTTATTAGGTTTACACAGCTTACACTCACCTGGGCCTGTCGGTGGATGTGACAATAACAGGATGACTGATGGGCGGGGATGCGGGAGGTATGTTCCCAACGGCATTCGTGTTGTATTCGCAAAGCTCCTCGTCCTCATCCGATCCGTCGCTGCAGTCCACAACTCCGTTGCACTTATTGCCCAAATCGATGCAGGCTCCGTAGGCGCATTGAAAACTGAACGAAGGGCACCTGTGAATAATATCAGGATATTGAGTCATGTGCATAAAACCTCAGCATTTTGTAGGGTCATCTGCTAGCTAGAAAACGTAACGAAAAGTAGTAAAAGTTAGTGTGCGATAAATTTGATAAATGATTACAAAAAAAAGTCCAGTCATGCAGCATGACCCTATGAGCGAATTTTTGAAGATGTTTCATGCAAATATTACCGATTTTTACAACTAGCGAACGGCATTATTTCGATTTTTGACTGATTTTTCAACTTTGAAATTTTTGAAAACTTGATACATATTCTTATAGGAAATTTTACGCTGATTCCGAATATACCACATGTTAGTATGCTGACAAAATTATTTCGCACAACAAATCGCAAAAAACAGGCTATTTTGAAAATTTTGACTACATTTTTGAAAATTTCAACCCGAAGATGTAATCCGATCATGCTGGCCAACGAACTTGAACTTTCGTTTTGTGTCCTTAACATTTTAAAATTTGTTTGAAGTTTCTAGCACAATTCTACGGACAGTTATCGTCTGGAATGACACATACATACATACATACATATATACATACATACATACATACATACATACATAAAAGTTCCATTCATGCAGCATGATCGTATGAGCGAATTTTCGTAAATTATCGTATTGTATAATGTTGAATTGTTTTGAAATTTGAGCTTTTTGAGTGCAAGGAAATCGTTAACCATTAATTTTATGGCAAAAAACGTATTCTAAATAATAACCTGCTATTCAAATAGAGGTTCTGGATTTTTAGCTTTTTTAGCAGGTTTTATCGATTTTTTTAGCAAATTTTGATGAATTTTAAGTACATTTTTCAGCATAATTGTGTACATACATTTTTGGATGTTCTATTTTATAGTTGATAAACTTTATTTGAGCAATATTCTACCAAAAAATATAAATTGAACGATTTTTAGCCGATTTTTGCCATTTTTAGAGATTTTTTTAGTACATTTTTTGAAATTTGACCAATTTAATGTGCTCAAAAAGTGTTGTCCAACGAACTCATCCTTTCTTTTGAAATGCTTGATTTTTTGGCGAAAGAACGAAGTTTTTATCTCAATTCTATCGAGAGTTATCGTCTGGAATGACACATACATATATATATATATATATATATATATATATATATACATATAAAAAAGCGTTAAAATCCAGGAATCATTTCAAAATGCCTCAAAACAGATTTCGATGAAGAAAATTTTTGAAAATTTTTATTTTAAAATTTTTGGAGCCATTGCAATAGCTTCATTTTCTAAGAAAATTCGCTAAAAAATGCGTTAAACTTCAGAATATGATTCAGAATAGCCTGAAACGGATTTCTGCATAAAATTTTTTCAAAAATTCACGCACTAATTGACGGATATTAAGCCCGTAGTACTAAACTAGTAGCCAGACCTTTTAGTCCGTAGCTCTAACTACTTAAGAACTGGGTTCGGAAGTACCGTAGCCAGGAGCGTCGCTATAAGGAGGGATCCCCACCCCCCCACATTTTTCACTGACTTGAGAGAAGTTAGGAAAATTTGGAAGCTTACAATAAAACTCTTCACTCGAAGAGACATATTTGAAAGTCTAATCCTAATCAAATCCTGGTTTCCCCAACTGTAGGTTAGTACCAGGTATTTACAACAGACTTGAGTTATTTTCATTTTGTGCATGAAACTGGCATTTTTCGATCAAATTTTTCCAAGTTTTCTCAGCTTTTCCCAATTATGTCATATCTCAAAAACTAATTAAGATAACAAAGGGTCAACCAAATCAAGTACCTAACTAAACAACTCGTAAACGTGTTCCACTATCTGCTTTACAAGCAGATACCATGTTACATGGATATGTCTTTGATTGGGGATTTCATAACGGTTGTCCTCGAGAGTTGTAAACAAATCCTTTAACTTTAAACAAATCCCTGGGCCGCATGGCCGCATCCTGACTAATTCCAACAAAACAATGGTTTACTTATAAAAATGTTGAAAATAACTAAATAACTGTGGAGAGAAGCCATTACAATGAGTTGTTTTTAACAGTCGACTGTTGTCAAGAGGATGACAATGTTTCCTATGGAGTGGAGTAAATGATGCTATTGCTTTACGTTAAGAAAGTGTAACCGGCTTATTAAAATTGTTTATAGTCCAATCAACTTAGTTTAGGAATGTAGCCTGGTACGTAAGGAGGGGGAAATTGGTAGCTTGAGATGTGAACATTTATCACATAAATCAAGCGCTTTCCAACGAGTGGTGAACGATTTATGTGCGATGAAAACTGCGGAAGTTCCATTCCCCTAGCAACGGCTGGGTTGTACGTGAAAAACACTGAAATTGTGACACAAATTTTGCATCACGGAAATTTTTGGTTGACCCCCCAGAGCAAAGACATATCCATGTCAAAATTACGATTGAGGGTGTTTAGAATATAATGTTTATGTGAAGATGACCTGTGTTTAGAATCATTGCCATCATTTAAGTAAAATTTAACACACGAATAAACACAAATGGATGGAAATGACTAGATACGCTGACGCAACCGAGCTACTGACTGAATAAAGTGAGGGTCAGCTAGGATTTGAACAACTGATAAGAACACAGTTTGCATGTGTTTGTCAATAAAACGGAGGCATCCTAGGAATAGAGGCCGCAGACGACAACAGTACCGTATAATCTCAGTTGATCTGTGTGACCGGTGTGAGCTCCGCATGATTAGTTGCAGGAAGTACGAAATCCGTGTAACATACCTACCTACGTAACACACATATATCGGAGAACATTAGTAGTGCCCTGGTACTTTCTTTACCTAATTTACTTGACAACTAAAAGCTAAGTTGCAAGCTGTGGAACTTTCATTTGAAAATAATGTTCAGTTGGCAGCTCCGAACTTCAACTACACACAAAAGGGTTACAACCCTTCTACTTTTCCCACATTCCTAAGCCAGAGGCTTCTCCTGAGACACAGAGTAACAGAAACGAGACGTTCCATACCCGACGCGAGCACCCCCCACTCCAAGATGTTCCTCCCTACAAAGCAACCGCTCAGAGTTGCCAACCTTCATAAACATCCGTAACTGCGGGGAGTTATTGTCAAATGTACAAACAAATAAGTAGTAAAAAGAACTTAAACGCCAGTATTATAAAGCTATTTTTCATATCTTTCAGATTGACGTAAGACATTAGGATTAGGACTTCCGAGTTAATTCTAATTCACAAGTATTCGTTTATGAAGGTATACCTACCATAACCCATGACTTTTTCAGCATGCACCTTATATGTAAGTTCAAATTTAAATACTTTCATGAAGCTAATCTGCCTGGTAATATTCAAACTGGGTGACAAACTCGTTTTAATGAATATTTTAATCTTGAAATAAAATGAAAATGAATAAAACAATGCGGAATTTGCATGGTCATTTTTATTTGCTTAATAGACAGATATTAACGAGAGCTTTCCAAAAAGCAGCTGTACGGTGGGTATCAGACCAGTAATATGGCTCTTGTATTTGCACGATGACGTCACGGTCCTCACCTGTCGGAAGGAACCTTAAGCTCTCTTGCATTACTACTTGCGTGATCTTATCACCCGTTTATTGGCCAGACTAAACAGTATTTTGAGCTGCAAATTAGTGGTAGATGGTTTTCAAGTGTGCTGAATCCGAATCTCGGGTCAAAAGTGTGAAATTGCAACACATTAAAGTTCCCCATTAAATTATAAAATAAAATTTGTTTAACGAATTTTTTGCCATTTCTCGAGTTCATAAATTTTGAAATTAGGGCAACTTATTACGTTAACATTTTTAACTATAAAATTTATTGCTAACTTCAACCTTTTGATTCATTGTATCTGAACACATATTTCAAATGGAGTAGGGACCATAAAATCGATGCAAAATGACAAATTAATAGAACAATAAAGCTTTAATTTTATTATGTAGGAGGAACAGTAAATAACCACCACTCATTTTCCATGTGACTTAGAGACTGACTTAGAAGGGAGAGTGACTTAGAAAAGAAGTAGAATCACAGTAAACGAGTAATAAAACTCAAGAAATTTTCCTGAACATAAAAATTTCATTCTATGTCCGAACCATGCAAAGATTCTATGTGCCGGCGAAGATTGAATTTCCTCTTCGTTTGGTATGTGCAATGGTAACAAAATAGCATTTTGAAACTGAGGAACATGCATGCAGAGGAACATAAATATGTCAAAGTACTGTAACCTAAATAGAACCTAAACAATAAGATAAGTGATAAGACGGGTTAGCTGTTCGGTTGTTACCTAGCGGGGAAAAGGCATTAGGGTGGGAGGTGCTCGCGTCGGGTTTGGAACGTCTCGTGTAACAGAACACCGAGGTAGTACAGTTCGTTGTAAACAGTCTCCCTAGTTACAAGCTCCCATTAAATATGTTTCTATATTCTTTAAACAAAGTGTTATTCTATCAAGAACCTACTTCCTGGTATTACTTGAATTATTTAATAATATTCATTGATACATACGTATGGAATCTGCATGACCTACAGTAACATAACTCCCGATATCATTAAATCGCAGCATGGAAAGTTCAGTTGTTATTTCTGAAATTGGTTTGATAACTGATTTCGTACAACTGTAGATTCGTAGCTATAAAATATATATCCCTATAAAAGGAGCTGCATACAGTGAGCAGACTTTTTCCATTAGAATAATTCCAGTTCACACATCGTAGCATAAACACAGAAGCATTTCTGAAATTGAAATGGAAAATTCTGAAATTGAAATGGAAAATTCTGAAATTGAAATGAAAAATTTTGAAATTGGTTTGGAAAATTCTGAAATTGATTTCAAAAATTCTGAATTTGGTTTGAAAAATTCTTAATATGGTTAGGAAAATTCTGAATTCGGTCCGGACAACTCTGAATTTGACTTGGAAAAGCTACATTATATAAATATATGCTCTCGCCCACTAGCGCAATACTTTTTCCTGTAGGTGGATCTTTTCCTCTCTCTGCGCTCTGCTTTCCACTCAGGCTCTGATCGTGTTCATTGGTGAAACTACAAGATAGAACGGTCGGGCACGAGATAGTAGGAAGATAGCCATCCTAGCAGATTAACTAAATGACATAACTCTTTTAATAAAATCTTCTGGTATCTATAGCTGATATTTCAACTTGCCTTCGAATAAAATAATGGAATGTTACCTAGAACATGTATACTAAGCATAGGTACTTTTTATTGTCGCTAGCAAATGCTTGAAATATTTAGGAAAAATCGGTTTCTTTATTAATTTGGGTAAGTAGGTATTTAAGCAATCGTAGAAAAAATCATACCTAGTATTATTCACGTTACCTATTGTGTTGGTTTCATATTGCTTGACCGCAATGATAGCATGACAATATATCGGAATATATTTCAAAATGCATCATGGCTACAAATCAAAATTATCATCACCTACCTTATGTTGACGCATTGTGTTATAGTTTCATCGGATCCGTCTTTACAGTCTCGGACCCCGTCACACACGGAATATCCGTTGATGCATTGTCCTGAGGTACAAGCGAACTCGCTTTTCCTGAAAATTATACACAAAGGATTGGATTAAGATAATAAATAGGTATTTATATCATTACATGATATCTACTAAACAACATCATGTTACATAAATTCTAATCTATCATTTTGTTCTTGTAGATAAGTAATTCTGCTACTACATAACTGTCTACACATGATATTTCCTATTGATGCGAGTTTTGAGGTAGGTACCCTCCTTTTCAGGTTATGGTTTAGCGTAAACTAGAGGTAAGGTTCGTATAAGATTTTTATTAGTTAGCTGGTTTCATGTGATCTGCCTTGTATCCTTTTGGAAGTTTCTTATACTAATTTTTGGGGAAAACGCATCTAGTATTGTACATATTTCCTGTAGGTTCAATTATATACGTACTAGACTACACGCGGCGATCCATAAAACTACTTTATATTTAATCCACTAGGGGCAAACCTCTAATAAAAATATTTTCAATGACTCTTTTTAGTCCACTTTTTTTTAGTCTCTTTTTAGTCCAGGTGTTTCCAGGATGCATCGTTTGGTGCAGAATTTTTCTCAACTGATTTATAAGTTTTAGTCGGGGTGCTGAACACGAACCCGAAGCTTCCCAACAAAAATTATGGCCACACATCATCAAAAATGCAAAAATTATGAAATTTCGGCACTTCTTTTTTTTTGCAAATAACTTTGAAACAGTGCGTTCTAGCTAAAATTACTTTATATAATAAATTAAAGACCATAAAATTTTGCGTCAAATGAGTTCCTGAAAGTTAAAATTGATCCAACTTTGAGGGCGCAACGGGCCGTAAAAATATTTTCCAACTTCGATTTTTGCCAACTTTTTGAAAAATCAAGATAACTTTAATATTGAATGTCTGCAGCTCACAAATGACGACTCCTACGTAAAAACTCATTCAGTAAAAGTTTTAGAGCATCTAATTATAAATTCATAAAGCGCGAAAAATTTCATTTTCGGTTAAATGAAAATTAAGAAATTTATAAATGTTTCGTAACACTTTTGAGCTGCCAGCATCACCACTTAACTAAATTGTGTAACTTCATTTTCGTAATTTCCTTCGGCAATGATACATTCAATTTCTGGGTAGTAGGCTCAAAAACTGGTAAAATTTGATTAAATCTATATTATAGTAATTTTTCAAGAAAAGTAGATGGTAAACAAAGGTACGTTTCACCCTGCTTGCTTCACTGAGCAGCGTAGGCATAACCTGCTTGAACAAAGCAATATGATGGTTAGGAAGAATGGATCCTGAAAATGTAGTTTCCACTGAGAACAAAGGTATTATGATATATTAGGTAGTTGTGATGAATGTACATCATTATATATTTTTGGTCTCTTGAAGGGTCCAGATTGTGGAGAAGGTATAGTAACACATACAGATCTCTCAAATTCCATTATAACCCAAGGTTTACACTTTAACTAGCAAATTTTTAGTTTATACATATATATTATGCTCAATTTTATTTACTTATTTATTTTTTAGGGGTAGAACCAGTTAATAAGAGTGTAAAACTCGGTTATAACGAAGTTGAGACCTGCAAGTGTTACCATTCGATTCAGCAAGGAAAAATACGTGGAAACTTAACCCGAATTCGTAGGTTTACAGAGGGTCATATAAAAAAAAAAAAGAAGGGAAAAAAAAACCCGGTTTCATTGAGAAATTCACGTACTTTTTTCAGCATTAAAACATATTTTTTCCCATGTTTATTGAAAATAATAAACCAACAAACAGAAAACTGGATAATCAACCTTTAGTTTTTGGTTCATGATTCTATCATATCTTGTTTTGAAAATACAACTGTTTTAAACTTGAAACCTGTATAATACTTTCTGAATACACAGGTACTTTTCGAATTTTTCGAAGAAAGTGTATTATAGAAAATCTAATGTCTAGTTGTGTACCGAGTTCCCGTATTTTGAAATCTTCGAATTTTGAGGGAGGGGATAGCAGTTCTATGCTGAAAAATGTAGGTTTTTCCTTAAAATCTAACAGTCGGAACCTATTAATATTTACTATCCTTGGAAGCAATTGTAAAACTAACTTACGAGCAAGAACTTTTGGTCGGCCTTCGAGTTGGGAGGCATTCAGGTAGAAGTTCGTCCGAGTTATCGGCACAGTCTTGTTTCCCATCGCATTTCACGTTTTGGTCGACGCAAGCGCCGTAGGCACAGCGAAAAGCGAAAGAAGGGCACCTAGGTAATCAAATAGAAACATCTCGATTTCATTAATTCTGCTAACAACAGAAGATATTGTTTTGTATGAACGTAACTGGTATGTATACCACAGAAACCTTAGCAAGCTGATGATACTATAGGGTCATTCCATGCCAAATCAACACACTTTAAATATAAATTTTACCTCACCATTTTAGATTTTGCTCAAATTTAGTATATTCATAGTAGGTGTTGAGACTAAGAAAAATACCAAATTTTAAATTTTAATCTCAAACCGTTTCTTAAATATGGCTATGTAAAACTTACAAAATCTCGCCAAAAAACCATGAACGGATTTTATACTATTCGCTCTAGGAACTTTCCTAATTGAGCTAGAGAGCTGGGTGAGGTCTCATTTTGCAGCTTTTTTTATGCTCTTTCCAGTGATATACAACAGGACATAGGTTCTAATAAGAAAATTTTTGTCAAAATACAAATACAAATTTTGATTTAATTTTTTTCCAAAAAGTACATAATTTAAAATTTCCAAAATATTCCTATAAATACTTAGTACTGTTGTAAACAATGTGACAAAATATAAATATGGGATGATGATGGGTTCATTGTTAAAAAAAAAAAAAAATTCCTGACACTAGTTTTCCACTAATAGCCCCGTTTTGACTAAATAATAAACGTATACTATAAATAAAGGTATACTATGTATAAAGGTAAAAAAATATCAGAAATATTAATTCAAAATACTATCTTGGTGCTGTACTAACGATAATGTTTAAACAACAAACTCGATTAACACTAACCTGAGGAAAAATCAAGTTTTGAGTTGACAGCAGTTTCCCTAAACATTATCTCAGTTTACGGAATTACATTTTGTAAAAGCCAGTTGGGTTACATTTACTTACCTACTCGTATACCTACTCATCATCATAAATATGTATAATATTATGTAAATTTTGATTAACCTGTTTGTACCAGAATTATTACATAACTATTTAGACTATTTTCATAACTTTTTCAAATTTATTGTTATAGAAATGTTCAAGATTTTTGTTTAACTAATTAATAGGCGATTAACTTAGTTCAAATTGTATAAAATTAAAGTAAGCAACCTAATTAACTTAATTTTTATTAGAACATATCTATGGTTATTGGTTTTGTTTTAACAAGATAGTATTTTGAATTAATATTTCTGATATTTTTTTACCTTTATACATAGTATACCTTTATATATTTAATTAAATAGCTTACCTCTTTGGTAAAAGTTCGTATGTTTATTATTTAGTCAAAACCGGGCTATTAGTGGAAAACTAGTGTCAGGAATATTTTTTTTCAACAATGAACCCATCATCATCCCATATTTATATTTTGTCACATTGTTTACAACAGTACTAAGTATTTATAGGAATATTTTGGAAATTTTAAATTATGTACTTTTTGGAAAAAAATTAAATCAAAATTTGTATTTGTATTTTGACAAAAATTTTCTTATTAGAACCTATGTCCTGTTGTATATCACTGGAAAGAGCATAAAAAAAGCTGCAAAATGAGACCTCACCCAGCTCTCTAGCTCAATTAGGAAAGTTCCTAGAGCGAATAGTATAAAATCCGTTCATGGTTTTTTGGCGAGATTTTGTAAGTTTTACATAGCCATATTTAAGAAACGGTTTGAGATAAAAATTTAAAATTTGGTATTTTTCTTAGTCTCAACACCTACTATGAGTATACCAAATTTGAGTAAAATCTAATATGGTGAGGTAAATTGGGTGTGTTGAATTGACATGGAATGACTCTATAGGTAGATAGATTGAATAAAATTTTTATAAACATGATTTTAAACTAAAAAAATACGCATATTATATTTCGTGCATATAGGGTGTAAAATGTGAAGCCCTGATGTCTCACATACATACTTACTTTAACTGTAGTTTGGTGCAAACGGCTTGAGTTTCGTCCGTTCCGTCTTGGCAATTTCTCGATCCGTCGCATACGAGGTACGCATTTATACATTGTCCATTGGAACAGGCGTACTCATCTTTTCTGGAATACAAACAAGGTGATTTGTAAATTATGGAGGCACAATACTGTAGAATACCTGCCTAAAAAAGTACTCCATATGTGAGTGATCCTCCTAGAGGGAGGCTGTCATTGTCCCTCTGCACAAAGAGGGCAAAGACCCTTGTGAGGCTGATAGTTACAGACCCATCCTTACTTGCTGCATGAGCAAGATCCTGGATGCTAAGGTCAACTACCGCCTGGCATGTTTTCTTGGGAGCAACTGCTTCATCAGCCAGAATCAGGCTGGTTTTTGTAAATGCTTCTCAACAGTGACCAACTCTCAGCTTTTGAGAGTTATATCCAGGACGCCTTTTTGGTCAGGGAGCAGGCCGTTGGTGTGTTCTATGATCTTACTAAAGCATATATGACACCACTTGGAGTCATAAGCCAGATCCGATAAAACCAAGTACTTAGGTATATATTTGGATAGCGATATGAAGTGGTGTACCAATATAACTTATGTTAACAAACGTCTCCGCAAACTTATCTACATTTTTCCCGTTTAAAAGAAGTATTGAATTTAAATTTAATGAAGCTACTCTATTACGCATTAGTCCAATCACTACTGCTATATAGACTCTCGACTTATGGCAGGCCATATAGCTCTACTCTAAAACCCCTGATTGTTGCACAAAAAATGTTGGTAAGAATTGTAAGTGGAAGTGAATTTGCAACACAGAACCTATTTTTAAATCTTTACAAATTTGCAATTTTAGTCAGTTATTAAAAATGAATAATATAAAGCAAGTTTTAGAGGACCAACTTTTCATTCATCCGCAACACGAGATAACCACTAGATTTAAAATTAACGAATTCATTTCTCTTCCCCTATTCCACACGACAGCAGCGCGAAATTGTTATTGTTACCAAGGCATATTATCTTTCAATAAACTGCCTAATTAAAAACGCAATTGTTGGAAAAACCGAATAATTGTTGTTCACTACTGAAGAAATTCTTTTTGTCTCACCAGAGTACTTAAATATAGTTTATTTTTTATTCTTACTCTTTCAGCTTTGTCTTGGAAATTATATTAACATGTATCATGTTTTAGCCCTGGGGTCCTAGCAATTTTTGCGCGTCAATTTTGCGAGTCAATTTTTTTCCGCGCACGAAACATATAGTGTTACAGTGATTTCCGCCTACAACCGAGTCGTTGCTAGGGAAATGGTACTTCGTCGTTTTTCATCCCACAAAATTCGTTGACCATTCGTTCGAAAGCTCTCGATTTATCCAACAATATTATGTTAACTACGGCGAAGTGCGTGTCCAACAAACTGAGTTATGAGCATGGTTATATAAATAATTGTTTACACACAGGTGATCATTCTCAATAATTGATATTGTGAACATGATTGCAACCGCTTGTTAATTTCTGATGTTTTCATAGAATTTCGAATCAATATCGAGGAGAAAACATGATACATGGTTGAAATTTTTGGTTCTAGAACAGAAATAAGTTTTTAAAGTGTGTAGTTTTTATTGATTTGCCGCAAATTTTATTGAAATTTGAGTACTTATGTGAAATTTTGTGCACAGATTTTTGTTGTTCCATTTCATAATCCATTAACTTTGAATGAGTAGGTAGTTTTTTCTTCACACTATGTCATGGACACCCTGTATTGACATATTGTATGTAACTCCTAACATTAGAGAGTTTTTGGTGACTTCAACTTAACGTCACCCGTTAACATAGTCGTGAGGGAGCAAATGAAGATAGCAAGGGATTTAACGCAAAGATAGCAAGCCTCAAGTGCGGAACACCGCGGTTTAGTTGCACTTACAGGTCATTAGTCGTTACAAACTTCATGTTATTATAATAGGAACTTTTCTTTTTTTTTTTTCAATTCCGTCTAGTATTGTAAATACCAGTTAGAATAACGGCTATTTGTATATTGTAAATCTTTTGCTTAACCAACTCATCTCCCTAGCGCGGGCTCTTAGCCCATATTGGGAAATTATATTTCTGTACATCCTTTATTTATAAACTAATGTAAAGCATTTATTGGAGAAATAAATTCATTTTCATTTCATTTCATAACATCTAGCAAAGACTGCAGCAGTGGGGAGAGGAAGGGCCCACGCTGGCCTTCCTCCGCAGCTTTCTTTCCAACCGAAAATTCAGAGTGCGCCTTGGGAATGCCTTCTCCGATCTCCATCCTAAAGGGCCCCATACACTATGGGATCGCCTGCAGGCCGTCGCCTCAACAGACGAACTTACGACCAATATCGCCGAGCTCCCTACACTACCAGTCAACGGCCTGCAGGCGGCCGCACTAAACTGCCGATCATCGCCTGAACATCGCACACACTATCTATCCGGGGCCTGCAGGCGGACTGTCGGACAGGAATCAGGACTGCAGGCGAACCTCAGTTCGCCAGTTTGCAATCGCTGAATTTTTGTGAGAATTCGCTTTAAAAAAAAAAAAAAAAAAAAAAAAAAAATGCAGTACTAAAATTAGCGATTTTTTAAATTTTTCTACTAACAATAGACGTCCCAAAACGGTTTTTGAACGAAAATTTTAAATTTTGGACCACTATTCAAAAATCGGAACGAACGCAATAGCTTAATAACAATAAGCAATAAGCTTTTTAACCATATAACTTAATAGCAATAAGCTTTTTAACCATATCCACGGTAGCTGACGGCACGGTTTTCTGATAGAATTTCAATAAAACGTCGTACGCCTCGTCCCGTAATCTTTTATTGGCGTACGCATCGTCCTTAATTTTCCACAAACACGGATAGGCCCGATAAATCTCAATAAATGCCGAAATAAAAGTAGGTTTCCCGTCCATCCTCGCCGTCAGTCCGCTGTCAGTCCGATTTCGGCTTGTGAAAACACGCTCAAAATTGATCGCACGGAAAACTGACGAAAACGGGGAAAAAAAGAGCCGACGGATCACGCGCCTGCAGGCCAACTGACAGTGTGTGGCGGAGGTGGACTTGAGATCACGATCTATCAGTTACCGGCCTGTCGTCGATCTCTCGCAGTCCCTCGCCTACCGGACGGCCACATATATTCAGTCCGCACTAACTGCAGTCCACGATCTTGAGATAAACTGATAAGTGTGTGGGCGACCACAGTCCATTGCCTTACGATAATCTGCAGTTAAACTGACAGTGTGTGGGGCCCTTTAGGATTGTTCTAGGAGACCTACATTTCGTTCTTTGTCACAATTTTTCATCCCTGCCATTTTTTGTCAAAACCCAGCAACTTAAGTGCTTCATCATTTCCATTCAAATTTCAGCTTCTTGCGTTAAATAGGAGACGAAATGGCTTTGGAGGACACTCAGCTGATCATGCGTCAGCATCCCCTGATACATCTTTATCCTAGCCATGTTACAGATTTCATCCATACCAAGTTTCATAAAAATTGGACGTTGGGAAGTGGCATCGAAAACGATTTTTAATGGACATACATACATCTGTCAAGAAGAAGTGGCAGGTTCCTCTACAAGGCCTTAACTACCACGACCTCAGGGATCATCAACGTGGACAATCTCGGATTATATTCAACAAGTGAAATTGTGGACATTCAAATTTTAATTTCACAACTTAAATACAAGAACCATATACATGTATTATTATAACCGATGCACTCATATTTTAATTAACATATGACCGCTTGTTTTGACTTTTACTTCTAATATAGCTTTGATAGAGAATTCCAGCGTTCGCCTTTTTCTACGAGTTTCAGTGTTTCTGAAGTTCATAATTTTCCATTGGAAAAGTTATTGAAAAGTAGTATTGGTCTGAGTTCATGAATCAAGGTGAGGAAACTTTTAGCCTTTGAAATTAACTCGGTCAAAATAAACACGATAGCTCATTTTTCCTTTTTAAAAAGAAAATACCCTAAAAATGGCAAAAAACGGGGGTGAAAGAACGCTTAACTGATATTTTTCCAGAATATCACAAAAAAATTAACTGTTACAAACTACATCATTTAATTTTTTGCTAACCAACTTTTCGTAGAAAAGGGATTATTTCAGCCTAATATCATAGGTAAATGTTATAGGTTCGTAAACAAATATAGGTTCTAGGTATCAAATATTTATGCAGGATAAATTTTTGAAATTTTGTTGATAATATTTTTACCACTTACGAGCATCTAGATTGTCTTTTTTGGCGGTATAGAAAGTCTTTCGAATAGTCTTCACCGGAAATTGACTCCAAGTCTGTAAAACGAAAAACAAATTGTTACATTGGGAAACTAATTACATTAATAGTAAGCCTAGAATTTATTGGGAAATAGAACAATATTCATTACATACACTGGGTGAACAAACATGCTTTTACAAGCATCAGGAAGTGGTTCGACACCTCAACATATTTACAACAAATAGTTCCTCTCAGAGATTTTTAGCAAACTTTTGGAGAAAATGAAGTTATTTGTGATGGCTTCAAAAATTTTAGTATCCCAATATTTAAAAACTGTTCTTAATCCGTTTTGAAGCATTATGAAACGATTCTCGGAGTTTGCGCTTTTTCATATGTATTTGTATGTGACAGACATACACACACACAAATATATATATATATATATATATATATATATATATATATATATATATATATATATATATATATATATTTGTGTGTGTGTGTGTGTCTGTCATTCCAGAGGATTGAGGGATTAAGATAGGATTGAGATAAAAAATCCGTTCTTGCGCATTGATTTGGGAACAACGAAACTCATAGGGAACCGTCTTCACTCTAACCCGCACATACCATGAAAATTTCATCAGAACCGGTTGGATATTGTGAAAATTAAGCTTGTTACAAGGATTTGCGGACATACACACACAGATACACACTCAGAGATAGAGAGAGAAAGACACGGAACGAAAGTTGATCAGAATAGTCTAAAACGTAAAATAACGAGTGGAAATTTTACCACTATAAAAAATTTGGTTGAAACTACATTGAAAATGGAGTAAAATGCCGCCAACTGCATATCTTTATCTCAATCCGTTCTCGAGATATGATTTTTTAAAGTTTTTTTCGGGAAAACCGTTTGTGTTTCCTTTTAAACTCAAATTTCTCCACTTTACTTCATTCAATTTTAACTTTTGACCACATTTTCGGAATCAGCATTAAATTTACTATAAGAATAGTGTACTTGGGTTCTTAAAAAGTACCATCCAAAGGCCCTCACATCAGCTCAAACATTGACGATTTTGAAAAAAGAATATTTCTGAAAATCTTTGAAACTTTACTACTCTTCCAAAACGAATCCTGGAAACTGGCAAATCTCATGAAAACTGCTTCACCTAATATGCTTTCGAACGGTATAATCAAGATTACTTTTACTTTGTTATTTAGTGGAGAAAATAATGTTTTAATGTAAAAAAATCGGTGTGCGTCGGACCACACGGTGGAAGTTATACTTCTGTGGCCATAATTTATAATTAATAAATAAATTATGAATAATAATTTATAAATTATAAATTTATAATTTATAATAATTATAAATTTATAAATTTATAATAATTTATAATAAATTTATAATTATAATATTTATAAATTTATAATAATAATATATAAATTTATTATAATTTATTAATTATAATTTATATATTATGAATCGATAGTTCTTAAAAATTTGTTCTTAAAAATTTGTTCTTAAAAATTTGTTCTTAAAAATTATAAATTTATAATTTATAATAATTATAAATTTATAAATTTATAATAATTTATAATAAATTTATAATTATAATATTTATAAATTTATAATAATAATCTATAAATTTATTATAATTTATTAATTATAATTTATATATTATGAATCGATAGTTCTTAAAAATTTGTTCTTACTTTTCTTACTTTTCTTACTTTTCAGCGTGACGCGGTTTCTCGACCAACATCCCATCCCAAAGGGTCTAACTCCTCCTCCTCCTCCTCCTCCCTCACTCCTCCTCCTCCGCCTCCCTCCTCCTCCTCCTCCCTCCTCCTCCTCCTCCTCCCTCCTCCTCCTCCTCCTCCTCCTCCTCCCTCACTCCTCCTCCTCCGCCTCCCTCCTCCTCCTCCTCCCTCCTCCTCCTCCTCCTCCTCCTCGATTAATCGATAGTTCTTAAAAATTTGTTCTTACTTTTCTTACTTTTCTTACTTTTCAGCGTGACGCGGTTTCTCGACCAACATCCCATCCCAAAGGGTCTAACTCCTCCTCCTCCTCCTCCTCCTCCTCCCTCACTCCTCCTCCTCCGCCTCCCTCCTCCTCCTCCTCCCTCCTCCTCCTCCTCCTCCTCCCTCCTCCTCCTCCTCGATTAATCGATAGTTCTTAAAAATTTGTTCTTACTTTTCAGCGTGACATCCCATCCGATAGTTCTTAAAATTCAGCGTGACGCGGTTTCTCGACCAACATCCCATCCCAAAGTGTCTAACGGGCGCAAAGAAGTATAACTTCAAAAACAACAGCCGTTTGATTTAAGTGGAGACCACAACTTTTAAATCTCTCGAATGCGAAAACAATGCTTCAGCTACCTATAGGTAGACTTGGGAGATGAAATGTAGTATTTAGGTACCTACCAATACTTCACTAGTAGGTACATCGCACGGTTAATAAACTCGATTTCGCAACGTTATAATAAATTCCATTGGAACTATATCACCTGATAATTCCAATATTGGCATTGCATCAGCTGATATTTACAAGGCAATTTTTATGTGTTCCAGTATCGCTATCTAGCGATCATTGGTGGAATTTAAAGCTTGATCGTCTAATCAATAGAAAATTCGAAGGTTTTTTTCGATGTTCAAGCCCTTAGGGAAACCGAACTAGTCAACGTACAGCGTTGCTGGTGGTTTCAATCGATTCTTTGCGATTACATTTATCATTGACAAGCAAAAAAGTATAACTGTTACTTAGAAAGATTTCGAGATCTCAATTTTTTTAATGTTTAGCCCTTTAATACAACCCTTTAGGGTTGATAAAAATTTATGTCGAGCTTCTAGGACCATCTAGACCCCAAATGTGATTTTTAACACAAGTTTGATATAGTTTGGTCTTGTATTTTCGGAAAAAAGCCGCGGGCGGACGAATTTTTTTAAATTAGATTTTTGGATTCTACGCATCTTGAAACGGAAACCAAAAAATTTTCAGGGGGGTGTTAAAAAATGTTTTTTCTTGGTCGATTACAAAGGTTTACTATTGAAAATAATAAACCAAAAGTGACTGAAACCGTTCTTCCCCTGGAGCCGTCATTTGTAAAAGGAGATATAACAACCCACCAACATGCTATGCATTATAATTATGTAAGTGTAGGATGTATATCTTATCATCTACTTATATATCTTTCCTAGTTTCCAGTTAAGTAAATTATTGATCTCATGTACCAAACTAACCATTCACATTTGAGTCTTATCATAGTGACCTATCGATCATTCAGGTTCAATAAAAATTCCAACTCGGTTTTCCTTGTAGCATAACTCGATTCACGAGTACACTGAGCCCGAGACTCTGGGATTCCCTGATAGCTCAGCGTGAGAATTCATCGCGCTTTTTATAATGACCCTCTGGTCGAGATTGGCGTCATCTACAACTTGATCCGTTTCTTATCAAAAGTTCATGATGGGAAATTATGCGCTTGCTAATTCCAAAATCCCGAACCATCAATCTCATCCATACTGGTCAAAAATGATAATGATATGATTATTTAATGAATTATTATAATTAAGAAACACACAAACAGAAAAACTGACAAAAAAACGAAACTTGTGTCCATCACGACCGCGGTCATAGGCAACAAAAGAAGAGCAAATCGGCAAAGTCCTTGTTTTAAGTGCTGCGCTCTACCTTAAGCTTCTCATGTTCGGAGCCCCATTTACCTCCCTCCCTAATGTCCACCCCAATTTTTAAGGAAAAACAACAATTGACAACATGAAACTAATTTTTTATATTTCGGCTTATGCCTTTTTCAAACTACGAGAAAAGAATTTTGGGCTTTGTTAATTTGGGCGCGTATGATCCTCCAGGGTTGAATATCAGACGTTAACTGGACAACCACGCCTCTCCATGGCAAGATTTTCTCACCAATTAACAAAAATCAAAATTCTTTTCTCGTAGTTTGAAAAAGGCATAAGCCGAAATATAAAAAATTAGTTTCATGTTGTCAATTGTTGTTTTTCCTTAAAAATTGATTGAATATGTATATGCTCTTGTAGAGCCATTTCATGCGGTTATATTGAATATATATATATATATACAGTCGTTTTGTTTTCTTGACCACTCAGTATATAGGTAAATTCTTGTATTGATTTTTGAGGGTTGGTCAAATGAATAAACGGTTTATCTAGGCCGACGTTTCCTACTATGTTTTATGGTTTACCAGAGTGGTGATGTAGGTGAGGAAGCCACTGAAGATAACACTAACTAAGGTAACTCAACTTTCATTAGATTCCTACATATGTACCTCCCAACTCATATGTCACCAAACTAATGTTCTACTTTGTTTCTTCGTAACTCTGTACCTTATAACCCTGAAGATGTACAATAAATTGAACGAAACGTCGGCCTAGATAAACCGTTTATCCATTTGACCAACCCTCAAAAATCAATACAAGAATATACCTATATATATATATATATATATATATATATATATATATATATATAGGACTTTACCGATTTGCTCTTCTCTTGTTGCCTATGACCGCGGTACTAATGGACACAAGTTTTGTTTTTTGCCAGTTTTTCTGTTTATGTGTTTCTTAATTATAATAATTCATTTAATAATCATATCATTATCATTTTTGACCAGAATGGATGAGATTGATGGTTCGGGATTTTGGAATTAGCAAGCGCATAATTTCAGAGGCCAAGTTTTTCATCATGAACTTTAGATACGAAAAGCGCCAGGATCAAGTTGTAGATGATATATATATATATATATATATATATATATATATATAATAAACTTAATTTGATATGAATTTCACAGATAAAAAGAAAAAAGAATGATTTGATATTTCGAAAATAATCTTTGTCAAAAATAGAAGAGTGATTAGTTTTTCTGAATAATTGGACGAGTAGTGTCTTGGAAGCCTGCAACCATGTAACCATCCACATATTATGGCTTCGCAACTTCTAATGTAGACTCAATCGTTGAGGTTGAGGCCGGGAGGTCGCATTGATCCCAATACCCAGCGATGAGCGCGTTCGGACTGCTGCAACAATCTATCATTTGTTGGTGGTGGCATCTTCTTCAAAACCTTCACTCCGAAGCATTCATTGAACGTGACTGTGGCGTCGTGGGACCTCGCATGCAGCTTCAATGGATCGACCACTGCCATTGAAGCTGCATGCGAGGTCCCACGACGCCACAGTCACGTTCAATGAATGCTTCGGAGTGAAGGTTTTGAAGAAGATGCCACCACCAACAAATGATAGATTGTTGCAGCAGTCCGAACGCGCTCATCGCTGGGTATTGGGATCAATGCGACCTCCCGGCCTCAACCTCAACGATTGAGTCTACATTAGAAGTTGCGAAGCCATAATATATGGATGGTTACATGGTTGCAGGCTTCCAAGACACTACTCGTCCAATTATTCAGAAAAACTAATCACTCTTCTATTTTTGACAAAGATTATTTTCGAAATATCAAATCATTCTTTTTTCTTTTTATCTGTGAAATTCATATCAAATTAAGTTTATTATATAAATAGTTCAGTAGAACAAGAACAATCAAATGCATATATATATATATATATATATATATATATATATATATATATATATATATATATATATATATATATATATATACATGTGTGTGTGTGTGTGTGTGTGTGTGTGTGTGTGTTCAAATTATACCGTTTAGTCATTGGTATGGTGTATGACAATGATTGGAGTATAACAATGGTATATAGTGTACGTGGTAGGTGGTATTGTTTAACAAATAAATTGCCCCAACAGCATTCCGCGATCGTGGTTTCATTTAAGTAAGTTGCACCTTCATTAAACTATATATTTTTGGGTATGTTTTGTTGAATGTTCGTGTAAAATTGTCTTATGTCTGTGTCGTTTTCCATAGGTATATTCCCTCAACAAATCTGACAATTTAACAATTTAAAAAAAAATGGCTGAAGGGGTAGACAGTTGCATAGGTTTACACAAGAAAAGTCATGTTCCGTGACGGAGATCTTATTATATTATCAAATTTAGGGGTTCTTGAGTGTGCTGAACACGAATCCGAAGCCCGTTTTTTTCCATCTCACCAGGATTTGAGATGTTGTCAAAATTCGTCTCATTTTGGACCAATTTGTCTAATTTTTCGAGTTGTTGTATTTGAAGCGTGTAATGCATCGTTTCCTATAGTTTTGGACCTTCTGAATCGAATGCGACCAACCGCAGGTCGCGACGATTAATGTAATGCTGGAGCACTTTAAAAAAAAAAAAACGGACGGTAGACCTACGGTTCAACAGTCAGATAATTTAATAATGATTAATTTTACACATTATTAGTTCATTATGGTTACTTAGCAATATTAGTTTACAAGTGGAAAAGCCCGTGTCACCACGGGATGCAAGTACAAACTTTAATTATGCAAATAAAAAAGCAAAATCTTTCTGTTTCAACTTAATTTTTATTTATTCAAGTTGTATTAAAAAAAGTTACATTCATTCAGTTACAAAATTTATTCTAATGCTTCAGGAAATATAACATTGCGGGTGTATACTAAACCATTCTGATGCTGTCCTTGATTTTCAGTATTCTTAATTTGAACTTTAATTGCACTAAAGCGACGAACTCTTGAAAATGCGACGTATAATTGTCCATGGCGTCACTTTGCGCTCCCTCTACCGGCAAATTCTACAACTTTCCCTCGTTTTTGCACTTTTTCTTGTTTTTTAATATGAAGGAATCTGATTTATAACTTGGTAGAATTATCTGCACCAGTTTTCTTCATGCCGGTCAGTTTAAAAAAAATTTGAAGAGAATCGGTGCAGGCGTTCAAGCGTTATCACTTTGTATGTATCCGATTATTATAATAGATAACTGACTGTAATAAATCAGCTTTTCTTGACACTACAGAGGCTTAGGGATTATGAGATGCTGTGATAAAATGAGAGCATTCCAAAAAGTGGCTAACGATTTTCCTGCTATGATAACTAAGGGAGTTACACTTCCCTAGTAACGCATTGGTTGTACGTGAAAATCAATAGAAAACCCCACCATGACGTGACGTGACGAAAACAAATCGAAACTTCCTGTTAATCATTACTAAATGATAATATTGTGTTATTTAGAGAGAATAACTCGGACAGGATGCAAATTGTTTGATGGAATGTTCTATGGATTGCGTTTGACAAGAGTGGTGGACGGTGCTGGTTTAGCAGACCTACCAGTCAGGGTTTACACTGGAATGCTCCAGCAAAATACAAACCCTTACGGCTGCTATTGCCAGTGATTTCATCAAATTTGAGTTATTGAGGCTTTGCACATGATACACGTTATAGCCATGCCTGCTTGTTCAAGTACCTATTTTCGGTTTTTCTAAGGATTTCAGAAATGAGATCAAATGGTGGTGTTCCGGCCGAAGGAACTCTTACTCGGAACGTTCCCAAAAGAACGCTGAGTCCGTCAGTTCCCCCTCTCATTCTAGATTGTACCACCTTAAAGTTAAGAGCTCTCTCATTGTGCGTATAGCAATTAACTATTATTCGTACCCTATTGATTTATATCTATATCCCACTTGCTATACTCACCTACCCTCTCCCTTTTGGGGTATCTTCTTAACTATTAGCTTTGTTCCAACAAGGACAAAAGGGCGCCCTAGAGGAGCTCAGAGCTCGAAATTGCGTTCCAACAAGGTTATGGGGTTGAGAGCTCCGTGTTCCAACAGATCCTGGAGCGCCCCCAGAGCTGCTCCGGGGGTGCCCCAAGCAGCCCCACACTTTTGACGGGGTCTCATCGAGAGCTCCGAACCCTACGCATGCGCATTTTAAAATAACCTGCTATCCTTGGGTAAACTACAATCCACGTAACCTTTTTCAAACTGTTTCCACCTTCTCTACTACGTTTGTTATCACATCTCTCTCACGTTTGTTATCACATCTGCGTTACGTCAATCTTCAACTACCGTTAACGCGTTTTGAACTCTCGGAGGAGCTCCGAAGTGTTCCATCAAACACGAAAGTGGGCGACCATGGAGCTAACCCCTTGGCAACTCTCTGCAACTCTGGAGGAGCCACGGGGGTCGCTCTCGAAGCGCTGTTGGAACAAAGCTATTATTGAATTGCATTCAATATATCTTGACAACAGAATAGTCACAGAATCCTCCCTTTATGTCTTTTCCTTGGAGTGCGATTTAAAGAAATCGGTACTAAAGTTGCACAGTGATTAAATCTCGTATCTCAATTAATAACCCTTGACCTCAATAAATATAGGAGCATGTTAGAGAGAAATAAGAAACTTAATCACGACAATCACTAAGATTGTAACACTGTTCAATGGAATAAACATTACAAATACCACCACCTCAATTGCATTGTTTTTACCATTTTTGGTTTTAACCTACAAAATTGTTTTAAAATATTACAGGATGAAATACAGGGAAGGCTCCTTGTACTTGAGTTGTTCACACACACACACACTTTTTTTTTTTTTTTTTTTTTTTTTTTTTAACAAAACTCCCCTCAAAGGCGGAGGGGGCACACCATGAAATTGAAAAATAAACAAATACAATAAAAAAGTGGGGAGGACGCCCAGGTTTACCCGACACCGGCTCTAGGGATAAGGGAAGTTGCAGAACGAGGAGGAAGAATGGGATGAAAGGAAGTGCCCCTATAAAATGACCACCAGTTCAAGTAAAAACCCCTCAGGACGCGGGTGGTGATACCACGGAGTACTCCTGCCGAGATGCCCAACTCGAGTAACTCCGTGGCGCTTTTCCCGCACCACACCCCGCGCCATGACACGGTCGCGGCCATCACCTTGATGTTATTAGCTCAGATATCGCTTATCACAAACACACACACACACACACTTCACTCTTGTTCTGCGGCGTATTTGGACTGACCTCGCATTTGAGTCCGTATCACACATGCATTTTTTCAGCTTTTTGCTCGCATTTTTTAATGTTCGAACGTGAAGAAGGGAACGTGCTTTTTTCCAAGGTCAGCTGTGAATGTTGAAGAGGAATAAGTGCAAAACAGCGCATTCTGGCGGAATGCAGTGTTATTAAGTCTGTCAGGTTAGGGCTCCTGGGGGTTTTCCATTGAATTGTTACCTTCCCAAGGGTTACGGTTTAGCATTTTTCGCGTTGAGGTAAAAATTAGAACATGTTCTAATTTTCCCAAGTGGGTTTAAAAATGCTCCGCCAGGATGCGAAATGGTCAAAAAATCTGACCTTTGAAAAAATCACTTTGCCTTCTTCACGTTCGAGAGCATAAAAAATGTGAGAAAAAATCTGAAAAAAGCAAGTGTGATACGGCCTTTAGTGAAATCGGCGGGTTCCGGCTCCACGCGGACGAACCCGATTAGACAGCTATCGGCCCTAATGAAGGACATTAGCAAGTTATTTTGTTTTCCAGAGGGCGATATACTGGTAATTTTTCGGAACGGAATTCAGTCCATTGTGTTTTAAACGTTATTAGGCGTTTTGGAGTTTTCCAACAACCGACGATTACCTATGATGCAAACTTACCCTCAAATTACTACCTCACAAGCCAACGCAACCCAAAATCCTTTGTATCCTTCTTTTCTGTAATTTATCAAATCGTTAACAGTAGATCCACTATTAGATTTATCATCCTAAATTTCATAAATGCGCTTGAATACGGTTGAAAAAATTTACCACCACATTTGATTAGATATTCCAGTAGAAGTGAGCCGAGGAAGCAGATGTGATCCCATCCAAATAATAAATCCATTTTGGAAAAAACCCGCTCCTGCTTTTCTTTGAGTTCATTCTGTGCTATTGTTATTGTTTTATTATTGTTTCTGTGCTGAGACTGAAAGTTTTGACATAGATATGTCTTTTGGCTGGGGGTCAAGGAATTTTTCGCGACACTTTTTTTTCCCGACCGACACTTTTTTTCCCGACCGACACTTTTTTCCCGACCGGCACATTTTCTATTGATTTTCACGTACAACCAAGGCGTTACTAGGGAAGAGTAACTCCCATAGTTTTCATAGTAGGAAAATCGTTCGCCACTTTTTGGAATGCTCTCATTTTACCACGACATTTCATGACCTCTAAGCCATTGTAGTGTCAAGGAATGCTGATTTATTACTCTAAGTTAAAAACTAATATTGTTTTGTAACCATAATGGAATAATCTTGTGAAAATAAGGCACTGGTTGGTATACAATTGAGTACTAGGTACAGGGCCGGTGCAAGGCATTTTCACTGAACATGCGAGAGTCATTTTTGCCCCCCCCCCCCCCCCCCAAAATAATCCCTCCACTTTGGTATTATATATATAATTATATAAACTCCTAATTATAATCAAAAGTGAACACATTGTAAAATGTAAGTAATAATATAGTATTGAATAAAATTACAAAATTAAAGTAGAAGAATTATTTATTTATATCAAACGTAGGCCTTTTTTTACAATGAATAATGGTATCAAATGGAATATTAAGTTGGGACTGGGAGTTAAAAAATTTAAGCTCACATTTAAATATATATAACAATATTTATTTTTAACTTGTAACGTTTGATCCGTTCAATCTTTTTTGTTAGTTACAGTTACTTTAGTTGTTATTTATCATTGACTGTTTCAATTTCGGCGTTAGAGAATCTCTTTTTCAGAGCAATCAATTTTTTTTTTGTTAATACCAGTTTATCGATAACTTGATTTTTATTTTATCAGTTAATTGTTTTGTTTTTTTAAATAACAAATATCGCCCAGAAAAATAAAATATAAAAGTTTAATGATTGAGAATAAATATTTAGGTTGTTAACTAAAAAATATATTTAAATAATATATAGGTATATATATTTAATGTTTGATGATAAAATGAATAATTTCGTCTTATTTAAACGGTGTAAGTAATCTTAATTGTCCATAATGCAATAAAAAAACGTCAAACAGAAATGGAAACCCCCTATAAAACGAGTCCGTGAAATTTTTATTAAAACTTAAGGACTCCTTACGGAAGACGCCCTATTCCGATGTAAGTTTCCTATCTCAAAAAGAAGTGTTAAACATAAATAGACCTTTTCTTTAATATCCAAAAAATATATGTCTTCAGCAAAAAATGTTTTGGTTCAGAAAAATGGACTTTAAAAAATCTTTAACACGCCGTGCAGCCGGCCGCGCCGTGCCGTCGCGCGCCCCTTTCCTCTCGGCGCCCCATGCGGCCGCATGTTCCGCATGGCCCTAGCGCCGGCCCTGACTAGGTACCAACTAGTAAGCAGTAGGTACTAGACATATCCATGATCTTTTGTTTTTCCCATCAAGGGAGAAATTAAAATGCTTGATTTACATTTGCATAAAGATTTAGCCATTACTGAAGTTTCCCTGCAAAAAGGAATTTCCCCGCAATTTTATTCTGATTGTTATAGGACCTGAAGATGGTTTTATATAAACCGAAAGCTCGGCGATAAGGACTTTTATTCGTTTTTTACCCTTATCTTGATAATTTGACAACACGACATCTTTTGGTTTCACCTCGAACCTCGGCTAAACATAGGACGAACGTGGAACACGGTTCATTTCAAATTTCAGCTTCACAGTGTGAATAGCAAACAACATTTAGCTCCGGATCTCACTCAGCTGATCTAGGGAGCTTCAGACTTAACGATTCGTATCTAGATGTCTCAAGAAGCCTCCTTTTCAAATTTCAGTTTCATAGGTTAAATAGCAAAAACATTTGCACTGGATCTCACTACTTTAGTCTCGTTTTTTGTGACATTTTGCACATGTCAAGTCCTGGGAAAATTGTGTTCCACGCTAAAACACAAGATGTATGTAAAATACATGAATATAATGTATGTAAAAACCAATCGGGGGACTCCAGTTTTTCGGAATGTTTCACAATATTCTCAATTATTTACGTTAAGATGAAGAAAAATCGCAATTTCGACGGAACGCGGCAGCGAGCGCTGCTGGCCTTCAAGGATGCAATTAGTTGGTGGGAACTCAAGTCACGGTATAACATCCGAGCTCATAAACACCCACAAATGGTTCCTGAAGCTTATAAACACCGATAGGTTGTTGACTGCAAATCGGATTCCTGTCCATTGAAAAGGAATAAATATCTACATTTATATTTTATGAAGGAATAAAAGGAATTGATACCTACTATTCTTAAATTAATTATAATGTATTGGACTCTATTTTCGGTCCCATTTTGAGGGAACCAGGATATTCTATTACAATATCCTCATTATCGCATGTCGCTATATTACTATTTCGATTATAATCGGGAAAATTCTGTTAATCATTACACGAGGTACTGTTCTGCTTATTATTACACCATTGTATCACGTATTCGGTAGCCAAAAATGAGAATTGAATTGAATTGAATACGCTTTATTTATAAATCTCGCAAGATTTGGTCGCACACGACCACTCTTAAATCTAACGAGAAGAGTTTATATCAAACTATTCTAAAATTTAAATGAAATCTACGCCTTATACAGCCCTTCTACTCAGATCAGTGGGATGGAATATCTCCTTCAAACGGACTTCCTAGATTTTCACATCATTTCTATACAAGAACCAGAACCCACGACCCTGAAATTGTCTACTATTGCAGAGCTGTACAACTTTTAACACGAGACCAGTACGAAGTATGTCACACTACTTCATCCCATTCTAATCCCATTTTGTGAAATTTCTTCTGTTACATTGTGAATGCCATTTTCTTGAAATTATATCGTACAATGAAATTTACGTGACGTATACTTCTTTTAAATGGAGAGCTAAAGTGGAAGAGCGCTGTACTAATCCACAGTAATATTAAAGGGTACACAACCGCATATAAAATATAAATGAAATATATTATTGTAGTGTAAATATATTATTGTACACACCAGACCCGGAGCTTATCATGTGAACATTGCCCGGCTGGAGGCTACCCCCCCTCCGGGCAGGACTGTATAAATACCTGGCCAGGGAGCCCAATAAATCATTCCATTATTCATCAACGAGAGTTCTCTATTCTCCTTCATCCCAGCTGTCACAATTATTATTAAACATCAAGATATATTTTCAGTCCCGGTGCGGGCCTGCTGACCGTCCATCACTAAACGGATTGCCATCTCGGACTCCATTGGCAGATCGGAGGGGCAGAAATAATAATAATAACCCGCAAAACGAGGCATTGTCGCACTCTGCCTCAAGCGCCCGCTGTGAAACCCCTACAGCGGATAAAAATACCCCGTAATAAAAACTAAACTACGACTAAATGATCCTTACAAATACATAAATATTATCGATAAATATATAATGATAAATACCCTCTATACATCTTAGTTAAATAAATTTATGACTAGATGTACATAAATAAATATATATATCACAGTTCGTTGTAAAGCTCAAAGGCTTTCAGGTACACCAACAGGGACTGGACCTTCTCTGGTCCTGACAGAACATCCACCCACTGAGGGGGCGAATGCTGGACTCTGAGGGGCTGAGCAATCCTCCAAAAAGTGGCGGATAGACAAATCACCCCCGCATCTCCCACACACAACATCACTAGCTACTGGGTCTAGCAGGCCTCTGTGAGTAAGACGGGTATGGCCAGTGACTACCCGATTGACCATAATTCGGCCCCTCCTTGGAAGGTGGGTCACGAAAGGATCAACCGGGCAAAGGTCCTGAAGGACTCCACGCAAACCAGTGACCTCACCCTGCCATTGCTCGAGCCAGATGGAATTGGCTTTATGCTGCATGTAGGAGATTTGATCCTCAATGCGTATAGGCAACATTTCGATGGAGTCATCACCAATGGCTCTTCTTGCTAGGGCATCAGAACACTCATTGCCGTCAATACCTACATGGCTTGGCACCCACATAAAAGTTATGTTTGTGCCTAATGTTGTGGCTCAGTGTAGTGACACACGCAGGCTTTGTATTAATATCTGAGGATGTGTGGGGGTGTATTGCCCTTGACCCCAACCCTCAAGCGAAAATCAATGCGCATCCCAGACAAGGTCCACGGAGGGACAGGGGGGACTTCAAAAGGGACCAGAGGGTATCTCTCTATGCAGTCCCACCTGGTGAGCTCCTGAACACGAATGCCCAATGGGCGAGTTCGAGTCTGGAGCCTGGAATATGTTTCATCAGGGCAGCGTAATTTTTATTTTATTTATTCATTTTATTTTATTTATTTATTTTATTTTATTTTTTGTTTTTTACTGATAAGAAAATTTACAATGGCTACAAGATAGACTATCTAAACATTACCTAAATAATGAAGATGTAGGTACATCGTCATGAACAGTTTGAATAAATAATTTACATGATAACTGTACAGCGCGTTGCGTTGAGTACTGCTTGTATCAACTGCATGTTTTCAAAATCTAAAACAATTGGACATCCACCGACAGCTCCACATACCTGATAGGTAATATATAACAAGGAGATTCAGCATGCATGTTCACACAACACAATTTTATTATTAACGAAGGCTATTGGCTCAACTGCCTTCTCTTTAGATTTAGGGCAAAAATAAGATTAGAGTTTCACCGCGAGAGCGGAGGTCAAACGTTTATCGCCTTAGTATCATTGCATTTCGAACTGTTGGGCCTCAACGGGATTCCCCGCATCTGTTCCTCTATTGCACAAAGAATCTAAATGAGGAATGTTAAAGTTGTTAACCGAGTTTATAATTATGATCAATTGGTATGTTTTCTGATAAGTAGAAACAAAGTGATCAGAGAAGAAAGAAGAAAGAAAGTTTGCACAAAACGCTTTTGCTTTTGCCGTTGCTTTTAATGTAACATGCATGTCACCCTAAAGAGCTGAAAGGCTTTTGTTAGTATGCGTTATTTTGGATATTGATGGTGAAAAGTGTAACCTGGGAGTTCGAGATGGGGAATTTCATCCCTCTATCTAGTGTGACGCACCGTGAGCTCAGATCTTTTATGACCATACTGAGTTTAGACCTACAAATAAATAATATATGTGACCATGTGTACGATGTAAGCATAAAAGACAATGATTTGGATCGGTTTGGGGTGTTCTTATATCGATGGGCGTCTTTTTTGTTTTTTTTTGGATCCGAGAATATCGATATGGTTAGGTACCTATGAGGTCAGGAAGTGCTGTTTCTCCGAGTTGGGGAACGCCGGAGAATGCTTCTTTCTTGACTCCATCAATAAATGAAAATAATCGCACAATCTCATCAATCAACACAAAAAACACAAACCGAATATGCATTCGTGGGACCAAGCGAATGATTTGCGAAAAAAAGAAGACCAACCTTCCCGTTCCCGCGATAAGGCATCTCTTCTCGATGTCACCTGAAAACCGGAAGTACAACCTGCGATCTTGGATCAACTATCGCAAAAAATCAATTACCGCACCTCCAGAGCTGCTGTTGGTCTCATTTGACGCAAAAATTGAAAATTTGTCGAAGTAATAGTACAATTTTTTTCAGGTCGCCAAGTGGTGTATTTTGTTTCAAAATTAAAAAAAAAAAAAAAAACGCAAAATCCTCCAAAATCGGTGGAAAAACACGTTTTTTGTCAGTTTTTAGGCAAAAAGCACGTTAGGGTGGCGTTTCGGACCCATCATGCTTGGTATAGGCGTGTTCAGCGTTAAATTTTCATCAATAATAGCACCTTATCACTGAACAAAAATTATCCTGGAATTTAAGTGATTTTTTTCAAAATTCAGGTGACGTAGGTACCTCAAAAATTTGAGGCCTACATGAAAAACGGACTTCGGAATCAGCACCCTCGAAAAACCCCAGGACCAGTACCGAATCGCGGGGGCGCGACATTGATTTTAGCATGGAACATGCGTGATTTTAGCATGGAACATGCTTTCGTCTTTAGCTAACTGCCCGAAAACGTTACGCGGAAGTGTCTCGAAATTTTCTTATGATTTTCACGTACAATCAAGCCGTTGCTGGGGAAATGAAACTTCTATAGGTAGTTTTCACCGGACAAAAATCGTTCTCCATTCGTTGGAATGCTCTCGATTTCGTCACGTATTTCTTTAGTACTTGTTCTTCTATTCATGTCGTTTTTATATTTATTTATGTTATAAATGGATAAAGTAAACAATGCCGCTTGTTTTGTTGTCATTTGGTTGAGAAGTTAATCTAATTAGAGAAAATTACCTACCTAGGTAAATCCTTTTAATTTCGTCTAATTTGTCGTATGAAGCTCCTGAAAAATTTGGTTTTTGTTACTAGGTCATTTCTACCCAGCATGTTCCATGTTTCTTGACTTTTAGCCAAGGGCTCTCAGTAATAACATCCGGGGATTCTGTTTTTTTTATTTTTATTTTAGCGAATTTTTGAATACAATTAAGCTATTGCTCTCGCCTCAAAATTTGTAGAATGTGAATTTTTGAAAACATTTTATGCAGAAATCCGTTTCAGGCTATTCTGAATCATATTCTGAAGTTTAACGCATTTTTTTATGTATGTATGTATGTATGTATGTATGTGTCCGCAGCATTGTGCTAGAAACTTCAAGCAAATTTTAAAATGTTAAAGACACAAAATGAAAGTTCAAGTTCGTTGGCCAGCATGATCGGATTACATCTTCGGGTTGAAATTTTCAAAAATGTAGTCAACAATTTCAAAATAGCCTGTTTTTTGCGATTTGTTGTGCGAAATAATTTCTTCTGCATACTAACATGTGGTATATTCGGAATCAGCATAAAATTTCCTATAAGAATATGTATCAAGTTTTCAAAAATTTCAAAGTTGAAAAATCAGTCAAAAATCGAAATAATGCCGTTCGCTAGTTGTAAAAATCGGTAATATTTGCACGAAACATTGTCCAAATTCAGATTGAACTACTCTTATGGAAGTATCCCTGTATAACCAATCCTAGAACCATGCTGTTTAAAACGTAGGTAGTAGGTGCTTGTTAAAAAAAAAAAGGAAAAAAATGTAATCACAACTGATGAGTTTACTCTGTGAAATATTCCGTTCTCCGATTCTCTCGGTCGCTCTCTTTAATGTTTTACGCTCAACTGTTTTAGGACTTGATGTAGCTTCAATACTGACTGTGGCTTAGAAAATATCAGCCATGAAATTATGAAGAAGTTCTATTTATGTACGTACTAGCACGCAGACCCAAGGCCTCGCTCCGCTCAAAATGTCGAAGATTTCTTCAAAAATTCGCTCATGGGGTCATGCTGCATGGACCTTTTTTTATTTTAAGGCAGTGTAATTTATCTAGGATGAACATGGCTTGATTAAATATATAAACAATAATTTGTTATATTGTGTAAGTAGTAGAGTCAATATCGTATTCACGACAAATCTCTCGCCCTTTCGTTATAAATTAGCTATTGATCAAATTATTTTATTTCTGAGGCTCACCAGTTCCCACCCTGGGACAACATTCCCGCTTGTTCGCAAATTCGATTCTCACGACGATGACCGGTTGTTGAACCTCCGATAACTCCTCTGACACCAGGAAAGCTTCTGGGGTTGATAGGCTTGATGGGCGAGGTACAGTTTCAACAGATCCCTTGCCTTGAATTTTACTGAAAGGATTTCTACTTCTACCTCCTTATTCTCTCAGTAATAACAAAATGATAATTAAAGCCGCCAGGATAGGTAGGTACTAGGTCTATCGAATTATCAACCAATTATCATTATTCATAGATAGGAGCATTGCTTTTGAACGATTTTCGCAAATTTACGCCATTGTTTACTTTGTAACATTTTACGACTGAAGTTTCCCCTATTTGAGGTCCCCATACAAGGCTTCGCCTTGTAGATTTCTATTCAGACAAAATATAAATTTTAATTGTGAAAGTTTATTTTTGAAAATTTCCGAAGAATAAAGTTTAAGGTTAAAAAAAACTCGGCGCTTTGCGCCTCGGCGGGGGGCTCCGCCCCCCTGCACCCCCCGGTTTATTTCTTTTTCCATACTCTGTATGAAATCATAGGAACACAGAATGTGTTTTTGCGATGATTCTATTTCCTTACCAACGGCTTGGTTGCACGTGAATAATAACAATATTTGGCAATAATAAAATAAATAATTGTTAGACATTTAATTTGGTCTAAAACCCTATAAATATTATATAAATAAATATGTAACTACAAGAAAAATACTATATAAATTGAGAGCTTTCCAACGAATGGTGAACGATTTCTGTGCGATTAAAATTGCGGAAGTTCCATTTCCCTACCAACGGCTCGGTTGTACGTGAAAATCATAAGAAAATTTACAAGCGGTTGCAATCATGTTGACAATATCAATTATTGAGAATGATCATCTGTGTGTAAACAATTGATTCAAATAACCATGCTCATAACTCAGGTTGATGGCCACGCACTTCGCAGTAGTTAACATAATATGGTTGGATAAATCAGGAGCTTTCCAACGAATGGTGAACGATTTCTGTGCGATTAAAATTGCGGAAGTTCCATTTCCCTACCAACGGCTTGGTTGTACGTGAAAATCATTATAAAAGGCGCATAACGGTTTTTTCTGTCGGTTTTTTGTGACGATTTTTTTCGGTAGGTCATCGCAAAAACACATTCTGTGTTAAAACTATTAATAATTAAATAAAATGAACAGTAAACAGAACATCAATCAATCAATATAATGTATCTTGAACACTAAGTAAGCAAACATAATGTAATTACCGTTGTGAAAAATATTCACACCTGGGACCTATTTGATAAAACAACAAGTGACAAGTTACAAGCCGATTCTATATACAAGTTGTGAAAAATGAGTCTGCAAGCGTTTCATAAAGGTACAAGTGTAGACTTGTAATGCACTGTGAATTAACAAGTGTACAGGCGAATTTGGACAAGTTGCAAGTGTTTCCTCGTCATTTTGAACAAGTCATTGATTTACGAGTACAGTAGTAAAACGCTGCAAATTATTTCACAAAGGTTTATTATTTTTTCAATTGAGTATGATCGTAGTTTTAGTTGGCTTGCGTACGTCTATACGTATGTTTATATTTATCGATTTGAGCTCCTATGTATTCAAATAATCATTGCCTTAATAATATCATTATCTAAGTACGTACGAAAAGTCGAGAGGATTTGTTATTAAATATGCGTAGGCAAAGCATTGGTATTAACACACAAATATGAACAAGAAAAAAACGTATATTCATGCCTCGAAGGAACATGAAATTCGAAAGCAATACAAGTGTAGGAAGTTTTCCACGACACCCTGGAGGTACTCCCTAGGTCTCTTTACTTCACAACCGGAGGATCACCGCCCTATTACGCTTACACTATCATATCAATCATATTTTTCCATCAACATTCATTTGAAAGTTATGCATTTTGAGATGAGTGAATTTTGTCCTAACATGAGAATAATAATTATTAGGTCGTGCAGTTGTGGTCGTGCATGATCTGGACCTAAAGTGTTCTGTTGCGAAGTCCTACTGCCCATTGTTATCCTAACCGTGGAATATAGCTTGCGCAGCTGTGGTTGAGCAGGTTGGAGTTTTAACACGTCAGTCTAACACTCAAAGCCTCGAAAAAGACACTTTTTCGCCCGTTTTTGGCCCATAGCATCTATGCGAGTAAAGCGATCGGGATGGTTAAACGTTAGGACCAACTAGACCCCAAATGGAGTCTATGTGCGAAAGAACGGGTTTTTAAAGTCAATTCTTAGGCCTTTTATGGCCCGGACGGCGAAAGGCGGACGGACATTTCAAATTTGGATTCTACGTAGTACCTTGAAACGTAAAGTGACAAAGTTTGAGGGGGGGTTATAACAATTTTTTGCTATACGATCACACAGGCTTATTATTGGAAATAATAAACCAAAAATGGCCGATTTTTAACCTAGGTCCGTTCACCTGTAAACTTATATTCCAGCATTGTGAGTTGTTAATTTTTCGGTGTTGTAGGAATCATCTTCTGTAAGCATACAGCTTAAAAGACGCCAAAGATTTTTTCGGCCACGAATAAGCGCTCGTTTCGTGGGTATTTTTGAGTTTAACGAGAGATTTAGGATGTCTTCCGAGACCCTTGAAATATTCCAATGGTGCGTGAGCCTGTGCAATTTTTCCTGATCGGGTATTGAGAATCTTCCCATCATTGAAGAACAAAGTGAAGATAATTTCGAAGCTACTTCCATTTTTTTTATTGCAGAATCAAATTCTACGTGAAATTTCATGAAGAAATGACCCATCATTCGATTTTTTATGCACGCTTAAATGGGCGCAATTCGGCTCCAAAAGTGCGCAGTTCCGCTCTAAAAGTGCAAAAATTGTGAAATACTGAGTTTTTTAAGATATTCAATTGCCACGTTAAATACAAAATATTGGGTTATTTTTCGTGTTGAAATCCGTAATGATTCTGTTGACTTTTGCAACACCGACTTGGGGAAACACCGAAAAAACTACATCTTGGTAAGTCTTGCGCTGTGTGGAAATGAGTAAGATAAGTGCAATTATGGTCGATTTTTCGGTGTTTTCCTAAGTTGGTGTTGCAAATATTAATATATGAACATCATTACGGGGTTCAACTCGAAAAGATACTCCAAAATCATGTATTACATCCGGCAATTGAATATCTGCAAAAACTCAGTACCGACCTATTTCACAATTTTTTCACTTTTATAGCGGAATTGCGCAGTTTTACGCGACCTTACAAAATTGAGTGATGGGTCATTTCTTCATGACATTTTACGTAGACATATTCGAATATGTAATAAAAAATGGGGGTTCTCATTTAAAAAAAAAAATAATTTGTCATCTTGTCGCCAAAAGTGGCGTGCGCAAAAGTATTTTTCCTGAGGTCTACGTAAAAAATCATGAAGAAGGGCTTTGGTATATTTTTTACGTTGTATTCATGGGAAATGGAAATTCCATTTAAACATTCCACTCGCCAGACATTTGGAATAATTAACGTTTCGATACACACATTTGGTTTGTGTCTTTGTTACGGAATTGCCCTGATCAACAAATGTTTTTGTTTCACTCTTGTGTAAAAATATTGTCTGAAAATCGTTCAATATAAATATTCGATATTTGTTATCATACCGCCTTCCATCTTCCGAATTAGCTTTCACTATACAATTTAACAGAAATGAAAGGGGGGGGGGGGGGTAACCTTTCCGTGGGACACCCTGTATACGATTCTCCTTTGTAAATATGTCATCATAAATCGCACTGTATAGCCAATGGGGAACTTTCATCTGTTGTAACACTTGTGAACTCAGATTCGAATTCAGGGCACTTGAACATCTTGTAATAATTTTCAGCACAAAAGACTGTTTAGTTAGGCCAATATACGGGTTGGAAGAAAAGGAGTCACGCAGTAGCACAAAGGAGCTGTGACGCGGGCGGGAGCTGTGACATCACAAGGTAAATTAATGTCAAGAGCCGTTTCACTGGTCAGTTACCCATCATATAGCATCTTTTTGGAAAGCTCTCATCAAGATCTTTCTATTGAGCAAATGAAAAATAACCATGTAAATTCCCCATTGATGATCTTACGGAGGAACCGTAAAAGAAATTTCCCAGAATCTTTGTTCCTCGAATCATGATCATTAATAAATACTTCATGATTTCAGTTTTCCTCAATTCGTCTACTCATTTGAATTTACATTCATGTTACGGATTAATAATAATGATAACGTTACGCATGGGATGAATGTTTTTCTCAACGCATTTTCTCAAAACATAATCCACGATTACAGATCATCCCATACCTCCCAAACAACATCTCGAGCTTCTGAGCTAAGCAGGTGTCTGTGAGTAAGACGGGTATGGCCAGTGGCTACCCGGTTGACCACTATTCGGTCCCTCCCACGCGGGCGGGAGCTGTGACATCACAAGGTAAATGAATTTCAAGAGCCGTTTCACTGGTCAGTTACCCATCATATAGCATCTTTTTGGAAAGCTCTCATCAAGATCTTTCTATTGAGCAAATAAAAAATAACCATGAAAATTCCCCATTGATGATCTTACGGCGGAAGCGTAACTAAATTTCCCAGAATCTTTGTTCGTCGAATCATGATCATTAATAAATACTCCATGATTTCAGTTTTCTTCAATTCGTCTACTCATTTGAATTTACATCCATGTTACGGATAATAATAATAATAACGTTACGCATGCGGTGAATGTTTTTCTCAAAACATAACCCACGATTACAGATCACCCCCACACCTCCCAAACAACATCTCGAGCTTCTGTGCTAAGCAGGTGTCTGTAAGAAGAGTATGGCCAGTGGCTACCCGGTTGACCACTATTCGGCCCCTCCCACGCGGGCGGGAGCTGACAAGGTAAATGAATTTCAAGAGCCGATTCACTGGTCAGTTACCCATCATATAGCATCTTTTTGGAAAGCTCTCATCAATATATTTCTATTGAGCAAATAAAAAATAGCCACGAAAATTCCCCATTGATGATCTTACAGCGGAAGCGTAACTAAATTCCCCAGAAACTTTGTTCCTCGAATCATGATCATTAATAAATACTTCATGATTTCAGTTTTCCTCAATTCGTCTACTCATTTGAATTTACATTCATGTTACGGATTAATAATAATAATAATAACGTTACGCATGCGGTGAAGTTTTTCTCAACGCATTTTCTCAAAACATAACGATTACAGATCACCCCCATTCCTCCCAAACAACATCGCGAGCTTCTGTGCTAAGCAAATCTCTGTGAGTAAGACGAGTATGGCCAGTGGCTACCCGGTTGACCACTATTCGGTCCCTCCCACGCGGGCGGGAGCTGTGACATCACAAGGTAAAATTATTTCAAGAGCCGTTTCACTGGTCAGTTACCCATCATATAGCATCTTTTCGGAAAGCTCTCATCAAGATCTTTCTATTGAGCAAATAAAACCAGACTGGTTATTTAAGAAAAGAACTCGTAAACGAGTTCCACTATCTGCTTTACAAGCAGATACCATGTTTCATGGATATGTCTTTGATTGGGGATTTCATAACGGTTGTCCTCGAGACTTGTAAACAAATCCTTTAACTTTAAACAAATCCCTTTAAATTTATTTTATCATTCTTGGAGGCACAAAAAGCATATTATAAATTAAAGTTATGTCTCCAATGCAGACGCAATGAGTTGTTGTTAACAGTCGACTGTTGTCAAGAGGATGAAAATGTTTCCTATGGAGTGGAGTAAATGATGCTATTGCTTTACGTTAAGAATATTGTAACCGGCTTATTAAAATTGTTTATAGTCCAATCAACTAAGTTTAGGAATGTAGCCAGGTACGTAAGGAGGGGGAAATTGGTAGCTTGAGATGTGAACATTTATCACATAAATCAAGCGCTTTCCAACGAGTGGCGAACGATTTCTGTGCGATGAAAACTGCGGAAGTTCCATTCCCCTAGCAACGGCTGGGTTGTACGTGAAAAACACTGAAATTGTGACACAAATTTTGCGTCACGGAAATTTTTGGTTGACCCCCCAGAGCAAAGACATATCCATGTCAAAATAACCATGGAAATTCCCCATTCATTTCCCCACCACCCAGACATACTCACAGCTAAGTAGTAACACCAGCCACAGCTGAGGGGAAACTCCAATACGCATGTTCCTGCAACATAAACACGTGAAATCCACTGATATCCGCGGTCCGGACTCTCCTCGCCTTGAGAATTCCCGGTCTCGACTGAGCGCTGGCGTGAGAGCCTTCTTTTGTTGGAAGAACGCGATAACAGCTGAGATCCAGAATACGAAGGAACTGGTCGCAGTCCAGGAGAAGGGGACTTCGCCATCTTCAATGTTCTGCGCCCACCGACTACGTCACCAATCCCAAATCCCCCTAAGGTGTTTTCCTCCTTGATGAGGATAACTAGACGGAGTCGAGCCTCGGGAAGTTGGTTGACGTCATTCTGCAAGTGATTTTATTCACAGAAGAGAAAAGTTCATAACATTCCCTGGAGATTCAGATTCATGGAGGAGAAATGAATCACAATGTCCCCTGCAGACTGATGAAACCTAACGAGCAAGGGTTGCCAGGTGGTATGGATGAAAAAACCGGACATGTTGGGAAAGTACGGACTAAAAATACTTACTCATTGAGAGATCATACAGTCTTAAGTTCCATGTATTCACAATTCTGCCGTGAAAAGGAAAGACAGCTTAGATGAAAACATAACAAAAATGCAAAAATTCGGTAAGAATAGCTCAGCTAGAAGTTTAGTAATATAATTTTGAGGAAAAGCCGCTTGCATTTGAGCGTTTGGAAGAAAAAGAGTCTATCTTTGATGGTTTTCACGCCTTGGTTACATCTTTCGTCATTTAATGTGGAGGAAAAACCACTCATCTCTGCATAAGCTGTTAGCGAATTTTTGAAGAAAATTAAGCTATTGCTCTCGCCTCAAAATTTGTAGAATGTGAATTTTTGAAAAATTTTCATGCAGAAATCCGTTTCAGGCTATTCTGAATCATATTCTGAAGTTTAGTTATAAATCCAATTTTTCTATCAGTCGTTTGGTTACATCCTATTGATCGTTCTTGTATCAATTGAACACAAAAAACGTCGATTTTGTATCGACTAATTATAGTTAAGCCTTTTTTCACAATTAATAACCAAAACTCTTGCACCGGTTTGGAGGAAAAACCACTTGAGCTGTTTCTCCTTAATAATATCTTTCAACTATGAAACGAACTTTATATGCGGGAAAACCATTTCATTCTAGTTACAATCTTGAGGAAAAACAGCTGGTTTTTTTTTTTTTTTTTCCTTCTACAACTTCTACTACTGATGATGCGGATCATCAAAATTAGACAACATGACTTGAGAACGTTCATTCATAATAAAGGCAAGTTTACTCAACTTCTCGGTATTCTACGTTGAATTTTCAGATCTACTCCCTTCACTTATGTGATAAACACCAAAAATAACTAGAATTCAGTTTTGCTCCCTCACTCATCTTTGTAATAGTGCAGCAAGTAGACAAAAATTAGGTTTTGTGAAATTGAATGATGAATATAAATTTGAATAGGTGCCTATCGAGGTATTAATATTGATTGAATGCGTGAATATTATTATTTTATATTCAAAAATAATTGAATAATAATATGCACTTCTATAAGTATTGAAATATTCATATTCTTTGAATACAATTCCTATATTCATAGTTTCGAGTATAAATTCTGAATATTCGTAGCCAAAATATGGATACAAATTTATTACTCCTCCAGTTGTTTTCAGACGAATACTAATTACTATCATGGACGTTCCTATAACAAATGAAAATAAAACCCCACATAACACTTTGATAAAGTATGTTTTGAAAAAAGTGGAAGAAGCATTAAGGGCACCCGTAGGCCTCTCCCCGCTACACAGTATTCCTGATGCAAGAGAGTCATTTTTCGGTACCTACCGTGCCTTCAGTTTTCAACATATCGTCTTGAAATTTCAAGGGAAGTTTCTCACTATAGTGATCTTCATTTATGTCGAGCCGTTTTCTCATAACTTGAACAGAAACGTTTTGGCAGCAGATCGAAAATTTGAAATATTTATTGCAGCTTGGTGAGGCTGTATCACCTGTTCTAATTAAAATTTTCAAAAACGGCCCAAGCAAAATTTTCCTCTATTATCCCCGAACAAATTAAAAAAAAAAAAAGCAATCCAATGCGATCAATACCGACCGTACAACGTGTACCGATTGGTCAGAAAACGTGGTTTTGAGAAAACGCCATTTTAGTGAAAAGATGATAACACCTCCATATCTTTTCACTAAAATGGCGTAACCTGCAAGGATCTCTTAATCTTAGAATGCCGCATGTTTTTTTTTTTTTTTTTTTCATGCAAAGCTTTCAAACTCTTCTGAATGTGAAAATAGGGTTATAACATTCCAATCTAGATTTCACGTGATCCTAGGATTCATAATTATGTTGTTGTTTCTACGGATACAGACGGACTCGGAAGTCGGCTAAAAATCGGCTAAAATGTTTGTTTTTGACTGCATCAACCCACTCAAACCCTTATTGTGATATACCAAAATCTTCAGAATTTAATAAAGTTTTTTTTTGGAATAAAAAACTCAAAATTCATTTTTTTTTTTTTAAATTTTGCCCTACGGGTGCCCTTAACTACAAAAATTCGAGAGACGGCTCGGTGAGCGGGTTCGTGCGCGCCAGAGTTGGAAGGTAATGATTACTTTGAGTAATGATTACTTTTTCAATTACTTTCCTGTTTTGATAGAAATTCACCTCGGGCGACACCAGCTACAGTCAAAAATCAGAATGCAGGCCTTTGAACAAGAAAAAATCATTGAGAGTAATTGCAATTCCCATTCCAATCTTGTAATGGTAATCGAAATTGCAATTACTTTTTCTGATTACATGTAATGGGAATGGGTTTTTTTGAATTCCCATTACATGTAATCGGAAAAAGTAATTGCAATTTCGACTACCATTACAGGAATTGGAATGGAGTAATGGGAATGGAGTAATCCCATTACACGCCTGTAGTTGGATTACCAGGGAATGGGAGATTTTATGCAGTGTTGGGCAAAATCAGTCTTTTATTTTTATTGGTCCATGTATCGGCTCATGGAATCCTCAGAATTTTCGAATGTTTATATATTTATATATATATGTATATATATAAGGTAGTGGTGGAATTGTTGAGGTTGACCTCAACAATTCCACCACTACTTTAATACTCTACGATCAACATACTTCAAATTAATTTATATATATATATATATATATATATATATATATATATATATATGCTACTCTTCTATTTGACAAAGGCAAAAGCCGAAATGAAATAACTGTGAGTTTCCTTGTAATTTATCTATATATATATGTTCTATTTTTCTCCGCACATATATATATGTATATATATATATATATGTACACATATATATAAATATATATACACACACACACACACACATATATATATATATATATATATATATATATATATATATATATATACATATATATATGTATACATATATATATATAAAAACATTCGAAAATCCTGAGGATTCCATGAGCCAATACATGGACCAATAAAAATAAAAGATTTGGCCCAACACTGCATAAAATCTCCCATTCCCTGGTAATCCAATTACAGGCGTGTAATGGGATTACTCCATTCCCATTACTCCATTCCAATTCCTGTAATGGTAGTCGAAATTGCAATTACTTTTTCCGATTACATGTAATGGGAATTCAAAAAACCCATTCCCATTACATGTAATCAGAAAAAGTAATTGCAATTTCGATTACCATCACATGAATTGGAATGGGGATTGCAATAACATTTCTTCGAAAGGAATGGGAATTTGTAATGGGAATAGGGATTCCTTTTTTAACAACCCTGGTGCGCGCGCGCGGATGAGATCAGTTGCTGGGCGTCGCCAAGGCACGCGCCCCTCAAATACGTTCGTCTTCCTGGAACCACGTTTTTCGCTCCCAATTCTCACATGCGGCCACTAATTTTCAGAATGCATAATTTCATGCCTATGCCAGCATACACTTGAATTGTTTCCAAACACGCGATATTAGCGATTTGTTTAATTTTAAAAAAAATTAAATTAGAAATTAATATTATAAGTCAAAATTTCAACAACAAATTTTTTTTTTTAAATAATGTTATAAGTTCGCTCGATAGGTTTACTCGTCCTGATAATGATTCTGAAGCCAGATTTAAAAAAATGTGTACTTTAGTGGAGATTTGCCCGATAAATTTTCATCCAACGCTAGCGCCATCCGTTATCCGAGAATCGCACTAAACACCCGTCCCCTTTAGCCTTAAGTCGGTAAATAAGAGATTTTCATTAGTGGATTGAGTGTTAGCAGCCATTAAATCTGTAACTAATACCTACTAAAGGTTAAGATTTAATAGAAGTTTGGATCACCACAGTTATGATTTCTTCTTCAGTAGGAGGTTGTCGCTAAAGTTTTGGTAGGTGTTGTGTTGCTGGTTCCGTTAAGCCCAAAATTGTCAATAGCTTCCCGCGTCTTGTTTTCATTATTATTATATTAGTTTATGAAATTTTAGAAAATTTGCAAGCAGAGAATGAAATCGCGGAACTAATACGAAATGACCTACAAGGACGGAGTTTTTTTCATCAGATTAGGCGGCACATACGCACTGCAAGCAGACAGGCAACTGTTCAAATACATTCCCATTCGGAATAACAGCTTATGTTAACTTTGGAGTGAGGCGATTTGGAGGAGAAACCACTAGGCTGAAGCTGTAAAACGGCTCAGCTTAATAAAACTTGTCGAACGATTTGAAGGGAAAAAAAAGTCCAGTCATGCAGCATGACCCCACGAGCGAATTTTTGAAGAAATCTTCGACATTTCAGTCGCTATTGATAGACAGTTTATGATTTTGATAGACAAACATGGAATCAAATTATTAAAAATAATTAGGAGGTACTCATACTTTATTATTATTAAACTAATCTTGTAGATTTAAAGACAAATGTAGGTAAATATTCATAGATTTCGATGTCCAATGTGGTCAGTATTGAAGGCAGTTGAAATCTTAACAGTATACTATCATAACATCATCAAATCTTGACATAAAATAAAATAACATACCGACGTCATATGAAAGAAACGTATTTCCACAGCCAATCGATGATGAGGCTTTATATTACGAGCGATATAAAGTCAGTTGCGTTCGAATCTAGTATCCCACAGCAAGAAATTGACAGACAAACTGTAGTCTCAGTTTCGAAAAAATATTACCGATTTTTACAACTAGCGAACGGCATTATTTCGATTTTTGACTGGTTTTTCAACTTTGAAATTTTTGATAACTTGATACATGTTCTTATAGGAAATTTTACGCTGATTCCGAATATACCACATGTTATTATGCTGAAAAAATTATTTCGCACAACAAATCGCAAAAAACAGGCTGTTTTGAAATTGTTGACTACATTTTTGAAAATTTCAACCCGAAGATGTAATCCGATCATGCTGGCCAACGAACTTGAACTTTCGTTTTGTGTCCTTAACATTTTAAAATTTGTTTGAGGTTTCTAGCACAATTCTACGGACAGTTATCGTCTGGAATGACACATACATACATATATACATACATAAAAAAATGCGTTAAAAGCTGTCCCTCTTTTTGCTATTCTTTCCCAATACAACCTCCTTTTAAAAGCAAAAGTGTGTAACAAGAATGTTAATAACGGTGAATAAAATACGTACTTTTGTTTTCCAACTACGGTTATATTCAGTAATAATCCGGCTGCCACCAGCGAGGTAAAACTACTGGAGTGATCGCCAGGTGAGCGAAAAACGGTCCGAACGGGACCAGTGTGGGTTCAAATGGTGGGCTACTGAGACCGCCGGGCGGTTTCTGGCGTTGAACGCGCTGTCGTTTACACACTCCTGGACCTCACTACCGTGGTTGAATCTTACTAAAATTTATATATTATTCATCTGCATGAACTACGGAATCTGACAGTATAAATACTTTTTATTTTATCACGCATATGAATTTTTAATAATGTAAAACATATAAGTGTTGTTAAAGCGGGACATGAAAAAGTTACTAAGCGTAAACTTTTTTTATTTTTAGGACAGAAACAAACTTCCAGCGAGAAAGTTGTAGCTAATTAGTTGATCTACAACTTTTATTCCAAAAATTATTTTATAAAGTGTTTGGTTTTCCCATAATCCGTCTCGAAAGAAGCTGGACAATGTTCGCCGCGCCAAAACCAAGTCGCGCGCCGCGCTGCCATTCGACCCAATGATGCTGTGTTACAACGTCAATCTAGTTCTAAGAGAAAATACAAAAAGTTTCACAACTTGTTGTATATTTAGATACTCTTATTCGATTGCAGAAATTGGTTTTCGTTTTATTACCTCTGAAACGGTTTATTTTTATTTTCTATGGATAAATCATTTCATTTGGCGAAAACATTTATTGGTATAATTAACAGTAACTAAACGGTATTGTAGAATGCAAGACCCATGTTAATTTAAATTGAATTTCCGACTTGATTTCCGAATTTAAAGACGTATTATATCCTTTTCTCAAAGGTATTGTTATGGTCATAATAAAATATTAACTTTTGAGTAAAACAACAGCATATCATTTAATCCTATTCTTTCCAGTAGCAATAGATACTCATATAATACTGACTAATGCTACAGATACATTTATAAAAAAGTACTTATAACGTATAGTCTTTCGGATCAATCGGAATTAATTATCACCATGCATTGTAAAACAGAGAAGACACTGCTTTGTTATCCTAAGGCCAAACGTTATATTACCTGCTCTAATGTTGGTAATTCCATACATATATGTTCTATTATATGAATAAAAAAGTATTTTTCTTGTGCGGTATTAATGTATCAAGATAATTGTATGATGTTGGCCCATTAGTTAACATTCTTGCCTAGAAATCCAACATTTTTAAGCGAACGTCAATGTTTAAGTTCTAAGATTCAAATTTTTTACTTTAATTTAAGACAAAAATACCGCTCATAAATAATTCTTTTTAGTCTGAAAATATCTAAACATTACTGTTGTACACCAACAAAAAGCCTACTGGGTCGAAAATAAATGTTCATGTCTAGAAATCTAAGAAATATAGCGAGCGATGAGGTTTTTTTAACGAAACTCTCAACTAACTATTCTTTTTACAGCAAACCCCCTGGTTAAAAGTAGTTAATTTTAGTATCAAAAGTTCGAGAATCTATTCAGAAATATGGATCAGAAGGCCATTCAGTAAAAAAAAATTTTCCCTTGCTGCAAATCTAGTTTGAGTGACCGGGCGTCGCGTTTTTCCCTATCTCGCCCATGCTAAGCGCTGCCGCGCTAGCCCACCATTTGAGACGCGACGTTGAAAGCAGCCGGACCGAAACTCGGTCACCGCAACTCATGGGCGCGAGCAGTCCAGTAGTTGTAAGTCTTTGGCTGCCACATGGTGGTATCCAAATTCCTATATTAGGCGGTGGGGATAACGCCCCGCATATTTTAAACAATGAAAAATTGATGGATTATTAAGAGAATCAGTGGTAAAAAGAACGAGTTTTAGGAAAGAAGAATGGAACCCCGGGTAGAAACGTCTTCAAAAATCTTCGCTCCACAGTGGTGCACGAAACCGGAGAGGGCGGAAACGTCACTTCCCGTACACGAATGGAACTTGGGGCTCTGATTAATGGCAAATAACAAATCATAAATTGCAAGGAGAGTAAGGGAAAGTGAGAGGGTTGTTGAGTGGGTTGTCTTCCACCCCAAAGAATAAGAAAAGTATGTCAAGTTGGGTGAGCAGTATAGCCAGGGTGTCGCTAGACAAATATAGTGAGGGGTGAAGTACCATGAAATTCCCATCTGAACCAGAATTTTTCCTAACTCAAAATAAGCACTAAATCTTGACAGAACATGGAGCATGTTCCTCGGGGGAGCAGGCGCTTTCCAACGAGTGGCGAACGACTTTTGTGCGATGAAAACTGCGGAAGTTCCATTCCCCTAGCAACGGCTGGGTTGTACGTGAAAAACACTGAAATTGTGACACAAATTGTGATCTATAGCAACTACTCGACGTTGTACGTGAAAATCATCTTTAATTTCGTCACGGACGTTACAAAAAAAATTGTTGGGGGTCGGCCTAAGAATTGCATAGCAATTAATATATATATATATTATATATATGTTGACAAATTGCAGCAGCTTTTATTGACCAGTAAATTCTTTAAAAACTGATTGATTTTCTATATTCATATTATCCTCATGTATCGATAGTGCAAACTACAAAATTGATATTTACTCTTCGGTATTCATCTCTATAACGTTACTGTTGTTTATTGAGGCAGATCGCTGCCACCCGTTCCCCCTGTAAAGTAGACAGGGAGATCAAAGGGACGACCTGTACCTCTTCAAAAATCATATAGCTATAGAGTGAAGCTTGAGCCAAGCATCACCAAGGCTCTATATTTTCCTTACTCATTAGTTTAAGGCACGAAGTTCTGTAGCTTGAAGTGAGGTGCGCATCATATCCTGTGAAGTGAATGACTTGAGAATGAACTAATCTGTTGTCTTTCTTAATTTTGCGGTTAGAAATTGGGTACAATGCATTTCGAGGTGTTTTGCTGCTATGGATGATTGTTATAAGAGGATGATTAGGGTTAGTGGTTCGTGTGTAAGTTCATTATCAATACTCTCGCTAGTGGAAGGCTTCCTGGAATTGTACAGAATGTAAGTTGGTTTAGCGCAGTCGACTAGTTCCATCTGGTGAGGGGTCAGAGAGTGAAGAGCCCGAGAATTAGTGTCAGTAAAGGTCGCTAGGTAGCACTTGCGTTCCGAATAGAACCTGTTGCTTCTGTTTTGACTGAGTGAGAACTCATCTAGCTACGTAAACCAAACATATTGGTAAGTAATGCATGCATAACAGGGACTTCCCTATGAATGCCGAATGGAATGTAGGTATATTTTTGGTGAAAATGGCGAATTAAATCGTGATTCTACTAGATGTACCCTTCCGTTATTACTTATAACCAAACATGTATTCACATTACCAGTGAAACCAGCGAATTATGAATTGCTGCGAATTGATTATTTGGTACACCAGTGATGAGTGGAATGATTCAGGAATGTCGAATTTCATTCATATTAATTATAATAATCCAAATGCCGCTAATGACCCCTCTTTTTGAGGTGCCTTCTGAAATAATTAAATAAAAAATTTAAAAAATCCCCTGGACCCCCGGATACCTCAATTTACATGCTTAGAATGAAATTATTGAAACGCAGAATGTGTTTTAGCTCACGTGTTTCACATAAACCCGTGGAACTCGCAAATAAGAATGACTCAGATTTTGTGGTGTATCTTATCACTAGTATGTCAGGTTGTTTTATTTATTTATCACCAGGGCAACGGCTCACCACCAGCTCAATGAAATCATCAGAAATTAACAAGCGGTTGTAAATTGCAACTTGCAATCATGTTCACAATATAAATCAATGAGAATGATCACCTGTGTGTGAACAATTATTCAGGTAACCATACATAACTCAGCAAAGGTGGCCTGATCAACTGAATGCAAATTCTTTCATATTCATCCTAGAAAGCTGAAATTTGAACGGGAGACTCTCAAAGATATCATGAGAAGATTGAAATCGTGGGAGTCTTTCCTGATCAGCTGAGTGAGCTAAAATCTATCCTGTTGTAGACCATTCTGAAAAACTTCGGTTCCGTTTCTCTGTATGTGTGTGTGTGTGTGTGTGTGATAGTTAGGAGGAAGTTTTATCATCATATACCAATTTCAACATGATTGGATCATTAACAGCTGCTGCGCATGTGCCAATGTGAAATCTTTTTAACGATCTTGATTTCCACAGTTTTCGTCCGATTTTGATGAAATTTTCAAATAATGTGCGAATTAGGCTGTAGATGGTCCCGTACCAATTTCATTGTTCTCAAATCATCACTTCATTCTGCGCATGCGCAAATGTAAATTACATCGAGTATCATTTTTGTTTGTTTCTTAATTGACCAATTATGACGTTTCACACTACATCTTGATTTATTCTTTTCCGCTATGGAATTTTTTAAGATCATTTAAGATTTTGGTTTATTGTTTCCAATAATACGCCTATGTGATCGTATAGCAACAAATTTTTATAACCCCCCCCCCCCCCCTCAAACTTTGTCACGTTACGTTTCAAGGTGCGTAGAATCCAAATTTGAAATGTCCGTCCGCCGTTCGCCGTCCGGGCCATAAAAGGCCTTAGAATTAGAATCTAGTTGGTCTTAACTTCTCGCCAGCTCGATCGCTCCTCTCATGGGTGCTATGAGCCAAAAATAGGTGAAAAAGTGTCTTTTTTTGTATATTTCAAGTTTTATAGAAATTGGAGATTTATGAGTGAAAAGAAAATGTTAGCTATTAATTTTATGGAAAAAAAAGTATTCTAAATGATACTCTTCTATTCAAAAAGAGATTTTGGATTTTAGGCTATTTTTTGCAATTTTATAGATTTTTTAAAACAAAATTTAATGAAGTTCAAGTTTTTAGCATAATTTCGTACATAAATTTTTGAATGTTTTATTTCATAGTTGACAAACTTTATTTGACCAATCTTACGCTAAAAAATATCAATTTAACAATTCTTAGCCATTTCCAGTGATTTGGTCAGAACATTTTTTGAAATTTGACCAATTAGATGATATCAATATACAGTATAGGTAACACTTTTATGTGTTGGAAAGATGACTTGGTAATAAATTGTTTTGTTTATCAACTATATTAAAAAGCGTAAAATTGTGAAGTTCCGCTGCTGTAATGGATTGAACCCATTTGTGAGGTCCGAAGCTCCGAGTTCCGATACTAATTTAATCTATACTATTTATAAGAATGAAACTCCGTCTGTCTGTCTGTCGTGTCTATGCACGGCCAAACGGCTGAGTGGGGGGAGTGTACGAGTGGGGGGATCTTCTTGAGATTTTCCGAAAGGGGGAACGAGCGAATTTAAAATTGTCTAATCCCACCCGAACCATGGGCCGTAGGGCGGAGGGGGGGTCGAAGTAAGAATTAATGTGCGCTTTTTGGACTTCCCCGCTTCCTCTACCCCTCTAAACGGCCGTCGAAAATTCCGGAAAAATACCGGTTTCGTAGGTTTTTGAACGAGGAAGACGACGGCGCGATCGGATCGCGAAAAAAGTAGCGGGAAATGCGTCAAAAAAATGCGAGAGTACGGACCGTGTTTTCTCGAAAAGTCCGACGAAAAACTACGTTTTTTCCCATTAAAATATACCCCGTAAAGGTACGTTTTTCGGAACGGTTTTCGCGGGCGAAATACAGCTTTGGGTCCGCCGAATCTGAATCCGAAATCGGATATCGAAAAAAGTGACGGGAAGTAGGTCAAATTGCGAGGGGAAGCGAGACGAAGCAATTAATGGCAGAAATTAATTTTGCCCCGGACGCGAGAAGGCTCTACGAAGACGTCAAGGGGTTCGATAAGGCGGGGCTTGCACCTGACTGGAACGGGTTGCGAGCAGGTACACGCACTTACGTCTTGAAGGGTATACAGGTATACCTTGCGAGCGAAGCGAGAGCCATGTCAACAGAATAAATTCGGATTTTTTCCTACAAATATACAGCAATACCTTGCGAGCGAAGCGAGCAACATCCCCGAATAAACTTTTTGTGGTTCCACGTAGTTTCATAAGATTTAATTTGTTTGTAAGAATTTCCAACAGAAAAAAACGTCTGCCAAGTTGGGTGGGCAGTATAACTTCCTCAAGCGAGCGAAGCGAGCAGCATCCCTTACAGAAGTTAAACCTACCCTTAGGGATCTATCGTTTGCGAGGTTCCATCTAAACTTTTTGTGGTTCCCCGCAGTTTCATAAGATTTAATTTGTTTGTAAGAATTTCCAACAGAAAAAAACGTCTGCCAAGTTGGGTGGGCAGTATAACTTCCTCAAGCGAGCGAAGCGAGCAGCATCCCTTACAGAAGTTAAACCTACCCTTAGGGATCTATCGTTTGCGAGCGAAGCGAGCAACATTCCCTACATGCCACACTTTGCGAGCGAAGCGAGCAATATTCCCTACATGCCACACTTTGCGAGCGAAGCGAGCAATTGAATGGGGGGTCCGGGGGGCTTGCCCCCCGGCTGGACGTGGAGGCGAGCGTAGCGAGCCGGAGCGGCTAGTATACTATAAGCGGCGTTTAATAATTATGGACCAGAGATCTACGTAGAATGGCTGTCTAATAAATAAATAATAAACCTTTGTGTAATAATTTGCAGCGTTTTTTAATGATTATATTCATGTTACGGAAACGAGGAAGCTATGTGCCATTAGAGTGGTTCAAAAAAGAAAAAATGGGATTTCTTGTTCCCATTGTTTTTTTGCTTCCTCGGAATGTCAGGATGATCCTCCTAAATTTTTAGCCAAAATTATTAATCCTAACCACTTTACCTGGGTCGATTTTGGCCAGTTATCGACCACTATCGTTAACCAACCTCTAAATTGGTGCCCAGGCAGGGCGTGGTGATGATTTGAAGGACGGATTTCAATTTTTTTGGGTCAATTTGTGGGTTTTTGCATGCGCTGAACACGATGAACTTATTTATTTTACGCTCCGTCCACTAGTTATCCGGTAAACTGGCAGAGGGCGCTACTAGAAGATAAGTAAAAATCGAAAACTTCACCGAAAATGCTGTCGCCTGGTTAAGAATTGTACTAGAAACATGCTATTATGGTCGGATAATATGCTTTGGCATGTTCTGAACATGATTCCGTTTTTTACTATAGTTTTCCGCCGATGATTGCTTCGTTTATCGGCCATAAACCTCAAATTAATTGTAGGGTAATAGACAAATTCACCCTAATTTCACCGGAAATTATGTAGCGTTGATAATTTAAGGTCCCGAAATACCTTGTGCCGATAAAATTTGGTATATTTGATACTCGGTACAAAGCCGTTGGTAATTTGACAAGGACAAGAACCAGCATTGTACTTATTCGCCAAATATAGCGGCAAAATGGAGAAATTCCAAAATTTTTTACTTATTTTTATTTAACGATTATTTTTATTTAACGATCCAATCACAGTTCAGACAATTTAGAACTATGAATTTGAGCCCGGAAAACCGATGGAAACTAAGGAATTTTACAGAAAAAGGGGAAAATGTTATCTATTTTCTCCATTTTGCCGCATGCGAAAACCCATTAATTGACCCAAAAAAATTGAAATCCGTCCTTCAAATCATCACTTCGCCCGGCCTCGGCACCAATTTAGAAGTTGGGTTACGATAGCGGTCGATAGCTGGCCAAAATCGACCCAGGTAAAGTGGTTAGGATTAATAATTTTTGTTAAAAAATTAGGAGGGTCATCCTGACATACCGAGGAAGCAAAAAGACAATAGGGACAAGAAATCCCAGAACTTTTTTCTATTTTGAACCACCCTAATGTGCCATACCCAACTTGGCAGAAATTTTCTTCTTTTTTTCACCTTGGAATAACTTTGACAAAATGGGTGGTCGATGTTTTTCTCGTGGACGTTTTCCCGTACTCCAGGTTTTTCGTCCGAAATGGAGAAGTTCCGAAAGTATCGGCCGACTCCCAGCAGACTCGTTCTCAGAGACGGCTCGGCGTCTGTTTGAAAAAGAGGTGAAGGAATGCAGCTGTGCTCCTCCAAGATAACGGTGTGACCGGCGGGGAAATGGTCGGGTCAATGGGAGTCACGGAACATCGGGACTTGAGTTACGCTTCTTTTTTTTTACTTTCACAACACCCCAACTAGAAGGAACATTTAATCCGCCAATGGGAAACTTATCTGGGCTATCGACTCACAGGATCTATGAGAACGATCAGAGCCTGTTCAATTTCAAGATGATCGTGACATTAGTAGCTCTGCCGCATGCGCGAACGTGAAATCCAAGTAACAAGCTTAAGGGGACCCGGTAGCAAAAAATTTGAGAAAAATCGATTTTTTTTTCTTTCATCTAGGGAACAGGTAAATTCAATAAAATAGTCAAATGTATGCTTACATATGCGTAAATGTTTTGTTTAAGTACAGGCCGGCAGCATAGGCTGGCTAGATGGTCGCTCTGTCGTCTTTATTCTTGAATAACGGTTTACTGGTCCTTTCTTTTTAGCGAATTTTTGAAGAAAATTAAGCTATTGCTCTCGCCTCAAAATTTGTAGAATGTGAATTTTTTGAAAAAATTTTATGCAGAAATCCGTTTCAGGCTATTCTGAATCATATTCTGAAGTTTAACGCATTTTTTTATGTATGTATGTATATATTGTATGTATGTAAGTATGTATGTGTCATTCCAGACGATAACTGTCCGTAGAATTGTGCTAGAAACTTCAAACAAATTTTAAAATATTAAGGACACAAAACGAAAGTTCAAGTTCGTTGGCCAGCATGATCGGATTACATCTTCGGGTTGAAATTTTCAAAAATGTAGTCAAAAATTTCAAAATAGCCTGTTTTTTGCGATTTGTTGTGCGAAATAATTTTTTCAGCATACTAACATGTGGTATATTCGGAATCAGCGTTAAATTTCCTATAAGAATATGTATCAAGTTTTCAAAAATTTCAAAGTTGAAAAATCAGTCAAAAATCGAAATAATGCCGTTCGCTAGTTGTAAAAATCGGTAATATTTGCATGAAACATTGTCCAAATTCAGATTGAACTACTCTTATGGAAGTATCCCTGTATAACCAATCCTAGAACCATGCTGTTTAAAACGTAGGTAGTAGGTGCTTAAAAAAAAAAAAAAAAAAAAAAAAAGTAATCACAACTGATGAGTTTACTCTGTGAAATATTCCGTCCTCCGATTCTCTTGGTCGCTCTCTTTAATGTTTTACGCTCAACTGTTTTAGGACTTGAATTAATAATTTGGTTCCATGTTTGTCTATCAAAATCATAAACTAAAATTTCTCTACACGATCAATAGCGACTGAAATGTCGAAGATTTCTTCGAAAATTCGCTCATGGGGTCATGCTGCATGACTGGACTTTTTTTTTTTTAATTCGAGTAGAACCACCCATTTTTAATAAATAATCAAAAGAAAACGAAAAAACGAAATTGGGCTACTAAAAATCACAAAGAAACTGTTCTATTTAACTCTATTATAAATAAGTTGGTTTACAAGTCCGAGTTTAGCAAACGAATGAATCTTTTATTTCTAACGTAAACACACGTTGCCACAGAACGTGTCTGGCAACGACCACTAATTTAGATCGAGTTTCCTAACATCTCCCCTCTCAAATGGACCTGTACCGAGCTGGAGGTCGTCTAATTCGTGTAGGGGATTGAACTTCTGTTTCTGTGCTTGTTGATAAGTCCTGGCGCAGAACTCTTTCATCTTCCGATGAATCCCTGTTCGTCGGTGATGCATTCAGGTAAGGAGCAGGTTTGATATGAAATCTGTTCCTTCTAACAATTCTCTTTTCCGTCTCTACGGTGTATGATCGTGGTTCCTCTCTAATCTCAATCACTTTACCATGTCGTCTGAGATCTGTGATCCATACATGGTCTCCAACCGCCAAAGGCTTCAACTCTTTGACTCGATGTCGTCTGTCGTAATTATCTTTGTATTTTTTCCGATATTCCTCCTCTCGATGTTTAAGTAGGCTTAAATCTGGACATTCTTGTAGCATGTCAGGGACCTGGGGAAGCGTACATCGTAGTCTTCTGTTCATAAGTAGTTCAGCAGGACTTACTCCATTAGAAAGAGGAGTTGTGCGATATGCAAGTAGGGCCATGTAAGGGTCTTCTTTGTTCTTTTTCAAAATCATTTTTGCGATTTTTACTGCTGCTTCTGCAGCCCCATTACTTTGAGAAAAGTTAGGGCTACTAGTAGTCAATTTGAACTTGTATTCCTGCGCAAAACGCTGAAAATCCGAATTTCCCTGGAATTGTGATCCACTATCCGTACGAATTTCTTCAGGCAACCCATGGCGGGACATGAAAGCTTTGCATTTCAAGATTACTTCTAAAGCTGTTAGAGAACGCAGTTCACCTATTTCAAAATAACGCGAGAAATAGTCTGTCAGTGTTACAAACCATTTGTTCTCAAGTTTGAAAAGATCTAGTGCTAATAATTTCCATGGTCTATCTGGGAAATCTGTCGGCATCAAGGGCTCATGACAATTAATAGAACTTTGAATACAAATCGGACATTTTCTTATGTACGCCTCTATTTCTTTTGAAATTCCGGGCCACCAGACACTTGTCTTGGCCCGTAACCGGCACTTGGTGATACCCATGTGGCCCTTATGAAGTTCTGCCAACATCGCAACACGTTGACCCTCAGGAACAACGATTCGAGACCCCCGCAAAATGATTTCGTTGCTCAGACTCATTTCATCTTTCACTGAAAAAAAAGGTTTCAATAGAGGTGATATGTCTTGTTTTCTAGGCCACCCACCAATAATTGCCTTGGACAGTTCGGCACAAGCGGGATCTCGCTTTTGTGCTTCCAGAATAGATGCAAGGTTATCATCAGTCAAATCTATGGAAGCAATGACTAATTGAATGAATGCCTGATTTTCTTCGTGCAATTCCTGATCTTGCGTTTGACCGAGGTGCTTCTGTGGGGCCCTTGAAAGGGTATCGGCGATAATCAAATGTTTCCCTGGTACATAGACAATGGAATAATCGAACCTCATCAACCGCATTCTTATTCGTTGTATCCTAGGTGAAAGATCATCAAGGTGTTTTGTTTTGAGCAATTGTAATAAAGGTTTATGATCGGTCTCTATAACGAACCTTTTGCCTATTATATAATCGTGGAACTTATCACAAGCCCAAGCGACTGCCATTGCTTCTCTTTCAATATTGGCGTAGTTCTTCTCAGCTGGAAATAAGGATCGGGAAGCATATGCAACAGGGCGCTCAGAACCATCACCCTGTTTTTGTAAAAGAACAGCTCCCATCCCCTGAAGGGAGGAATCGCAAGATATCTTTGTCTCTTTGTCGACATCATAAGAGGCTAAGCATGGAGCCTCAGCTAGCTGTTTTTTAATCGTGTCAAAAGCTTTCTGCTGAGCATCTCCCCATAACCAATAAGTATTTGACTTTAACAACGTGTTCAGTGGCTGAATAGTTTCAGATTTTCGAGGGATAAACTTTGCCAGGAAGTTAATCATTCCCAGGAACCTCATCAATTCTTTAGAATTCGTAGGCTCCTTCATTTGACATATTGCTGAGATTTTCTCTTTGTCAGGAGAAATACCTTCAGAAGAAATAAGGTGTCCTAAAAATGTTATTGATTGTTTCCCGAAAACCGTTTTGTCTTTGTTCAAGGTCATACCTGCCTCTTTGATTTTGTTCAGGACTTTACACACAATTTGGTCGTGCTCTTCACGCGTTTTACCCCAAATCAAAACGTCGTCCATGTGAACGGATACGTTGGATTGCCCATCCAGAATTTTATTCATACATTTTTGAAAATGTTCTGGGGCTGAGGAAATCCCGAAGGGAAGTTTCAAAAATTTATAACGACCGAAAGGAGTGAGAAAGGTTGTGAGGTCCTGACTACAATCCGCTAGTGGAATCTGCCAAAATCCAGAATTGGCATCTATTTTTGAGAAAAATTTTGCTCCAGACATAGCACTAAGAGAAGTCTCAACCTTAGGTATGGGATGGTATGGCCGTTTCACACTCTCATTGAGTTTGGTTAAATCTACACATATTCTTACTTTCCCAGAGGATTTTGGTACTACGACCATTGGGGAGCACCAATCCGTGGCATGGTTTACTGGAGAAATAACCCCACTAGTGACCATATAGTTCAATTCTTCCTGAACTGCTTTTAAAAGAGGAAGAGGTACAGAGCGTGGAGAGGTGATGGCATAGGGTTTTGAACCTCCCTTCATTTCAATGGTGTATGGCTCAGATATTGTTCCTAAACCAGTAAAAATCTCCTTGAATTGCTGGTAAAAGTCAGGTGAGGTAGACGGTCTGGGTACGGATATTTCTGAAACGAATGAGACAATGTTGAGGCCTTCGATGGCTGGTCTTCCTAATAATGGGATGTCAACATCTTTTACAACATAAACTGGTTGGTGAACAATTTTATTTTTATATTCCAAGGTAGCTTTTATAACACCATGTGTTTCTATTTTTGTTTTATTGGGCCCAAAAAGACTAATCGAAGTTGGAACGATATTAGAGATGTCACGTATGATTTTCAGAGGTATTACTGAAACGTCTGCTCCAGTGTCTATTTTAAAATTAACTGGCCTACCATTAAACGAAATCTCGGCAATCCAAGCTTTTGAAGGTGTATCACTGTTTCTTATATTACCAATGAAAAAGCCTTTTGGTGTAACTGTATCTAAAGAATCAATCTTGACATCCACGTCGCATGATGATTCTGTTGTTACCAATTCATCAAGTTTCCTCGAACGGCACATTGCAGCAAAATGTCCACGAATTTTGCAGGCCCCACAAATTGATAACTTAGCAGGACAAGAGTGCCGGGGGTGAGAAGGTTTCCTACCACACCACCTACATTGATTTGGAAGTTCTGTTCCACGAACCTTGGAAACCTGACTTGGGAAGTTATCTCTTCGTTCATTATATTTATTAGTGCTAGAACTAGGTTTAGTCAAGGCATCTACTTTGATTGAACTTGAAGTTTTCAATTCTAATGATTGAGCGGTAACTAAGTCTGTGTAGCGTATCATGTTCACAGCTTTTTCTAATGTCATCTCGGAGTCTAGTTGCAACTTGGTACTTAACTTCTCATCTTGAATACCTAATATTAAAACAAGGAGAATCATGTTGTCATGAAGGTTGCCCCAATCACACGTTTTTGAAAGTGCATGTAAAGAAGTAATGAATTCTTCTACCTTTTCACCATCTTGTTGGCGCCTCCTCAAAAATTTAGCCCTTTCGAAAATCAGATTCCTTTTGGGGATAAAGTATTCTTCGAATTTATTAATTACTAACTTATAATCTATGACCTCTTCTTCATCTAAATTGAAAGACAAATATATCTCATCCGCTTTCTCGCCCATAGTGTAAATTAGATTACATACTTGTCTCTCCATTGACTCATCTGAAACACCAGAGGCTATCCGAAACCGTTCATATCGGCGTCTCCATGCAGGCCATTCAGCAGCAACAAACGAAAAAGCTCGAGGGCCCTCCACCTGGATGTGAGAGATACTGCGGTTGGCGTAGCTAGAAGTTTCATTGACTTGATCTCCACGGTCCGCACTTGCTTGTCTGCGAGTCTTACTTCTCGGCATTTTTTTTTTTTTTTTCTTTTTCTTTACACCGCTGCCACCATGTTCTATTTAACTCTATTATAAATAAGTTGGTTTACAAGTCCGAGTTTAGCAAACGAATGAATCTTTTATTTCTAACGTAAACACACGTTGCCACAGAACGTGTCTGGCAACGACCACTAATTTAGATCGAGTTTCCTAACAGAAACCGTAAGATGTAAGATGTATGATAAGAGTCGAATGATAAGAGTGTCTTCATCAATTTCTTCCTTGTCTTTTTTTTTTTTTACTGGGCTACAACAACAAGTATTATGTTTATATTATCCATGGATGACATAGCTAAGCTATCATGATACATCACTTCATTTCAGATATGTCTAGGGAAAGCAAAAACAGCTTCTATTTGCATAATGCGTTGCGATGTCATGAAAAGATGGGTGCTGTTGGTTTTTCTGCTATCCTGTAAAGTAATGTTTTTTCATGTTCACGGGCATTTTTCTTCGGAACGGTTGACCCTATTCGGTTGATTTTTGTTTTGTTTTGAAGAAGAGATCTGGGCCAAGATATTAACGTAGCGGTTTTACAAAATGTTGATTTCAACTGCCGCTAGATGTTTCTGAAGTAAAAAAAAAAAAAAAAAAAAAAAAAAAAAAAAAAAAATGACATTTATTCCATGCTACCTACGAATTTGTGTTTTTGAGATACATAGAAACCCCTGTTAATTGAAAATTGAGAATATAAGGAACAAAAAGAAAAAAAAGCACTGAAATTGGTTACAGGGGGGCTGAGGAAAACGCCTGTAAAAAGAGGTCTATTAAGGGCGGGAGGGGGGTGGGTGCCGGGTCCCCTTAATTATCAGTTTTTATCCAATTTTGATGAAATTGTAAGGCAATGTGCAGGCTAGGACGTAGACGGTCTCCTAACAGTTTCATAGTTCCCACCTCAATACTTCACTCTGCGCATGCGCAAACGTAAATTGTACCAAGCATTATTTTTTCCCACCCTAGTCGTCCCATCTCGCCCGAATTCGGGAGATTGTTAGGAGAAGTCAATTTGAGCATTCCATATCAATTTCAAGATTATCGTGATATTAGTAGCTCCTGCGCATGCGTAAATGTAAAATCCTTCTAACAAGCTTAAATTTCACGGTTTTTATCTTATTCGATTTTGTTGAAATTTTCAGGGATTTTGAGGGTTAGGCAGTAGATGGTCGCCAATCAGTTTCATTGTTGCCAAATCAATACTTTACTCTGCTCAGTGGGCAAGCCCAGTACAAAGTACAAAAAACTCAATAATACAAGAATAAGAGTACAGGTTGGTGAAGTATGAAAGATTTTTCAAAAAATTAGAATAACATAGGTAATGTGGGAAAGAATAGGAAAAATCAATACGAAATATAATATGTCAAAATAGCAAAAATTTAAGGTTAAATTGGTTACAAAGATATAAGTTAACAGAAGGAAATAAATAATGGATAACAATAAGGGTGAATCAATCAGTCCAAACAACAACTTGTGGAAAAAAAACCAAATCATCCACTCTTCTGCGATCTTCCAGTTCAAGGGACCGACACTTATCTTTCATGGTAGTATAATCCACTAACTCCTGGGGGATACGGAGTTTTAATGCCACATATCTGAGCAGCCTGTGATGAACCCTCTCGAATTGCTGAACGTAGCACTTGTAATGGGGGTTCCATATCACTGAAGAATATTGCACGATTGATTTAACCAATGCCCCGCAAAGCGCTAAAATCAAAGGTATGATCAAAATCTGTAGTATTGCGTTTAGTGAAGCCCAACAACCTCATAGCCCTGCAAGATATCATTGTTATGTGGTTAGAAAAGGTGAGCTGATGGTCCAAGAGCACTCCTATTATCCTCAGTCAAGAAGGGACAACACAATTAGACCCTATGGACATCTTGATGTACGCAATAGGCACTCTTCCTCTTATTTGACAGTGATTGGTATCAGAAGTGGAATGCCGACGATTTGGCTTGTGCTAGAAAGCACATCACAATCGGGAATTGGTTGGATTTGATGATGAGGGAAGAATCTAAATCTAGAGCCCCAAGAAAGGTTCATAATAGTGAAGCCAGAAATGGAAGAATAAGTTCAGAACAGATTTGGGGGGATTGAACATTAAGACAGTTGGTTTTCATAGGTTTCTGGGAGGTATGCAGGGTCCTCCTAAAGCCAAGTAGGATTTTGTGAGGCCTAAAGTTTCCACTTGGGTTAGCCATGTTAAAAATTTGCCGAATATGCCAAAGAAAGCCCCGAGATTGTACCTCTTTCACCAAATCTCTTCAGAGATTTGAACTTTGTTCAAAGAGTTCCTGAATGCGATGGTTTAGGTATACACAGTGTGTCCCACGCGTTATACACCAGCGACTTATTACCTCCGTCAATATACGAGTTGAAAAATCAAAAATGTGACACCCACCATAATTTTTGGCTAGGAATTCAACAATGACATTTCCCGCACAGCGCGATTGCCCAACCATGAGTAATCAACACAAACTTCCAAGTTCACTTCCAATTCAAGTGAAGGGACATTTTCCATGAAATTTTAAGAAGATTTCGAAACCGCAATAAAAAATGGGGGTTTCTATTAGAAAAGCGCGAGTTATGGATCATAGCGCCATATGGCGCGTGATAACCAAAATCAGAATTCACCGTTGAATGGCATATACAAATTAAAAAATAAGACTGCCGAGTTGGGTGTGGTACATAGCTTCCTCGGTTAAGTATCATGAATCTAGAGATCATTGAAAAGTTTTTAATGATCTTGAAAAATTTCATGGCGGAAAAGAGTAAATAAGATGTAGCGTGAAACGTCATAAATTGGTCAATTAAGAAACGAAAAAAAAAGATTCTCAATGTAATTTACGTTTGCGTAAGCGCAGAATGAACTGATGATTTTAGAACAATGAAATAGGTACCTACTGGACCATCAACAACCCAACCCGCGCATTCATTCACAATTTCATCTAAATCGGATAAAAACTGTGGAAATGAAGGTCGTTACAAGGATTTCATATTGGCGCGTGCGCAGTAATCAAATCGTCTTCTCTCAACTATTATCCAAATTTGAGCAAAATTGAAAGCCCAGGGGTGTAAAAAAGTTGAATTGAAATTGGTATGGAATGCTCAAATTGTCTTCTCCTAACAATCCCCCGAATTCGAGAAAATTATGCTTGATAGAATTCACGTTTGCGCATGCGGAGAGTGAAGTATTGAGTCAGGAACGATGAAACTGATAGGAGACCGTCTTCCCCCTAACCCGCACATTCCCTGAAAATTTCATCAAAATCGGATGAAAACCGTAGAAAATTAGCTTGTTACAAGGTTTTCACATAGGCGCATGCACAGTAGCTATTAATGATACAATCATGATGAAATTGACCTGGGATGATCAAATCGTCATCCCTCAACTATCATCCAAATTCGAGCGAGAGCAGACGACTTGGGCGTGAGAAAATTATGCTTGGTATAATTTATTTTTGCACACGAGCAGAGGGAAGTATTGTGTCGGGAACGATGAAACTGATAGGGAACCGTCTACTCCCTATGTACTGGATGAAAACTGTGGAAAACAAGCTTGTTACAAGGATTTCACATTGGCGCATGCGCAGTAGCTATTGATGATAACATCATGTTGAAATCGATATGGGATGACCAAATTGTTATTCCCCACCCATCATCCAAATTTGAGCGAGATCGGACGACTACGGAAATGATGCTTGGTGGAATTTACGTTCGTGCGTGCGCAGAGTGAAGTATTTAGTCAAGAATCATGAAACTGATAGGGGACCGTCTACACCTTAGCCCGCACATTTCCTGAAAATTTGATCCAAATCGGATGAAAACTGTGAAAAATAAGCTTGTTACAAGGATTTGAGGACACATGACACACACACACACACACACACACACAGTCTAAAACGTAAAATGCGAGTGGAAATTTTGATTTTGGAGACCCAAAATTTTTTCTCCCGAAAGTGAAAACAATGCTTCCGCTACCTATTGGTAGACTCGGAAGCAAAATTTTAAACGAAAAAACTCCAAAAGTCAAGGGCTTAAAAAAAGTGCAAGGAGAAACTTTTCGTTGGAAATTAGTTGTAGAATGGATTCCTAGGAGGTTACAATCTGAGGAGAAGCCATGCAAAACCCCACTAGTCACAAACAAATTTTTTTAAAGTTAGCATTGGTTTCTTGTTCTTTGTGATCAGCTGCACCATTTTCTTCACTCAATGTCGAACAAAACCCCACAGATCTCGACAAAAACAATACAGTAGATTCTTGTACTTCATCTAAAACCACAAATGTCCAGGCCTGAGAATCATCCTCCTATTGCTTCTTGTTTAGCTAGCTGTGAAGTTCGGCCACCTGTACGTTCATCAGTGAATTTTCATATTATTTAAAGTGATGAATCGAAATGGGTGATAGTGAAATGGATGGTGCGGTGACAGTGAGAGACGGTTATCTACGAGGAGAAATGCAAAAACCAGTAGTTCGCGTGATATTGCTAAAAAGTAAGGCATTCGTTTCCATCTGTTTCAAACGTATTCATACCATGTAAGCACAACAGTAAAGCTTTTCAAAATTCGGTCAGGGGATGCTTTACATTTCCGCCAGAATATCTATGGATCGTGTAATAAGGTACTCCAGGATTATATAGTCAGCAGATACATACAATGTGTGAATTGGTTTGCTAGGTATCACTACCTATTCACAATTATTTGTTTTAATTTTTCCTTTCACGTCTGATTTACTCAAGTTTTATATTCAAGCATTAACTAAATTTGATTTTTATTCCTTAACAGTTAAAAAATTGGGTTCAGCATAAAACGTTTAAAATGGCATATTATCTTCACCCTAGTTTCCATTTTTCCTTTGAATGAGGAATACCAAAGCCCCTTAAGTCCTCCAAATGTTTTCACCAAAACCTCACAAGTAAGAAAAAAATTAATCAAAACCCGACATGTCCAAACAAAAATTAGGATTTTTTTCAACTTTAGTGGCAGTAGGTATGATTTGAATCGAGTAAAGTACGTAGTTTCCTAAGTCTCCTACAAGACATTGAAGTAAAAATGCTCAAGTTTTTAGCTGTAGAACAATATGAAACAGTTTTTTCTTAATTCTGAAAATTTTGATTTGACGGACTAGTGGGGTTTTGCATGGCTCCTACTCTTAATCCATGTAGGTATGCATGAACTTTTGAGTTTGAAGAAAAGAAAATGAGTTCGAACCTTTAGGGTGGAGGAACCAGTGATTGACAGAGACCCAGTGATTGATATCTCACCAAGAAGTTTTGATAATAAGGCATTTTAAAAGTATTTGACGGACTTGATCCATTTGAATTTTGAGACATCATACCTTCTCAGTAAAGTATAAAGGCGGGAAAAGGTTTCAGGCGTATTTTTGTGAGATCTGGAGGTTACCCAACAGAACGTGTTGTAATTTCTTTGGTGTTTCTTGTGATTTTGCTAAGGAGGTAAGCGTTTTATTTTGCTTCACCACATTTTCAAATTTGATTGTTTCCATAGCTTTTCTCAATCGGTTTTTTGAGTAAATTGCATTTATGCTACAATTTTTCGGAAATAGTCTAAGATAACATGTGAAAATGCAAATGTCAGTTACTAGTCCCCAAACTGTCAATATTGATCTCTATTCGTTCTAGTCATTCGTTCTTAATTTTTTATATTTATATAAACAAATTAAAATTGTTACTTAAATTAATACTATAATATCGAACATGATACGGTGCTATTTTGTTACAAAACACTTCGAGGGGACTGCTACTGAGCAGTGACCTCACCACACGTCTCATGTTAGAAGTGTCGCTAGACACTAATTACATATTAGCACAACTGTAATGCACCAAAATATGCAAATAAAGTTATTATTTGAAAAAAGAAAAAATTATATAAATATATAGCAACTCACAAGCTGCTAGTTTACCATTAGAAACGTCTTGTGCCTATGGTATCGAGAAAACATTGTAGGTACCTATTTTGTGATGAAACCGGATGGTGATATTTTCAACTTTGTCTTTATGAGTATCTACTCATATTAATTTTATATTTAGATTAATAAAACTAAGTTCAAATGCTCAATTTATTTGTAAAATGTTGAAATAAATGTTTTGTTGTTACACGGGGTCATTTATTGGAGAAGAACTTCAGTATCAATCATAGAGTGTCAATCTCAGGTACAGCCAAAAATTTGGCTTTCAAATACTGGGTCAAAAAATTGATTTCGAAAAAACGAATTTATGATGTTTTGTGATGAATTTTGAGGGATTAGTGATTTTTTCAATGCCGAGGACATCCTGATGCAGTAGAAGATGTGATTGAAGTTTCAACAAACGAAAAAAAAAACATAACTTAATTGGTGTCAAACACTGGTCCCACCACCTTTGCCTTTGCCCCTGTCCTCTCACATCTTTCTTTCTTTCCAGCCCCCCCCCCCCCCCCCCCCCCCCCGGTAACCTAAACCTCCCAGCAACCAGGACTCTTGTAGAGGAGCCAGTCAGCATAGCCTCCCCCCCCCCATCAACCCTACTCACACCTTCTCTCTCTCCAGACCCCAAACAGAAATTTCTCCAAGCAGCCGCGTCTGGTAGTCTCTTTTTTTAAAATGATTTTAATTTTTTAATGATTTCGAAAAATTTCATACCGTCGTACATAAATCAAGAAGTACCTAGCGTGAAACGTCATAATTGGTCAATAAAAAATAATAAAATAAAAAATTAGGTATAATCAATACTAATTTACGTTCGAGCATGCGCAGAATGAACTGATGAGTAGAAAAATGAAATAGGTAGGAACCATCTACAACTGAGGAGGGATCTATCAAAACTTCACATCTCCACTTTCAGAAAATTTTCAGGAGAGCCTAGAAAGGTGACTCTCAGCCACATTGGCTTATGAGACCAAACCGACCGCATCAATAACTGCCTTAGGCCACCCTTATAACTGTGCACTAACGACATATTTGTGGCATGCACACTATCCTACGAACGGGGAAAAGTATTTTGGAAATGTCCAGTTTTGACGCAGACACATGGAGATGTAGATTTTTGAAAAAATCAAAAATTCTTCGAGATTAGGAAGTAGAGAGAAAAACTGATTGCAACCAGTAAAACATTTCATTTATTGAAAACAAATCTGATCGCATCAAATGTTGGTAAGAGAAGGGTCCTCATCCAAGCAGTCACATCCCTCAAGCTCTGAGGGATCCAATTCAGGGCCCTTCGTCAGTACCTTCGCATGCGTCTCGGAACATCTCAATATGTACTTGGATCGCACTAGAACTTCAACATTAAGGACCACTAAACTCGTGGATTAAATTTAAAATCAATATATGAATAATAAAAAAAGGAATTAAAGAGTGATATATGATGAGGAAACGCCGAAATCTCAGTGTAAATCCACCTAACCTCATCTTGTAAATCTTATGGCCGCCTATGGAGGTGGTGGAAAGTTTTACAGAGTGGAGAAGGGTAACTATCTTACGGGACACTAGGAGAAATTTTACACGGCAAAACACGGCGGACTTTTTCGAGTTAGAGGCTTACAGAACACCTGGAGAAGTTCTCCAAGGCAAAGATGACAGAGTTACTCCCCTATGGCGTATATCTCTGAGTCCAGCATACTTCTTGTTCTCATCCCTTGTTTCGAATAATTTGCTTTAGAAACCTTCCTCCTAACCCCACGGTTTAAATCTCTCATTATCCCATCCACAACTCGTGAAAAATAAGAAAGCAAACAAATTGATAAGCAGACAACTCGGGACTACACTTTGTTGACAGACTAGAATGTCTATCTAAGTATATCAAAACAATTGCCGCAACGCAAAAGGAAATGGCGTGTTGCCTTGCCTTGCTGTGCGTTCTGACGAGCGGTCGAGAAAATAATGAAGATGGTAGTTCGAAGACGAGCTGCCACCTGTTGGAGAACCCGAAAAATAAAATAAAGAATTGAGAGCATTACCATCATAAGTGGAGATGACCAGTTTCGAAAAAATCGCTGCAAATTATTTCACAAAGGTTTATTATTTTTTCAATTGAGTATGATCGTAGTTTTAGTTGGCTTGCGTACGTCATAAGGCCCGTCCAGACTCCTCGGCGTGTCCTATTTCGAGTTGCCACAACCTATACTTCTATAATTATTTACGCATGTTTATATTTCTCGATTTGAGCTCCTATCTATTCAAATAGTTATTGCCTTAATAATATCATTGTCTAAGTACGTACGAAAAGTCGAGAGGATATGTTATTATATGCGTAGGAAAAGCATTGGTATTAACACACAAATATGACCTTGAAAAAAACATTCATGCCTCGAACGAACGCCGGCGCCGTACCCACCACAAGCCGCGGCGCCGGCGCCTCCTCTCACTCCACCCCCCGCACCCCCCTCACCACCCACCGTGACCCCCTGCCAAGCGTGCCAGGCGTGCGTCTAACACGTCCTAAAAGACACTTTTTCGTCCGTTTTGGCCCATAGCATCTATGCGAGTAAAGCGATCGGGATGGTTAAACGTTAGGACCAACTAGACCCCAAATGGAGTCTATGTGCGAAAGAACAGGGTTTTTAAGTCAATTCTTAGGCCTTTTATGGCCCGGACGGCGGACGGCGAACGGCGGACGGACATTTCAAATTTGGATTCTACGCACCTTGAAACGTAAAGTGACAAAGTTTGAGGGGGGGTTTTAAAAATTTTTGCTACACGATCACATAGGCTTATTATTGGAAATAATAAACCAACCGATTATGCCAGCCATCAGAATAAGTCAAAATCAAATACACACTTTCTCCAGATTGGTTTATAATTTGTCTGTCTTCCAATCATTACACATTGTCATGTACGATAGGTAAACTTCCTATCTTGTACTTAACACCGTTCTTATATTATGATTCGCTTACAAAACTTCAATTTAGGCATCCCGCTTGACTTTGTTCATTTGGTTTGTCCCCACACGCCATTTTGGTTTATTATTTCCAATAATAAGCCTATGTGATCGTATAGCAAAAAATTTTTATAACCCCCCCTCAAACTTCGTCACTTTACGTTTCAAGGTGCGTAGAATCCAAATTTGAAATGTCCGTCCGCCGTCCGCCGTTCGCCGTCCGCCGTCCGGGCCATAAAAGGCCTAAGAATTGATTTAAAAAACCCGTCCTTTCGCACATAGACTCCATTTGGGGTCTAGTTGGTCCTAACGTTTAACCATCCCGATCGCTTTACTCGCATAGATGCTATGGGCCAAAAACGGGCGAAAAAGTGTCATTTCAAGGCTTTGTTAGACTTACGCACGCACGCACGCCCGGCACGCTTGGCAGGGGGTCACGGTGGGTGGTGAGGGGGGGTGAGCGGGGGGTGGAGTGAGAGGAGGCGCCGCGGCACCTTGTGGTGGGTACGGATACCTTTGAGGCATGAATATATGTTTTTTTCTAGGTCATATTTGTGTGTTAATACCTATGCTTTTCCTACGCATATTTAATAACATATCCTCTCGACTTTTCGTACGTGGTTAGATAATGATATTATTAAGGCAATAACTATTTGAATAGATAGGAGCTCAAATCGAGAAATATAAACATGCGTATATAATTATAGAAGTATAGGTTGTGGCAACTCGAAATGGGACACGCCGAGGAGTCTGGACGGGCCTTATGACGTACGCAAGCCAACTAAAACTACGATCATACTCAATTGAAAAAATAATAAACCTTTGTGAAATAATTTGCAGCGTTTTCTTTTCTGATACACTTGTAAACTTAGCTTCTATAAGTGTGACTTTTTTACACTTGTACTTTGTTTTGGTGAAACACTTGTTCTAGTTTACCGTGCATTACAAGTACCTGTACTTGTTGACTTGTACACTTGTAACTTGTTTTATGTTAGGCCCCAGGAGGAATATGCTTTTTCGGTCGAGGAACTTGAACTTGCTACACCTCTCAATTAAACGTATTCACGTATTGATATACTAAAATTTGAAAAATGTGTGGTGTTAGATGCATAAAAGAAGTAAAATCCTCAATAAACTGGATACATCGTATAACTGAATAATGTAATGTACATAGGGTGTCGCACTGTCAGGCGACACCACCGGCTAAAGTTCGATTCTACTACTAATTTCTGTCTTTTTTGTCCTATAACATTTATTTTTTTAATTCAGGCTATAGACGACATTTTTTTCACTTTTGAGATTTTTTCGCATTTTCGACTTTGTGTCACTAAAACTGTCATAACTCCCTAAAAATTTCAGTCAATACTCAAATCTGATTATACCGTTGAAAACAGCGTAAGATTTCCTCTCCTCCTAATGACTTTTTAAACAATTTTAACTGAAATGAACGGGTGAAAAAATAATCCGTAAAGGAAGCACTTGTAAAATTTCAAAAATTTTCACTTTCTTCAAAGTTTGTCTCTCGAAACGTCCTGGATGGAAATTTCCATGCTGTAAGCCTAAAAGTTGCATCAAAATCCCAGCTTTCCAACGGTGTAGTCAATTTTTATTTTACTTTGTTAATTGGGGGAGAACAGTACGTTTGCATGTTGAAAAACGTGGTTTTTCCCTACGAAATCGACGGTTTTCGTGAAAAATTACCCCCTAAGAAAATTCTAGTTTGGGGTAGGTTTCTACTTATTTTTTCACATCGAATCAAGTGGTAACACTCGCAGATCTCTCCAACTCCGTTACAACCGAGTTTTAGACTTTAACAAACAAGTTTTTGGTTCATTTTGTGTGCTCAATTTTATGTGTTTTTAAGGGTACCTAAAACTTGTTAGTTAAATAGTAAAACTCGGTTGTAACGGAGTTAGAAAGATCTGCGAGTGTAACATTCGATTCAGCGTGAAAAAATACGTAGAAACCGACCTCAAACTAGTATTTTCTTAGGGGATCATTTTTCATGAAAACTCTTGATTTCATAGAAAAATCCACGTTTTTCAGCATACGAACATACTTTTCTCCCCCAATTAACAAAGTAAAATCAAAATTGACTACACCCTTGGAAAGCTGATGAAATGGAGCTTTATAAGCTTTTGAGCCCCTCTGGCACAGACTGTGTTTTAATCGAAAAAAAATCATTAAAATTTTTGAAAACAAAAAAACAAAAAACAGAAATTCACAAATTTTTAAGTTTATACGTAAAAATACTAGGTATCTGCTCTAGCGTTGAGTTTTTCTGGACTGGTCAAGAGCACATCTAATGAGAAATGTTTCGCTCTTTCCAATGGCATCTTTTAGAATTGCACAATTTCGTACTAATACGAGAGGAAACTACCAAGTATTTTGATATGGGGTAAAAATCGTAAACGAGTTCCACTATCTGCTTTACAAGCAGATACCATGTTACATGGATGTGTCTTCGATTGGGGAATTTTTTCCTGGACACACCAAGACCTGAAGATGTCCTCAGTACGAGGACGGAACGTTATCAAATAAAACAATCAATGAAACAATTTCATTTATTTTCCCTGGGCCGCATCCCGACTAATTCCAACAAAACAACGGTTTACTTATAGAAATGTTGAAAATAACTGTGGAGAGAAGCCACTCCCACTACAATGAGTTGTTGCGTGTTGATAACAGTCGACTGTTGTCAAGAGATGAAAATGTTTCCTATGGAGTGGAGTAAATGATGCTATTGCTTTACGTTGAGAATATTGTAGCCGGCTTATTAAAATTGTTTATAGTCCAATCAACTTAGTTTAGGAATGTAGCCAGGTACGTAAGGAGGGGGAAATTGGTAGCTTGAGATGTGAACATTTATCACATAAATCAAGCGCTTTCCAACGAGTGGCGAACGATTTCTGTGCGATGATAACTGAGGAAGTTCCATTCCCCTAGCAACGGCTGGGTTGTAGGTGAACATCATTAGAAATTGTGACATCTTTATTGCGTCACGAAAATTTTTGGTTGACCCCCCAGAGCAAAGACATATCCATGTCAATAAACATTATTATTATTACTGAGCCTACGACCTTCCTGGGTTTCCACTCAAGCTTGTCCGTGCTGACGTTTTTAGAACGGTTAGTACCAACTTCTCCAGTTATATTTTTTGGTTGAGCGAATGGTAGAAGTTGTGTACGTTGGAGGGAAAGAAGGTGTTGCCCAGCCCCCTTCACTAGGAATTCTCAGAACTTGGCTAAAGTACGCCTGCAGACCACATCTTTACAGTTTACATCTAGCTTGGATGCGCAGTCGGCCCTGCGCAGTTACATCTTTGGCGTTTTGGAGGGTGTTTTTGGATTGGTCTTCCAGTTTTGTTCCGCCCGCGGTTGTGGATAGGTCGCGTGTGTGTACTCAACAACTGGCTCTACTAGATGATCCCTATATATAAAGTGATTCTTTCTCGAACTCGGCTCGCGTTTCCGCGATCGGATGTGAAAAGGCAATTCGTATTTCGTTGTGTATTGTGAAGTGTAGTGTTTCAGTGTGAAGTGTTTACTCCGTCTACTCCTCACCAATTATTGGCGACTACATCGATTTCCAAGGTAGATACGTTCATGATTTTCAAACTCAAGTGACTTCGTTCACATACAAAATGATATTTACATATACTCTAAGGGAAGAGTGGAAATAGTTGAGGGGCGAATGCGGGGAAAGCACAGAAGTGTCTTTTCTGTGTTTTGTGGGGTTCAACTCCCTCTCTTCACCTCTTCGCGAGTGCAGAGAGAGTTGCCAGGTGTCCGGTTTTGGCCCGGACGGTCCCGTTTCTCACCAAGCTGTACGGACGGAAATTTAAAGTTGGTATGAACATAAAATGTCCGGTTTTCTCAGAAATTGTGGAAAATGTCCGGTTTTCATAGTTCTTATCGTTGGTTGGGATCCTTCGACTTCTGGAGAACTTGCCTACATCCTTTATCTGGCAATCGACTCTAGAAAGATATTAATTTAAAACTCAAAAATCATTTGAGTGTTGTCGCTGTTTCAGTTTTAGACAAAGGTAAATGATCTTGAAATATCGGACATGATCGTAATAGTTCTAGACGTAGAATATCGAGATTTTTCATTTCGAAATTCCCAGTTACCAGGTAGGTAACCTGTTACGTATATCCCAGTTACCAGTAACGCCCTTTACTGATTCTTATGTTTCCTGACTACTTAGTCTATTACATTATTTTATGGTTTCCATATGACGGATATCAATTACTATGTATTCAGTAATTATAATACTATATTCTGGCTATATGGGAAAGTTCTCTATTATCTTTCTGGATGAATAAAGGAACTAACTGACGGAAATTATCGGTGCACAAAAATGAATTAGAAAAATCACGTAATTATTATTTAAACAAAACTTACGTTAAGTGAAAAAAATATTGAAGCGAAGCTTTTATACGGACCCCCCCCCCCCCCCCCCCCCCCCCCCCGGTAGGAACGCTTGTCGCTCGGGAAGTCTCCCCGTGAAAATCGTCATGGCCGAAGCGAAGCGTCAGTCATAATCCGAACTGTCCCGAACGATCCCGATCGTACCCGAGGCCTCCCGGTCTTTCTTTCTGTACTCTACAACGCCAATCCTCACTTTCATAAATATATGTAACTATGAGAATAATGGTGTAGAAATTACTGAATGTTCTTCTGATCTTGATGAACAGGCAGATAATTAAGCTTTGTAAATGATTTGGAACTTGTATGTGAGAACTTGTATGCAATAAAACTGATCTTGCAAAAATTGAAGGATGCAAATTATGAATTGATATGAAATTAATTCCAATTAGAAGATATTGTTTATGAGTATGAAAATACTCATAATTCTATTCCACGCTTTATGATATATATCTTCGCTTCCTTCGGGCGTCCCTAGACGGACCCATTTATTTTATTTATTTATTGGATTGTAAGGAAAAGGTCTATATGATAGAAAATTCATGCAAGAAATATACATATACCTATATCAATAACTATACAGGGTAGATGCACCAGTAGTAGGCACTGCACCAGTAGTAGGCACTTGTGACTTCAACTCCTTAAAATAAGTGATTGGAACCTTTGGAATACGACAGTATCTCACGTTTTCTCAGAAAATGAGTAGTTCCAATAGTTGCCTACTTCTGGATCCCGAAGGTGCCTACTACTAGAATAGGTTTTTTATCTCAGAACTCCAAATGTTAGGATACTGAACGTTTACTACTGTTTACTACTGATGGTGAAGTACCAATGTGATACTTTGTCGTTTTGTGATAGACAGAAGTTTGTTATTAGTCAATACCTAGTAAAACTCCATTTTATATTTTTTTTTAAATATGTATTTTGTATTACTATTATGGCCCATGTATAGCATTTTTTTAAAAGAACAATTCAATATGAGGGCTGAGAAATGTGGAAAACTATGATGTTTCAGGCCTTGATATATTTTCGATACATTTTCGTGGAGAGGAAATGTAATTAATAAAATCCGTTCATTGAGATTCAACTGCCTACTACTGGTTCATTTCCCTGCCTACTACTGGAATTTCAATGCCTACTACTGGTTCATTTCCCTGCCTACTACTGGAATTTCAATGCTTACTACTGGTTCATTTATCTGCCTACTACTGGAGTTTCAATGCCTTCTACTGGTGAAAAAACTTGCGTCCGGTTTATTTCAATTAAAAAAATCATAATCGTCTATTATTTAGACAATTTAAATGTAATTAGCTTTGGGAGGAGTTAAGTAATGTTGGATAAGCATTGGAAATAAAATAGTTTGAAATATAACATCGTGACACACAAAAAACTTGATTTTTTTTGTTAAAGTGCCTACTACTGGTGCATCTACCCTAGTGGAATTTATTTCATCATAATTTTAAAGAGTTGTTTTCAATATGATTTCCAACTTGGTCTGGTTTTTTCCTCCATCTCACCTGGCAACCCTGGTCACTCTCCCCGCTTTCGTCCCCTTCACCGTTCTCTCCACTCTTCCCCACACCATTAGCTAGCCGTACACGGACGGATTTTTTTGAGGGATCTAAACTCTTGTGCTCCTTAACAAACCGTTCTGGTTCGTCAGGTTTGAAACCGTCGAGCCACATCCGCCGATAATCTGCCAGTGTGTTGGGCAAATCCGTCGGAACTGGTACCGTTCAAAGACCAGATCCCACGGATCCACATTCACGAGCATGTATGTCGGATTTCTGAAATCTAGTGTGCTAGTTTCCCTGGGTAAGCCATGTGTTCGCTGATGAATTCATCGGGACGTCACTTATCATTGCTGCCCTTGCCTGTGGTATGTGTGCAGTGTAAGGAAAAAAAAGTCCAGTCATGCAGCATGACCTAATGAGCGAATTTTTGAAGAAATCTTTGACATTTCAGTCGCTATTGATCGTGTAGAGAAATTTTAGTTTATTATAATGATAGACGAACATGGAATCAAATTATTAAAAATAATTAGGAGGTACTCTTACTTTATTATTATTAAACTAATCTTGTAGATTTAAAGACGCATGGTTCTAGGATTGGTTATACAGGGATACTTCCATAAGAGTAGTTCAATCTGAATTTGGACAATGTTTCATGCAAATATTACCGATTTTTACAACTAGCGAACGGCATTATTTCGATTTTTGACTGATTTTTCAACTTTGAAATTTTTGAAAACCTGATACATATTCTGATAGGAAATTTTACGCTGATTCCGAATATACCACATGTTAGTATGCTGAAAAAATTATTTCGCACAACAAATCGCAAAAAACAGGCTATTTTGACATTTTTGACTACATTTTTGAACATTTCAACCCGAAGATGTAATCCGATCATGCTGACCAACGAACTTGAACTTTCGTTTTGTGTCCTTAACATTTTAAAATTTGTTTGAAGTTTCTAGCACAATTCTACGGACAGTTATCGTCTGGAATGACACATACATTATATACATACATATATACATACATACATATATACATACATACATACATACATACATACATACATAAAAAAATGCGTTAAACTTCAGAATATGATTCAGAGTAGCCTGAAACGGATTTCTGCATAAAATTTTTTCAAAAATTCACATTCTGCAAATTTTGAGGCGAGAGCAATAGCTTAATTTTCTTCAAAAATTCGCTAAAAGAAATCGCCGGAAGTGGGTAAAATCGTGGATAGCTATGAGGCAAAAACTGGGTCATATACTTTTGATCATAAAGATGGAAAAATCGTGCTCAAATCTCTCCTATTCACCATAGGAAGTCGAAATTTGATAGGGAGCTTCTCTGGGACAAGAAGATAAGAGCAAAGTGAGGGGCGCCATCCTGATCAGCTGAGTGAGCTAGAATCTCTCCTGTTCCCTTAGAATGTTGAAAATTGATAGGGAGCTCTCTTAAATAACTCTTAAACTCTTAAATAAAATCTCGCAAAGCACTGAATATGGAATTTCAAGAGACATTTTTTTTTACCACGATGTTACGATTTTCTTTTTCCACAATGTGTGTTTAAATGTTAGGTACCACGCTTCCGCTGACGTTGAATGATTTGATAGTGATAGAAGACTACTCTCAAAGAACTATTTTTCTAGACGAAGAATGAATCGTAACATTCATTCTCGGGACAAGGTTCGCACCTAGTGGTTTATTTACTCTGACTCGTCATAGCAGGAGTTGATAGGCGGGTGCCGTCACATACCTTCCTCAACGTTTTCGTTCATTGTGATCACCGACGGCGGAGAACGGCGATCAAATTAATACACAAGACACTTGAATGAGTGCGTAGTCGGGTTATTTCAGTCCCAGGACGACCGGAGATGACCTGCACTTTTGGCATTCTATCAAAGTTAAATAATCACATGATTATTCGACAAACCCTCATTATCACGGCTTACTCTTGGTGATGCACCAAAAAAATGTGAAAAAATGATCAGGTACGCCTAAACTTGTATAGAATACATGGTATATTTCGTCGTGGGGAATTTTTTCCAGTTTTGGAGGCGTAATAAATCATCAATACCTGCTACACCAAAACCTTAATTTTTAAGCATACGACCAATTATCGCACTCAACGCCTTCTCAAAAATTTCTACACGCCCAAATGGGGAAACTAAGGGCTAAGTTTGTGTCTGAAGGTATCTAGGAACAATATAAAAATGGAAAAACATTTTTATTAATGCTATAATTTTTTGAGGTTTTTGTACGCTTCCATCCACTGTGCGGCGCCGGCGTTCGTTCGAGGCATGAATATGTTTTTTTCAAGGTCATATTTGCAGCGTTTTTTGTATATTTCAAGTTGTATAGAAATTGGAGATGAGTGAAAAGAAAATGTTAGCTATTAATTTTATGGAAAAAAAGTATTCTAAATGATACTCTTCTATTCAAAAAGAGATTTTGGATTTTAGGCTATTTTTTGCAATTTTATAGATTTTTTAAAACAAAATTTAATGAAGTTCAAGTTTTTAGCATAATTTCGTATATAAATTTTTGAATGTTCTATTTCATAGTTGATAAACTTTATTTGACCAATATTATGCTAAAAAATATCAATTTTACAATTCTTAGCCATTTTCAGTGATTTTGTCAGCACATTTTTTGAAATTTGACCAATTAGATGATATCAATATACAGTATAGGTAAACGCAAACTGCGTCGTTAAAATTTTTGGGGGAGGGTTAGAAAAATGAGTATTTTTAAATTTTTTTATGAACAAGTAATAAGATTTATACTAACAATTTGCTAGCGTCAGCTGTTTTCAATTCGAATTACTTTATTGGATAATATGTTGTAGAAACAGGTATTGTGCGCATGCGTTGTGAGTGCCATAATGACAGCGGTAATGCCTTTGCCGCGCCGCACTGGGTGTGCGTGGTGAGAGTGGTGTCAATTAAAAATTAATTACTTACATTTGCAAAACAAGAAATACAACATTCTTTATCACATCAGTGAATCATTTACATTACCTATTTAATAAATATTTTAATGGGGGGGGGGGGGGGGGGGGGCTCGAGGCGTTGGCGCTTGGGGGGGGGGGGGGGGGGGGGGGGGTGGGGGGGGGGGGGGGCCCCTGTCTACTTTATTGTGTATGAATATGGAAAAGATTGGTGCTGAGGCCACTATACTATACAATTACCGAAAAATGAAATATGTAGGAACCATCTACAACTTAACCCGCGCATTTCCTGAAAATGTCATCCAAATCGGATGTAAACTGTGGATGAGTTCGAACCTTTATGCCTTTGCCCCTGTCCTCTCACATCTTTTAGCGAATTTTTGAAGAAAATTAAGCTATTGCTCTCTCCTCAAAATTTGTAGAATGTGAATTTTTGAAAACATTTTATGCAGAAATCCGTTTCAGGCTATTCTGAATCATATTCTGAAGTTTAACGCATTTTTTAATGTATGTATGTATGTATATATGTATGTATGTATGTATGTGTCATTCCAGACGATAACTGTCCGTAGAATTGTGCTAGAAACTTCAAACAAATTTTAAAATGTTAAGGACACAAAACGAAAGTTCAAGTTCGTTGGCCAGCATGATCGGATAACATCTTCGGGTTGAAATTTTCAAAAATGTAGTCAAAAATTTCAAAATAGCCTGTTTTTTGCGATTTGTTGTGCGAAATAATTTTTTTAGCATACTAACATGTGGTATATTCGGAATCAGCGTAAAGTTTCCTATAAGAATATGTATCAAGTTTTCAAAAATTTCAAAGTTGAAACATCAGTCAAAAATCGAAATAATGCCGTTCGCTAGTTGTAAAAATCGGTAATATTTGCATGAAACTGTCCAAATTCAGATTGAACTACTCTTATGGAAGTATCCCTGTATAACCAATCCTAGAACCATGCTGTTTAAAACGTAGGTAGTAGGTGCTTGTTAAAAAAAAAAAAAAATGTAATCACAACTGATGAGTTTACTCTGTGAAATATTCCGTCCTCCGTTGCTCTCTTTAATGTTTTACGCTCAACTGTTTTAGGACTTGATGTAGCTTTAATACTGACTGTGGCTTAGAAAATATCAGCCATGAAATTATGAAGAAGTTCTATTTATGTACGTACTAGCATGCAGACCCAAGGCCTCGCTCCGCTCGGCCGTCAGTAACGTTAATCTCAAGGCCTCCCTCCATCGAAATCTTTGAATATTTACCTACATTTGTCTTTAAATCTACAAGATTAGTTTAATAATAATAAAGTATGAGTACCTCCTAATTATTTTTAATAATTTGATTCCACGTTTGTCTATCAAAATCATAAACAAAATTTCTCTGCACGATCAATATAGCGACTGAAAGGTCGAAGATTTCTTCAAAAATTCGCTCATGGGGTCATGCTGCATGACTGGACTTTTTTTTGAAGATTTTCCTGTCCCCTGTGGAAACTGGTCAAACGCTAGTAAGGGGAAACTCATCGAAAGGAAAGTCATCAAACCAAACCTTTGGGAGGCTTCACCGTGTGCCAGACCCAACCATTATAAGTGAAGGAAATAACCGGGTTTGGAGGCCTTCAGACCCCAGGCCAGGTAAACTCAACAGTGAATGGTACTAGTTTGTAGGGCTCTATGCTCTTTCATTCGATTATACTAATTGTAACTACTTTAGTTAATAAGTCCCTGGTTCCGGATGTATATAGCATTAGATTTGGAAAAATAAATAAAACGTAGATATTTTCTATCATATGTTTGACTGGGTGTTTTCATTGAAATCACTCAACATTCATGTTGCAGCGAAGATCTGTCGTTCTATCACAAAGGAGAAGCCTACACAAGCATGGTGAGCAATTAATATTTGTGAAGATATCGAACAATTTTTATGAAATTAGAGAGACTAGGTTGTTGGAGCCTTTCGTCATCATAAAGGAGGGTAAGTACGTCTCGGCTATTATTTGGAAGGTTAGGTTTTTGGCCAGGTGAGCTGTAACAACGGCAGGTAGTTGACCTAAAGTAGACCAATATCCGTCTACTACTACCACCATTTTTGATGAGTTTCCCGTCAGCTCGTTTTCGATGAGTTGTCTTCAAGGTGGTTTTTGAGGAGTGTCTCGACAGTGCTGGATTCTAGTCGACAATTTTTTTTTACTGACTCATAGCTGAATTAAACGGATAAATTTATTGGATTCCATTTTTCGATGACTCGCTCGTTCATGAAGATTTGACGAGTTTCCACCCCACGTGGGAAACTGATCAAAAATGGGGTTCTAACGATTTTTTTGATGAGTTTCCTAGTTCCCTTTGCCCCTGTCCTCTCACATCTTTCTTTCTTTCCAGCCCCCCCCCCGCCCCCCCCCCCCCTCCCCCGGTCCTCAACCAGGACCCTTGTAGAGGAGCCAGTCAGCAGAGCCTCCTCCCCCCCCACCCCATCAACCCTACTCGCACCTTCTCCTCCTCTCACCAGACCAAACAGAAATTTCTCCTTGCGGCCGAGTCTGGCAGTCTCCCGCGCGCTTCCTCGCCGTTCGTGCCGCTGTTTTGGTTGTCGTTACCGATAGCGTTACATCGCCGCGTGATTAACGACCCCCACCGCGGCTACGACCACCAAGTGCTTCAGTTTGATTGGATATTAATCCCGATATTATCAGGTAAATCACGTACAATTATACTCAATAATATCAACTACAAAAATTATGATTTTGGTAAAACCTACCTTCGATAAGTTTGAAACTTATCGAACCCTACTAACCCTAGCTTTTAAGCTAAATGCAGTATATCCTAATCAACAGTTCATAGACAAATTATTATTCAAATCAAGTAGACAACTCCGTTCTTTAACTCAGTTCATTTACAATTATGAGATACCTAGGTTAGGTACTGTGGTGAAGATCTTTTGAGAATTTGTTGTAGGTAGGCTCTTGGTTTGAAGATTATCTCAAACTTTGCTCGAGCTTGGTGCTTCCGTTTGTTTAGATATTAATCCCGATATTATCAGGTTAATCATGTACCTACAATTAGGTATACCCCCTAATATCAACATCAAAAATTATGATTTTGGTAAAAACCTACAACCTATTCAGGTTTAAAACTTATCGAACCTTACTAACCCTAGCTTTTAAGCTAAATGCATGCATATCCTAATCAACAGTTCACAGACAAATTATTATTCAAATCAAGTAGATAACTCCGTTCTTTAACTCAGTTCATTAAAAATTATGAGATAGGTTAGGTACTGTGGTAAAGATCTTTTGAGAATTTGTCGTAGGCTCTTGGTTTGAAGATTATCTCAAACTCAGCTCTAGCTTGGTGCTTCTGTTTGACTAGATATTAATCCCGATATTATCAGGTAAATCATGTACAATTATAATCCCTGATATCAACAACAAAAATGATGATTTTGGTAAAAACCTACCTACTTGGGTTTAAAACTTATCGAACCTTACTAACCCTAGCTTTTAAGTTAAATGCATGCATATCCTAATCAACAGTTCACAGAAAAATGATTCAAATCAAGTAGACAACTCCGTTCTTTAACTCAGTTCATTAAAAATTATGAGATAAGTAAGGTACTGTGTGGTAAAGATCTTTTGAGTATTTGTTGTAGGCTCTTGGTTTGAAGGTTATCTCAAACTTAGTTCGAGCTTGGTGCTTCTGTTTGACTAGATGTTAATCCCGACATTATCAGGTAAATCACGTACAATTATTCCCCTCAATATGAACAACTTGAATCATGATTTTGGTACAAAAACCTACCTAATTGGGTTTAAACTTACCGAACCTTACTAACTAGCTTTTAAGCAAATGTTTATCCTAATCAACAGTTGACAGAAAATTATGATTCAAATCAAGTAGACAACTCAGTTCTTTAACTCAGTCCATTAAAAATTCTGAGATAGGTAGGTACCTAGGTTAGGCACTATGATGAAGACCTTTTGAGAATTTGTTGTAGGCTCTTGGTTTGAAGGTTATCTCAAACTTAGTTCGAGCTTGGTGCTTCTGTTTGACTAGATGTTAATCCCGACATTATCAGGTAAATCACGTAAAATCACCTAGTATGAACAACAAAAATCATGATTTTGGTACAACACCTATCTATCTGGGGTAAAACTTACCGAACCTAGCTAACCCAAGCTTTTAAGCAGTTTATCCTAATCAACAGTTGACAGAAGAATAATTCAAATCAAGTAAACTCCGTTCTTCAACACAGTTAATTAAAAATTATGAGATACCTAGGTTAGGTATCGGGTTGCCAGATTTTTTCGGATCATAATATAAATAAAGTAGGTACCTATATCCTAGCTGCAACCAAGGAAAAGTAAAGTATTTCAATGAAAGTTAAAGTATACATTAAAGTTAACGTTCTCGACTTACACAATAAGGTATTTTTCATACAGCATTTGTACACAAGGGCTTGAATGTGTCAGATTACTGAAAATAAGAAATGTAGGTAGTTTGGTCGGCCGTAAGTGCTAATTGTTTTTTGGAATTTGTCGGGATGCGGCCCAAGGAAAATAAATGAAATTATTTCATTTATTGTTTTATTTTATTATATTATATTTAATAAAATAAAACGATAAATGAAATAATTTCATTTATTTTCCTTGGGCTGCATCCCGACAAATTCCAAAAAACAATGAAAATAAGAAAGTTCGGTTTGAAGAATTGAAAAAGAACCCTGGATAGTAATATTTTTACTGTACGTAGGTCACTCAATTTCGATTCCGAAGAAAACATTACTAGACATTTCAATCTTAACGAGTCCATATTTCAGTAAGGTAACATACATCAATGTAATTAGGAACATCAGAAATTTTGGAGGTGATGTGTCAGTGGTACCGATGACACAGCTAAAGAAGAGGTTCTAAAAACTTTCTGTTCTAGAACCAAAAATTTCAACCATGTATCATGTTTTCTCCTCGATATTGATTCGAAATTAACAAGCGGTTGCAATCATGTTCACAATATCAATTATTGAGAATGATCACCTGTGTGTAAACAATTATTTATATAACCATGCTCATAACTCAGTTTGTTGGACACGCACTTCGCAGTAGTTAACATAATATTGTTGGATAAATCGAGAGCTTTCGAACGAATGGTCAACGAATTTTGTGGGATGAAAAACGACGAAGTACCATTTCCCTAGCAACGACTCGGTTGTAGGCGGAAATCACTGTAACACTATATGTTTCGTGCGCGGAAAAAAATTGACTCGCAAAATTTGGTAGGACCCCTGGGCTAAAACATGATACATGTTAAAACCGAGTCTTTCTTATGGGAGTCATTTAACATAACACTAGTTTAAGCAAACAACATCGCATTAAAAATAACTAATATAGCTGAAGGAATCCTCATCACATTGGTATCACATACAGAACAGACCCAGGGTATCACATTATCGTGACAGATAACATCCAAAAAGTAAACAGAATCATTGAACCGTTCGTTGCTGTTGTTGTGGTGTATGGGGTTGAGCGCCCGGCGGGAGATGGTCATCAGCCTTCTAAACTTCACAAGTAGGTATACGTGAGCGACCCTAGACCAATTTTCGTCCATGCAGGTAGATAGTTCCGGTGTAGGTAGGTATGGGGGCTGGGGCTGAACTTTTCTTCTTCGTTTCAAATATAAAGTATTTTGGTCTACTTTAAATTTTTTATAAAGTATACAGTATTTTGAACAAAAATAAAGTAGGATACTTTAAATTAAAGTAGATCTGGCAACCCTAGTTAGGTACTATGATGAAGATCTTTTGAGAATTTGTTGTAGGCTCTTGGTTTGAAGATTTTTTCCCCAGTTCCATTTATTCCAATTTTATCCCCAGTTTAAGATTCATCCCCAGTTCCATTTTATGCAGTTGAGGATAATTCGTTTTAGGACCCCCTTGAAAATTTGGAGACGATATTTCGAATTTGAAGGGAGATATGAATTTTTCAATGTAAATATTGGGTGATACTGGGGACCCCTCCTTTCTAACGGCCCCACCTTTTTTACCCCCCCCCCCCCTCCTGCAGGTGCGGATAATTAACGTGAGTAACCCATGTAAATTTGATCACTGTACTATTTATATTAAGGAAGTTATCGAATATTGACAGGAATATTGCTAGCTTCATTGCGGTATGATTTTGGTACAATACCTACCTTGGTACTTGAGTTGAAACTTACCGAACCTTACTAACAAAAGCTTTTAAGCATGTTTTTCCTAATCAACAGTTGACAGAAAAATGATTCAAATCAAGTAGGTAGACAACTCCGTTCCTTAACACAGTTCATTAAAAATTATGAGAAACCTACCTAGGTTAGGTACTACGATAAAGATCATTTGAGAATTTGTCGTAGGCGCTCTTGGTTTGAAGATTATGACAAACTTAGCTCTAGCTTCGTGCTTCTGTTAGATTATATAGTAATCCAGATATTATCATGTAAAATTAATAATGTAATCATCAACTTGAATTTACTACCTAATATCATAATAACAAATTATGGTTTTAGTACACTACTTTGTTTGAAACTTATCCAATCCTAATAGCCCTAGCTTCCAGGTCTATGTATCCTAATCAACAGTTGACAGAAAAATCATTCGAACCAAATAGACAACTAGGCACCTGAGGATTGCTAGAAAAACTATGAGATAAGTACTGCAAGAAGGATCTTTTTGGGGATTTATTATAGGCTCTTTGTTTGTGGATTATTTCAAACATTGCTCCGGCATGGTGCTTCTATTTTATGTGCTATTATCAGTTTAATATTCACCTTGTACTTTGTACCTAATATCATAAACAAAAATTAATGTAATTTGTACACTACCTATGTACCTACTTTGTTTGAAACTTTTCGAACCATATAAATTAGCCCTGGCTTTCAGGCCTGTTTCTTCTAATCAAGAGCAGAAAAATCATCCAGACCAAGCAGGTAGGTACCTGCTGTCTGCTGTTCTCGAAGCATTTTCCAATATCCAAAATTTCCATGGTTTGTTGCACAACTAAATGGAAATTAAAACCGATTTCAGAGATTTATTTCACTTTTTAAATTCGGCTGGTTGAGCTGCTATTATGGTCTTATATGTTACTTTTCAAGAATCAAAGTACATGATGCTTATAGAAAATTTAATGCAAATTCCGAAAATGTGGTGAAAGGTTAAAATTAAACGATGTAAAGTGGAGAAATTTGAAGTTGAAAGAAAAAATACACAGTATCCTTAAAAAAAAAAAAAAAAAAAAAAAAAAAAAAAACTCGGCGCTCCGCGCCTCGCCAGGGGGCAAGCCCCCTGGACCCCCGGTTACCTCTATTTACATACTTCGGACGAAATTATTGAAACACAGAATGTGTTTGCGTTGTCGCGCAACCAAGTGACAACCAAACAAGCGTCATTGTTTACTATTCATTTATAACATCAATTTATATAGTTATAGTATGAAACTACGAAAAAAAATACGAAATAAATTCGTGATAAATCAAGAGCGATTTATCAAGTAAATGTCCTAAAGAGGCTACATACGAAATTACAGCTTCCTAGAGTGTAAAGCATAGAAATTAGCTTTAAGAGCCACACATCTGATCCGGACCCTGAGCATCGTCAAGTAAATGTCCTAAAGAGGCTACATACGAAATTACAGCTTCCTAGAGTGTAAAGCATAGAAATTAGCTTTAAGAGCCACACATCTGATCCGGACCCTGAGCATCGTCAAGTAAATGTCCTAAAGAGGCTACAAACGAAATTACAGCTTCCTAGAGTGTAAAGTATAGATATTACCTATTCAAATTATTTAACCTCCGCTTCACAAATCAAACCGTTTTCGTAATACTCAGATCACCTGCTATGAATCAATACATCGAAACACAAGCTCAATGAAATCATCAGAAATTAACAAGCGGTTGCAATCATGTTCACAATATCAATTATTGAGAATGATCACCTGTGTGTAAACAATTATTTATATAACCATGCTCATAACTCAGTTTGTTGGACACGCACTTCGCAGTAGTTAACATAATATTGTTGGATAAATCGAGAGCTTTCGAACGAATGGTCAACGAATTTTGTGGGATGAAAAACGACGAAGTACCATTTCCCTAGCAACGACTCGGTTGTACGTGAAAATCATCCGTCACACATTTCGTTACCATCCCGCGTTCCATTTTCGGCTAGTTAGTCCATGGCTAAAACACATTCTGTGTTTAAAAAAAAAAAAAAAAAAAAAACAGAAATTATATCTCGAGAAAGGATTGAGGTAGAAATTTGGATTCGGCTTCTTTACTCCGTTTTTGGTGTAGTTTTACGCAAAAAATTTTTTTGCATCTACGAGCGGTTCACCCTGTAGGTATATGTGGTACTGCAACAGTTTGAACAGTGGGACGTTGTTATGCACGTAGAACCAACGGTTGGTGCAGAGACGGGCCTCAGAGCTTCTCAAGATGAGAAGAAAAAGGACGTTTCGTAATACAGGTGGGGCGCACTCGGATTCCTTTCAGGTCATATTCCCCCCGAGTTGACTGCCCCGACTTTTGTAACCATTTCTAGTTACTTGAAGCGATGCAGTCTCTGTTATCATCAAAATTGCTCCGCTTTCTCCTATCTCAGTGCCAAGGTCGACATTAATTACGAGTATATGTTAGTAGAGTTGGGCGGAGTTTGTGTCTCCATAACTGAATGTAAACGATTTGGGAAGATTATGCACCAGTTCCAGTCTTGGTTAAAATATCGGCCTCTGACTGTAGGTCCTATTCATGCCACATTATTTGCCCAGATACTACAGGTATAAATAATAGGAATCACATCTGTTCCGAGCTCAAATAAAGTTTATTAACTATTGAACAGAACAATAAAAATGTATGTACAAAATTATTCTGAAAAATGTACTTAAATTTCATTAAAACGTGCTAAAAACCGATAAAAACTGCAAAAAAGTAAAAAATCCAAAATCTCTTTTTGAAACGCAGAATATTATTCAGAACGATTTCCCCCTCCATAAAATTGGTACCTAGTTATCAATTTTTTTCCCTCAAAGTCCTTATTTTTCAAAACTGATTGAACATAATAAGTACGATAATTTACGAAAATTCGCTCATACGACCATGCTGCACGACTGGAACTTTGATGATTTTTTCAGCACTTTTTTGAAGTTTGACCAATTTAATCTGCTCAAAAAATCTGACCAACGAACTCGTCCTTTCGTTTGGAAAGCTTGATTTTTTGGCCAAGAACGGAATTTTTCGACTTAATGACTGCCTCGTAAATGAAGAAGTAACATTCAATTCGGCCAACAATTCGAACTCAACACATGCAAAGGATCGGCAGATTGCCAAACACCAGTGTGTGTGTGTATGAGTTGGTTTGCAAGGAATACCCTGTTTTCAATGTCGAAAAAGCTGAAACACAGGTTAACTTGAGGGTGAACAATCGCCTTGCATCAGTTGTAAAGTCTGACGATTGTTTTGGAATTAGATTTCTTCGAAAAATGAACCCCAACGAAAATAAAAGAATGCTGCATCTATCAGAAAAAGCTCATTGCAACGTATTAAGTACATATATGATCCTTAAGGTTTAAATATTAGGAGATGACCACGAAACGTGCAACGCCTCATAGTAACTCAAGTTTCTCTGTCGACGTCGTAAACAATCCTTCAAAAAAATTTTCTCTTCATTCGTAGATTTTGAAAAAGGCAGAAGCCAAAATATAAAAATAGTTTTGTGGTGTTAATTTCAGTGTTTCCTATCATTTATTTATTACATATACTAGCTCCAGTAGAGCCAAACAGTTCAGGTGAATTATATATATTATGCTTAGGAGCTAATTTCAAAGAAGCAATCCTGCAAGACTAGGAGAATTAGTTGATTGACAACGATAAACGAAACGTCTCATAAGTGAGTCTCACTTTTGTGAATTTATTGTATGTAAAAATCTAAGTATATATATACGAAACGTCTCATAGTGAGTCTCACTTTTGTGAATTTATTGTATGTAAAAGTTTAAGTATATATATATATATATATATATATATATATATATATATATATATATATATATATATAATATATATATATATATATATATATATATATATATATATATATATATATATATATATATATATATATTTCATCTGATTGATGAAATATTTCATCTAAAAAATTTCATCTAATCGGTCCATCAATCTTCGATTTTTCCAGTGTCAACCAATTTTATTTTTGCGCATGCGCTTTATTTATATTTTTTTTTTTTAACCAATCATGATAAAATCCGTAAGGCATCTTGAAGTAAAAGTTAAATACGTGTTGAAGAAATTGGCGACTAGAACTCTTTGTTTTCTACATATGGTTAAGTCACGTTGCGATAAAGATGTTCTTAAGCAGAATATTCTTCTCCAGGTGGCGGTTCTTCAACCTCCTTCAGAAAATCTAAACTTGGGCGGCTATCGGGTCCCGGGGTGGGGGTAAGACATTGTCTAATTTCACTGCAAGGGGAAGGGCCTATTTCAGGCCCTTAGTCCCCCCCTCCTCTCGTATCCCTTTCACAATAAAAGTAAATGAGCCCTTCAAGTGAGAAACCGCACCGGCTCCCCAAAGCTGCACTTCCTCAGGACCTCGACCAAAAATATCTCCCTCCGTTTGGGAGTTGATAGGTACCCATTTCTCTTTCCTCGAGTCAAATGTTTCGAGCCAATTCCTACCATATTAAATTTTCATCCTTCGGATTCAAGATTTCTATTTCTCTCAAACAGCGCACGCCTCGTGAATACTTGAGGATAATATTTATGACCTCCGAAATCAAAACTCCCTCAAACATTGTGCGTTTCAGAACTTCTGAACAGCTTTGATGTTAGTAGTTTACTTGGCCGTAAGTACTTGTATCGTTGGAATTAGTCGGGATGCGGCCCAGGGGAAAAGTTCCAGTCATGCAGCATGATCGTATGAGCGAATTTTCTTATCTATCGTACTATAGTACGTAAAATTGTATTGAAATTTGAGCAATTTCAGTATAAAGACATATTTATGAACTCATAATCACCAATTTAGTCCATTTTGTTCGAATTTAAGAACGGATATTTACTTGGTATTTTTTTCATTGTTGAAACAAAATGCTTGTTTTATCGCTATTTTGAAGGACGTTAGGTACATCCTGTCTAAGTGGAGTATAAGTGGTGAGGTATAAAACTCAAATGATTTGTTGTGTAAATGTTGGGTATATAAATTGTTGTATATTGATTTGTTGTGTATATGAATATAGTACCATTTGTTTTACATTTTCCAATGGTAAACCAAAACATCCATTTCTTACATAGCTCCTTTAGTTTTATAATGGATGGCAATGGGTTACAGGAGTTAGTCACTGTACATATGTTTTGTGTTATCATCAATTTTATGATTTCCTGCCAAAACTATTGAAGACACGTCACAGTTCACTTGTGATTGTTGTGACACAACTCGGTAAAAATTGACTATTTAGCATCGCTAAATCAATTTTAATTATTCTGGACGTCTTAGACGCTAACGTTTACGATATTCACATTATGATTTTCGTTAATTACAATTTTGAGCATAGGTTTGAGCTTTAATTTTTAAATTATCAACTTCGTAGTTAATAAACTTTATTTGAGTAATATTCTGCTAAAAAAAAAAAAAAAAAAAAAAAAAAACACCGATGTTTAGCCTTTTTTTGTCATTTTTTGTGATTTTTTGTTTTTTTACATTTTTTGAAATTTGACCAATTTAATGTAGGTACTCAAAAAGTGTTGGCCAACGAATCATCTTTTCTTTTGAAATGCTTGATTTTTTGGCGGAAGAACGAAGTTTTTATCTCAATTCTATCGAGAGTTATCGTCTGGAATGACACATACGTATATATATATACATATATATATATACATTTATATATATATACATATAAAAAAGCGTTTAAATCCAGAATCATTTCAGAATGCCTCATAACAGATTTCGAAGAAAATTTTTGAAAATTTTTATTGTAAAATTTTTGGAGCTATTGCAATAGCTTTATTTTCTAAGAAAATTCGCTAAAAATGAATTTATTTCATGTTGTTTATTGACCGACGTTTCATCCTCTTACTGAGGACATCTTCAGGATTTGGCGTGTCCAGGAAAAATTTCTATATTTCCTTCTATTTTCGTTTTCTTCCTTTCCATTCTTTATATTTTTTCTGGTGACATTATTTTAACCTTTCTGGATATTCTCAAGAACATGAGTTTTCGACTTATTTGACTGGGTGAACCGCTGTTATTGTTACATATTTGACTAGTCCGTTATATTCGGACGATTATATTTTTCCTGGACTCACCAAACCGGAAGATGTCCTCAGTAAGAGGACGAAACGTCGCTCAATAAACAACTTGGAATAAATTCATTTTTCCCCCTGGGCCGCATCTCGACTAATTCCAATGAACAGCTTTGGTTTCTTGTTTGCCATCTAAATCACTCGCGGATGAAATTGTGGAAACCCAATTCAATGAGGAAAATGGAAGTTGATGAAGAGCGTTATTTTCCCGGAGTGAATAGTTACAGTTTATATACTCGATTTTGACGGTTAAGTCATCATCTGTAACAAACAATAACTGATCGTACAATAGAAAGGACACAGTGTATACAGCCAAAGGTGAGAGGGCGCTTTAATCCCATTGGTCGAGAGGAAGGAGATGGCTGAGACATACAACCAATCAAGTACAAACAACGTGAAATTGGGATTGTAGCTAGTCAATGGAGTGAAGGGGTCTTATTTGCTTTCACTCCCAGGGAGCCTCCTCCAAGCGACTGAATCAAGTTACTGAAACTAATTTCAACATCGTGATGGAGTTAATCCAAACTTTATAGAAATGGACCTGTCAATGGTGAAGTTTAGATGGATATCCTCATTTAAACATTTACCAGATCACTTTTTAATAATTTTGAGTTTTTCTAGCACATTCAACTTACCTCCCATTGGACAAAAATGAATAAATTCTCCAAACTGTATATTATTACATAATTATGATTTGATAGATCTGCTATAAGGCGTATAAGTCCCATGTTAATTGGAAAATCTTGAAAAGGTTGTTCAAGAATCCATTTTGACAAGGAAGATCCATTGCAAATATATCAGTTTTCGTTTCAGTTGTCCCAATTTGCCAAATTTTGGATGGTAGTTTAATTTGGGGTCAAATCTTAATTGTTTCATATAAAGGACTCCGCACTTTTTTTTTAATGGAATTTGGGTTTCATAGAATTTTTATGAAACTACGCTCACCAGATCGCATTTGATGTCCCAATCAAAAGTCCCCATGGACAGAAAAACCATTAAGCAAAAAATCCAAAAACTTTCGGCCTACCCGAGGGGGGCTGAACTTTTTCTCCCCATATTTTTGCCTAGTGACATCTCGTTTAAAAGATTTTTTTAGCACTGAACAAGATGGTGAAGCCAGAATTCCGGAATTGCGATAGCTTATTCCATTTAAAGATGAGCTTTATTTATTTTTTCGTTTTTTAATTTTTTAAATAGGTAGAAAAAAACCGCGCTTTTCCATCATTCAGCCTTATTTTGAGAAGGGATAAGACATCGCAATTATGGCTTCACTATCTTGTTCAGTGCTAGAAAATATTCAAAACGAGATGTAACTCTGGAAAAAATGGCAAAAAGAAAAATATTCCTCTCCCGTCCCTTTGGATAGTCCAAAAAAATTTTTTTCTTTTGTTTTCTTGAACCTTATCATCCCCTACTCCCTCCAACACCCTCTCTAAGTTCCATTTCGATGTCTTTAAGGGGGGGGGGGGGGCGTTACTTTTGTTCATAATTTCTAGCGCATAAATTGGGTAGGTATCACTCAAAATCCTTTCAATATTTATTTATTTCATTTTTTTAACTTCACGGATACTTTTGGTTGGGACACCAAAGGCTATCTTGTGAGCACAGTTTCATTAAAATTGTATGAAACCCAAATTCCACGGGAAAAGTTGATTTCACTAATTAATTTTTGATTTTATATGGTTTGTACATTTTTTCATACTTGCTTAATTAGGTAAAAGACTCAAAATGAAAGAGGTCTTTAGCTTAAAAAATCTGTTTAAGGCACTATGAATGAAATATTTTTTTATGACTATAGCCATTTTCACAGCGGTCCTGATGCAACGTGATTGCAACCCTGCTTTCTATTTAGAAACTTCACGTGAAATGGAAAGCCTCCTATCGCAAAGTCGAAGGAGAATAAGGGAAACATTTTCCAAGTACTTGCACGGCAAAAGGCAAACGTTTCGAACGCGAAAAATCAGTGGAAAAAATCCGGCTGCTCACCTAACGGTAGTCGAGTCCGAGTGAGAGTAGAGCACCTATTTCTGGGACGGTCGATCGCGGGCGCATTCAAGTGTCCCAACGTTAATACAGGCTTTAGCGTCACACATCTCTCCGATGACCAATCGCATTTTTGCGACGTGGGAAGGAAATCCCTGAGTATGAATAGGTTGGTAGGTTCTCAAGATGTAGTTCCTCGATTAAATCGGTGAAATTCTTCCTTTTTTTTTAGGACATCCCTCTGAAGCTAGGTCAAATAGGTTAAGCTTCATATATTACAGGAATGACCTATTGGAATTGATCAAGGGGGAGAACGGAACAACCGAAAAATGGGAACACAGACAGAATAAAAACCCGTTCCAGGCCATCTTAAGACCGAATCCGTGGAGGAAAAAAACATAGCGGAAAAGAGTTAATCAAGAAGTAGCGCGAAATGTAATAATTGGTCCATTAAGAAACGAAAAAAATGATTCATGATATGATGATGATGAATGTAATTTACGTTTGTGCAAGCGTAGAATGGACTGATGAGTTGAAAACAATGAAATAGGTACAGGACGAACTAAATCACTCGCGACAAAGTTGAGGAAACCCATTACAAAACGGAAGTTAGTGAAAAACGTTGTCTATTTCCACGGAAAATCATGGAATCATCCCATAAAATTCGTGGAAAAACTGGAAAATAAGCTGGCATGACAAAGCACAACGTTTTTCACTAACTTCCGTTTTGTAGTGGGTTTCCACAACTTCGTCGCGAGTGATTTAGTTCGTATCAGTTCTGCAAGTCTAGCAGAAATCGCGAGTTGGTTTATCAAACTGAAAACACGCATAGTTATCGCGGAAAGGAACATTTGGTTTAATCAATTTTGATTTGACAGATAGACAGTTCTAAATTTTTGCCTTCATTAGAATTTCTTCATTTTTGCCCAAAGGGAGGTATGTTGAATGTACTTGAAAAAGACCTTCACTAACTACTTGTCGGTCACAAAAGGTGAGAATAACACCCCCTTAACAGATGAAGAGAAATCACTTTTACTGACCAACCACATTTCAGCTTCTATTTATACTCTCATAAGCGATAGCACTACCTATAATGATGCGATAGCAGTTCTAGAAGCTACTTACGTTAAGCCCAAAAACATAATTTTTGCACGATACTGTCTAGCGACTCGTCGTTAGGCCCCGAGCGAAACTGTCGGCCACTATTTACAAGCACTAAATCTTCTCAGTAAGGATTGCGATTTCAGAGCAGTGACCGCAGAGGAAAATAAGAATTCCCGTTATCATTCAAAAGAAGACTCAGAATTTATAAAAACTGAAGTGCAGAAGCTATTGGAAGATGGGATAATCGAACCAAGTATTTCGCCTTGGAGAGCTCAAATTCTCATAGTAAAAAACCCTAATCACAAAAAGAGACTGTGTATTCACTACTCTCAGACCATTAATAGATTTACCATGTTGCCCCATACCAAACATAGAGAATATTGTGGCAAAAGTCGCTAAAAATAATTCCTTTAGCACAATCGACCTAAAATCTGCGTACCATCAGGTGCCAATTCTAGATTCGGAAAAGCTGTACACAGCATTTGAAGCAGATGGAAATCTATACTCAATAAATTGTAATGAGAACGAAAGAAATGCGAGTATTAACCAAACCTAGAATTAGGCTTTATTGAGTATAAAAATGTCTCGTACAGAATAATTAGAAAATTTAAGAGTCGTTAGTTTCAATGTAAACATGGAAACGAGATTTAGTGGGTGACACTATAAACGAGTGGTAATCATTTCATCACAAGGGTGGTGGTAGTTATATCGAATTTTACTCGATTCAACTGTCGTCCAGTTGTCATAGTTAATTTGATGAAATGATATGAAGAAGCTTTACCACTCACCCGTTCGTTAGCCTTTTTTTCGAGTAAGTCTAAGTTCCAGGAGTCAGTGACGGCAACCTTGCCATTTACCTGCTTCCAACTTACGATTCGTCCTATATTCTTCGGATCTCACGATCTTGAAAATCCGAAACGGAGTCGGTAGATTTTTTCATCTTCTTGTCCGTAGAAGCCATCGTGTTATGCACATTTCACTACGAGCTCAAGGTGACTCAGCTCCAAGTCGCTCGAAGGGGCAGATGTGTGCCGCTAGCCTTTCGACACTCCCCTCAAAACCCTCAACCGAGTCAATCATGACTCGCGGTAAAGATGCTAGAAGGAGAAATAACGGTGTCGGTCTTCTGAGGTTTCAGCAACATGACATTCGACCTTTCTTCCTAATGGATTCGGATTGGATGGGCATGATAGGTTGAATATAAGCTTGGTTAATTCGGTAATCCACTCCTGTTGTAAATCTTCCCTTTATCTTTGAACAACTTCCTACATGATGCTCGTACTGCAATCGTGAGAACTGATCTGATGTCAATACCCACAGAACATTGAATATAATCTTCGAACAGACTCCACAAATGGGCTATCTATAGGGAAATTTTCATTTGTGGGGAAAAACATTGCTTTGCGGACGTGTTGAATAAATTGCTGAATCATTTGGAAACCTTATTATTAATGGACCGGGCCAGCACGAAAATCTAGCTTTGCCTGATGGCAATGACTGGAATTTATTCAAGTATTTACTCGTTCGATTCGAGATCTGACTATCTGAGCGAGATCGGACTACTAGGGCGTGAAAAAATGGAGCATGATGGAATTTACGTTTGCGCATGCGCAGAGTGAAGTATTTATTTGGCAGTAGGGTCATTCTCATATTATTTGACCATTTGATGTCCGCAGTCTTTAAACATCGTTTTTTACTTGGGTTTTCAGCTTCAAAAATATGTTTTTGGTATCAATTTGTAGGTTTTTTTGGAGAGGAATGCAGTGGTATCGTTAAAAAGATCCTAGCACATCCTCAAGAAAAAATATTTCAATGTGAAGTTTGAAAAAGTCACGAGTGTTACTGTCCCAAGGGGGTGGGTGTGAAGTTCATCACCATCTGAAACGAAGCACTCGCAGATGAAAAAATTTGAACCAAGAGGGATTTCACTAATATATGATGCTGTTTCGAATTATGAAGGTTTTTTTCAGTTACCTCCAATACTTTAAAAAGTAAAGCAGAAAAACAGGAGTGTCCCACTGTTTGGAGAAAAATAATAATCACGAGTGTTACCATCAGTTCTGGGCAATACTGTTCGTGGAAAATGGCGGGAAAGAGTCAGGTTATGTTGTTTGTGATACTAGCTATCAGCCTAAGTGCAGCCTTTGCCCAGGAAAGAGCTGGCAGGCCATTTCAACATTTTTCATCGAAAAACATGGTGTGTGACAAAAATTATTCATCATGAGTGTTACCGCTATTGTATTTTCAATAGTTCAACCAAACATGCGAGTGCTAACTGCAAAAGACGTAGTTTAGGGACATTTATTTGTGGGTGACCCCTCATATCTGTCCAGCACCTCGTTAGGTTAAGGTTAACCTTTTTGTGTAAAAACATCACGAGTGTTACCATCATGAGTGTTTCTACTCAAAAAGTAACACTCATGATGCATTAGTAACACTCGTGATGTGCTGTTATATTTCACTATCATTAGTTGTAATTTTACCTTTACCTAATTCTTGAATGATATTAATTTCAGATTATAATTATCTATAAAAGCCAAATGGTCAAATTATATGAGAATGACCCAATAATGAAACTGACAGGAGACCGTCTACCCCCTAGCCCACACATTACCTGAAAATTTCATCCAAATCGGAAGAAAACTGTGGAAAGTAAGTTTGTTACAAGGAGTTACGGACACACGACAAACACACACAGACAGACACAGAACCAAAGTTGTTCAGAATGGTCTAAAACGTAAAATACGAGTGGAAATTTTGATTTCGGAGACGAAAAATTAGAAAACAATGCTTCTGCTACCTTTACGTAGACTCGGAAGCAATACATTATACAGTTTTCACCTCATTAGTCTGTCCAGCTCTACAATTTGGTAAAGAATACCTTGTATGACTTACTGATATCAAGCATCTGTCGTAACAGCCCAAATATGGGAAGACATTATTGGTGCGGAAGTGGCAAAATTGACCTCTACTTTCTACTTGAGCTCTCCAACTCTGTGATTTTCTGGCTCAAGTAAGCACGTACCCTTTCACACGTGCCAATCTCAAGTGGACGCCTGGGGGGGTCAACACTCAAAGTTCACTCGCTTCCATTTCCACAGTCCATATTGTGAAGGTATCGCAGTTAACATTACGTTTTAACCCTTTTTTTGTGCTCCGTGGAAAAGAACGTGGGAGTTACATAAGTCGCGAACCGGTCTCGCCGCCTCCCCTTGCGGTTTCACCCTTGACTGACCGTCTTGATGTTCGTCCCACAGAAGCTTCTGGAACCCCTCTTTTTTTTGGAGAGCGTTCAGGTGGATCCGAAGAAAAATGTTGGAACGAAACCTAACCGAACAAACAATGCAACTGAGTGACTACCTGGTGACTACCCCCTAGGGTGGATGGCACCAGTAGCAGCCACTGTTCCAGTTGTAGGCTCTTGAGACTTTAATTGGTTAGTAATGCATGCATTAAATGGACGTCCCTATGAATGGATTGTATACAATTTTGGTGAGAAGTAAAATCCTAGGCAAAAAAAAACATGTAAATTTAAAACTTCCAAGGTTGCATAACTGGACTAAAAAATCTTGATCGAACAAATAACAACAACTGTCATGGAAATCAGATGAGAATAGTGTAAACTTCACGATTCATTACTATTACCCCCTCCATTCATCCCCTTCCATAATGATGTTTGAAACTCCTAGAATACATCCTACAACTAGACCAGATTCATAGTTGAACAAAAAAATAATGAAAATTGGACGAATAGTTGAAACATCATGATTTATCAATATTACCCCCTCCATTCGCCTCCTCCCATGATTATCCACTCCACCTCGAAGAAAATCCGAAATTCCTTAAATTTGTTGCACAGCTAGACTAAAATTGAAATCGAACAAAATAAAATCACAAAAATCGGTTGAGAATTGTGGCCTGAGAGGCGTCGACAAAATTTGCTGAAAAACGCGTTTTTCGGCTTTACCCCTCCATTCCCCTCTTCTAAAATGAAATTCAAAATTTCCGAGGTTCGTTGCACAACTAGACTAAAATTGGGATCGAAGAAAGAAAGAATCTCGAAAATCGGTAGGTCGACAAAATTTGTCACATACATACACCTATGGTTTTTTCACGGATTCGGCCTTAAGCGGCCCATAGACGATCAATATTATTGTGCAATTTGGATTGCACAATACTTTGACGGCCGCCCACAGATGCTCAATATTATTGTACAATAAGTTGGTTTGTGCAATAAATTGAATCGTGTGGGGGTGATATTAACGGTTGTACAATATTTGGCACAATCACGAGCACAGACGATCAATTTGCTTGGCAACAGGTTGTGCAAACAGTCCTCGCCAGAACTTCATTCGGTGAAGATGTTGAGTGAAACTGAGTTGTGTGCTGTTGCTATTGCTGTAGCGGTAAGTGCAAAGAAGAGAAAAAAAAGAACAGAGCTCGCGAAAAGGGAGAAAATGGGCCAAACAGTGGTTCATTGACAGGGAGAAACACACCCTCGAAACATTACTGAATGAACTGAGAGTTGCTGAACCAAATGATTTTCGCAACATTTTACGGATGGACTGAGTATCGAAAGTGGTATCGAAATACCACAGTACAGGTTCGACATCTTCCGCACCTGCACCACTTTTCTCTGCTTCGCGAATCCGTTTTAATTCTTTACGAAAGTTCGTACGCAAAGAATTTATTTTTTTTACCACATCTGGTTTCTCAGCATCCGGATATTTTTCGCGGTATTTTTCCAACAACACATCGTACTGCTCCCCCTTTCTGGTACGATTAGTATAATCTTTGCACTTCGCATCCCAAAGAGCGGGAAGGCCGCGATAAACTTCAATAAACTCACAAATAAATTGTTTATCCGCTCTCTTGTCAACCATGACGACGCGTTCACCACTACTAGATGAGACAGACTGACGGGATATTGCGCAATGTTGCCTACAGACGGCACAATTCTTTCCCGTTTGCACAATATATTTTCACGGATTTGAATTTCACGCAATATATTGCACAACCTTTCAATGTCGTCTACACACGATCAGTTTTATTGTACAACCCGGGATACTGCACAATAATATTTATCGTCTATGGGCCGCTTATGACGTCATTCAGTTTTATTTACACCGCTGTTTCAGCTACTCCCAATCATTCAATACCCTCCTTATTGCAACTTTTTGAAAAGCTGTCGTCAGTATCTTTCTACTGATGAAATAAAATTAAATTTGTGAAATTGCCAATTGAATGATCGCTTATTCAGCAGCAAGCACGGTCAAAGGGGTTCCTTCTATTACATGCTCACTAGTCGTAACTGATCTTGACGGAAATTCATAGCAATCACTTTGTGACCATTCTTCTAAAAATACTTTCATGGAATTCACATAAGCGCATGCGCACTTGCTCCTAATGTAAGGCGCAGTCTTATTAGAGAAACGCAGGTTGGTGGTGACATAAAGCAGGAAAAACCTACTTATTCAAAGTCGTCCAAATTTCAAATTGAAACCCAGGTTGTTGACGAGTCAGGGCCGTGAACCACACGTCGTCCATATTACGAGATTTCATATTGGATGGTGAAGGGCTAATGTTAAAATTATTGAAATAAAAAATATTGGAAAGTAATGCATGCTGCATGCATTGCAGGAACGTCGCTATGAATGAATTGAATATAACTTTGGTGAGAGAGATTTAAGAAAAGAGAAAAAACTAAAATATCGTGATTTTTCTTAATCCCCCCCCCCCCGCACCACCGCCATCACCACCGCCAGTAAATCTGAAACTCCCAAGGTTGCGTAGCTGGACTAAAATATGGGTCGAAAAATAATACAAATTCAGAAGAGTGTAGTAAAAATATCACGATTTATCGCTATTACCCCCTCCGTTCACTCCCTTCCATAATGAAATTTTAAACTCCTGACATATGTTCCAACAATAGACCGAATTCATAATTGAACTAAAAAATAATCACGAAAATCTGACGAGAATAGTTAAAACATCACCATTTATCAGTATTAGCAATTCCATTCCACCTCTTCCATAATGAAATTTTAAACTCCTGACATACGTTCATAAACTAGATCCAATTCTTGATAGAACGAAATAAGAATCACGAAAATCAGTCGAGAATTTTGTAGCTTTGGCAACGCTTGAAAGAATCTGTAGTTACCCCTCCAAACCCCCCCCCCCACCCACCCACCACCGCAACAGTAAATCCAAATTTCCCAAGGTTTGTTGCAAAACTTGACTAAAATCGGAATCGAACAAAAAGAATCTCGAAAATCGGTTGATGATTGTGGCCTGGGCAATATCGACAAAATGTGTACCACACACATACAGACATATGGTTGTTTTCACGGATTCGGTCTTAGAATGGTCTGAAACAACTTTGCATGCTGTTGTTATTATTTTTTATTTTTTTATTTTTTATTTTTGTCATGCTTGGGTTGTCTCACATCCCCCTGGATCAATTTAAATAGGCCGCCCGTCTATTGACGAAGTCTAGCTTCAGTGGGACGTCCTAAAAAGAGATTCGCGCTTGATAGGGGGGGGGGGCTAGATAGTCATAAAAAGAGCTCAAAATTATACCTACTAGACCAAACTACAAAAAGCAAATTTTAACGTGGCTTGTAAAATTGGGGCAGCGGACTGCGAAACTATGCTAATCAGCATTTATCTATACCTAATATTATAAAACAATGATTTTACTATAGAAAGTTTTTCTACTTATAGAAGATAGGGTTATCGAATAATATTGTAGTTATAATATTTAAGCTATGTGTAGATTATGTAGACGCATATGCGATGTTATGTCAACGTGCTATGTTTGAAATTATGGGCAAATCGCAAGGACCTTAACCAACAACACCCGTCAAGCCTACCGTTCGAAAAGTTAGCTAGGCGAGTAGCCTAGTTCTATTTTGTACTATCATCATATGTAGGTATGTGTCTCTATTGAAATAAATAAAATCTATCTATTTATCTATCTATTCTGATAACGCCGACGACACCAACATTTTGTTGTTGACTTGATTACAGACAAAGTCATCAACAAGTAGGTAGGTACCAGGTATAGGTCGCGCGCTGTGACCTTGCCGTTTTCTCCTTTGAAACTACTCAGAGAAAACGACAAGGTTACGGAGCGCGACCCACACCAACATGAAGGAAAGGAACTCCCATAGGGGAATTCTCTTTGACAAAGGAGTTTAGTGATTCGAAATTCGGATCTTTTCTGTTACCCAGCCACCACCTCCAGCATGGCCTCCAGATAGTAATATCGTTATCTAGTTGTTGTTTGAACTATAACAAATGCAACTAGAGAACTGAATCTGGTTGTTGTTTGAACTAATAACCAATGAAACAGGAAAACGTTATGTATGTAGGGCATTATGTTTTGTATGTAGGGCAAAGCCAAAATGAGAATCAAGGCCCAGTGGCGGACCAATCAAGCTCTACCTGGCAGTTATTTGAGTGAGTTTATGTAGAGGTAGAACGCAAGAACCCAGCAACGGGACCCATTTGATAGAATTATGCAGGGAAAGTTGCGTTTTGGTCAGCTAGCGAGTTCAGTTAATCTTTATTTATTTATTCGTGATTCAATGGTACCTACTTTTGATGTTGGCTGTTGTTCCCCATTTCGGGTTTGGTTTTAATATACGGTGCTGGTTACATTCATGTTTTACATTTGTACTTTGCAATCATTTTCGCACCCCGGTCATTGGCGATCGTATTCTATCTGGAGGCCGCGCTGGAGGTGCCGGCGGTTGGATAACAGGAAACAGTTCAGTGAAGTGCACTACGACCAATGGAAGTCTTGCCACCTATTTATTTATGCGGGCAAACACAATCCAACATAAAATTCCATCGCCTAACCTGAGCCCTTTCCCCATTGAAGTTCGCAAAAACGGCCTTTTACTTTGTACTTAAATTGAAAACGGTCTGAGCAAAACCATGCTCGGTAAATGAACTTTTCAGTTTTCATAACATTTAGCCATAAATATTAACATTTCATGTAGGTAATATGTAACGGTTTATGAAGTAATTGATTGAAGTAATTGTTCAATATTTATACACAATTCACGCGCGATAAGCTCTAAGGTAGCACATGGTACTAAATTAGTACGTAATATGTTATAATACACACACGCACGCACACACACACACACACACACACACACACACACACACACACACACACACACACACACACACACACACACACACACACACACACACACACACACACACATATATATATATATATAAATTTTATAGACAAATATATATTATTTTATAGATAAATATTCATTTACTTATTTATAGATAGTTTGTATTTATATTCTAATTTTTGATTTCATAAGGAAGTCATGCAATAATTCCCAAACTTTATAATTTTTTATTGCTAGCAGTGATTGGTATCTGAAAGGGTTAACAACTAGTGTGTGTATAGTCCTGAACGCTATTTCCCTTTCCACTTGATGTATGGGGCATGTCTTGATAATATGCTCTATATTTCCGATAGGATGTCCACAGTCACACTCTGGTTCGTCTGATCTTCCGATACTGTGTAAATATTCCGGACAAATGGCATGGTTAAACCTTAATCGACAAAATATTCTTATAAAACATTTAGGTTTGTTGACAATCCTATATCATTGTAGGTCACACTATCCATTCTGGGGTTCAATTGTTTGTAAAATTGACTCTTTGGTCCAGTCTTATACTGTTATAATATTCTTGCTTTGGCAATCCAACATTTAAAGAATGAACATTGGAAAGTATTTAATCTTGAGTGGAATGAGGTTCGGCAGACCTGATTCAAATCAATATTGAGGCCGCTAGATGATTTTGAAGGGCAAAAGTCAAGACGGGGGGGGGGGGGGGGGGGGGGGGGGGGGGGGGGGGGGGGGGGGGGGGGGGGGGGGTGGGGGGGGGGGGGGGGGGGGGGGGGGGGGGGGGGGGGGGGGGGGGGGGGGGGGGGGGGGGCTCCTAAAATTAGACCGATTTTCGATTGTCCTTAATTTCTTGGTTTCGGGGGATAATTCTTAGTTTTTGGGTCGAATCGCTTTGGTTTTTTATCTTCTACATTTGTGCTACGTATAAACATTTTTTGTAGGATGTACGGTTTAGGAATTATTAGAGAAATAGTTCCACTCATGCAGCATGATCGTAATGAGCGAATTTTCATAAACTATCTATCGTACTATATAGTATATTAAATTGCATTGAAATTGGAGCAATTTTAGTTGACAGAAATGGTTTAAAAAAACAATTTTATGGCAAAAAACTTATTCTAAATAAAATTCCACTGATTCAAAAGGGATTTTTGATTTTTATTTTTTTGCAGTTTTTATAGACATTTTAGCAACTTTTAATGACATTTAAGTACGTTTTTCATCATAATTTTGAGTTAATTGTTGAAAATTTAGTTTTGACTAAAATTCTGCAAAAAATAGAAATTCAACAATTTTTGGCCGTTTTTAGCCATTTTTAGTGATTTTTTTGGTACATTTTTCGAAATTTGACCAATTTAATGTGCTCAAAAATTGTTGTCCAACGAACTTATCCTTTCTTTTGAAATGCTTGATTTTTTGGCGAAAGAATGAAGTTTTTATCTCAATTCTATCGAGAGTTATCGTCTGGAATGACACATACATATATATATATATATATATATATATATATATATATATATATATATATATATATATGTATCCAGGAATCATTTCAGAATGCCTCAAAACGGATTTCAATGAAGACAACTTTGGAAAATTTGTATTTTAAATTTTTTGGAGCCATTGCGACAGCTTTATTTTCTAAGAAAATTCGCTAAAACTTTAAGTTGGACAAATTAAGAAACAAATTAAATGAGGGGGCCCTTTCTTGATCAGCTGAGTGAGCCAAATTCTTTCCTGTTCACCCTATGGATTGTTTGTACTAGCATCTCTGGTTATTAGGCTTACACAGCTTACGCTCACCTGGGCCTGTCGGTGGATGTGACAATAACAGGATGACTGATGGGCGGGGATGCCGGAGGTATGTTCCCAACGGCATTCGTGTTGTATTCGCAAAGCTCCTCGTCCTCATCCGATCCGTCGCTGCAGTCCACAACTCCGTTGCACTTATTGCCCAAATCGATGCAGGCTCCGTAGGCGCATTGAAAACTGAACGAAGGGCACCTGTGAATAATATCAGGATATTGAGTCATGTGCATAAAACCTCAGCATTTTGTAGGGTCATCTGCTAGCTAGAAAAAGTAACGAAAAGTAGTAAAAGTTAGTGTTGTGGCTGTGTGCGATGAATTTGATTAATGATTTCAAACGATGTTTGAGTGTGAATCGGACATCTGAACTAATAAACCCTAAAACGTACGTGAAACCTACGTACCCCGGATTATCTTTTGACCGTCGCTATGTTAAACCTTCCTTCTAATTGCCGCATTTCGCATGACATTTTGCCTGTAGCACTAATTGCTGGACTTATTAAGCCCGTAGCACTAATTTCTGGACTTATTAAGCCCGCATCACTAAGTGCCGGACTTATTAAGGCCGTAGCACTAATTGATGGATCTTGACGGAGCAGACTTTTTCCATTAGAATAATTCGATTTCACACATTGTAGCGTAAACACAGAAGCATTTCTGACATTAAAATGGAAAATTCTGAAATAAATGGAAAATTTCGAAATTGGTTTGGAAAATTCTGAAATAAATGGAAAATTTTGAAATTGGTTTGGAAAATTCTGAAATTGATTTGGAAAATTCTGATTTGATTTGAAAAATTCTGAATTTGGTTTAAAAAATTCTGAATTCGGTCCGGAAAACTCCGAATTTGACTTGGAAAAGCTATATAATATAAATATATGCTCTCCCCCACTAGCGCAGTAATTTTTCCAGTACATCTTTTCCTCTCTCTGCGCTCTGCTTTCCACTCAGGCTCTGATCGTATTCATGGGTGAAACTATAAGACACAACGGTCGGGCACGAGATAGTACGAATTTAGCCATCATAGCTCATTAAATGACATAAAAATCTTTTAATAAAATCTTCTGGTATCTATAGCTGATATTTCAACTTGCCTTCGAATAAAATAATGGAATGTTGCCTGGAACATGTATAATAAACATACTTTTTACTGTCGCTAGTAAATGCTTGAAATATTTAGCAAAAGGCTGTTTCTTTATTAACTTGGGTAAGTAGGTACTTGAGCAAGAGTAGAAAAAAATCATACCTATAGGTAGGTACTTACTAACCTAGTAAGGTATTAATAACTAGTACCTAGTATTATTCACGTTACCTATTGTAGGTATTTTTTTCATATTGCTTGACCGCAATGATAGCATGACAATATATCGGAATATATTTCAAAACTGATCATGGCTACTAATCAAAATTATTACCAGGCACCTACCTTATGTTGACGCATTGTGTTATAGTTTCATCGGATCCGTCTTTACAGTCTCGGACCCCGTCACACACGGAATATCCGTTGATGCATTGTCCTGAGGTACAAGCGAACTCGCTTTTCCTGAAAATTACACCCAAAGGATTGGATTAAGATAATAAATAGGTATTTATATCATTACATAATATCTACTAAACAACATCATGTTATATGAATTCTAATCTATCATTTTGTTCTTGTAGATAAGTAATTCTGCTACTACATAACAGCCAACACATCAAGTGCATGATATTTCCTATTGATGCGAGTGCTTAGGTACCCTCCTTTTTAGGTTATGGTTTAGCGTAAACTAGAGGTAAGGTTCGTATAAGATTTTTATTAGTTAGCTGGTTTCATGTGATCTGCCTTGTACCCTTTCGGAAGTTTCTTATACTACTTTTTGGGAAAAACACATCTAGTATTGTACATATTTCCTATTGATTCAATTATATACGTAGACTACAGAACCCTCATACGGCGATCCTTATAATTACATTATATTCAATCCACTAGGGGCAAACCTCTAGTAAAAATATTTTCAAACACTCTTTTTAGTCCAATCACTTTTTTTTAGGTGTTTCCGGGATGCATCTTTTGGTGCAGAATTTTTCTCAACGGTTTTATAAGTTTTTTCGAGGTGCTGAACACGAATCCGAAGCTTCCCAACAAAACTTATGGTAACACACCGTCAAAAATGCGAACATTTATGAAATTACGGCACTTTTTTTTGGTTATTTGCAAATAACTTTGAAACAGTGCGTTCTAGCTAAAATTACTTTATATAATAAATTAAAGACCATGAAATTTTGCGTCAAATGAGTTCCTGAAAGTTAAAATTGATTCAACTTTGAGGGCGCAACGGGCCGTAAAAAAAATTTTCAACTTCGATTTTTTTCCAAATTGTCGAAAAATCAAGATAACTTTAAAATTGAATGTCTGCAGCTCACAAATGACGACTCCTACGTAAAAACTCATTCAGTAGAAGTTTTAGAGCATCTAATTATAGTTACATTCATAGAGCTCAAAAAATTTCATTTTCGGTCTAATGAAAATTAAGAAATTTATAAATGTTTCGTAACACTCCTCAGCTGCCAGCATCACCACTTAACTAGTTGTGTAACTTCATTTTCGTAATTTCCTTCGGCAATGATACATTCAATTTCTGGGTAGTAGGCTCAAAAACTGGTAAAATTTGATAAAATCTGTATTATAGTAATTTTTCAAGAAAAGTAGATGGCAAACAAAGGTACGTTTCACCCTGCTTGCTTCACTGAGCAGCGTAGGCATAACCTACTTAAACGAAGTAATATGATGGTTAGGAAGAATGGATCCTGAAAATGTAGTGGTACCACTGAGAACAAAGGTAGTTATGCTATGGTAGTTATGATGAATGTACATCATTATATATTTTTGGTCTCTTGAAGGGTCCAGGTTGTGGAGAAGGTTAAGTAACACATGCAGATCTCTCAAATTCCGTTTTAACCTGAGTTTTACACTTTAACTCGTAAATTTTTGGTTTATACACACATATTATGCTCAATTTTATTTACTTATTTATTTTTTAGGGGTAGAGCCAGTTAATGAGAGTGCAAAACTCGGCTATAACGAAGTTGAGGAGATCTGCAAGTGTTACCATTCGATTCAGCAAGAAAAAATACGTAGAAACCTACCCTAAATTCGTAGGTTCATTTGAAAAAAAAGAAGAAAAAAACCCAATTTCATTGAAAAATTCAAGTATATCAGCATTAAAACATAATTTTTCCCTTATTATTGAAAATAATAAACCAACAAACAGAAAACTGGATAATCAACCTTTAGTTTTTGGTTCATGATTCTATCATATCTTGTTTTGAAAATACAACTGTTTTAAACTTGAAACCTGTATAATTCTTTTTGAATACATAGTTACTTTTCGAATTTTTTGAAGGAAGTGTATTTTGTGACCGCGCAGAAAATATAATGCCTAGTTGTGTACAGAGTTCCCGTATTTTGAAATCTTCGAATTTTGAGGGAGGGGATAGCAGTTCCATGCTGAAAATGTAGGTTTTTCCTTAAAATCTAACAGTCGGAACCTATTAATATTTACTATCCTTGGAAGCAATTGTAAAACTAACTTACGAGCAAGAACTTTTGGTCGGCCTTCGAGTTGGGAGGCATTCTGGTAGAAGTTCGTCCGAGTTATCGGCACAGTCTTGTTTCCCATCGCATTTCACATTTTGGTCGACGCAAGCGCCGTAGGCACAGCGAAAAGCGAAAGAAGGGCACCTAGGTAAACAAATAGAAACATCTCGATTTCATTAATTCTGCTAACAACAGGAGATACTGTTTTGTATGAACGTAACTGGTTTGTATACCACAGAAACCTTAGCAAGCTGATGATACTATAGGTAGATAGATTGAATAAAATTTTTATAAACATGATTTTAAACTAAAAAAATACGCATATTATATTTCGTGCATATAGGGTATAAAATGTGAAGCCCCGATGTTTCACATCCATACTCACTTTAACTGTAGTTTTGAGCAAACGGCTTGAGTTTCGTCCGTTCCGTCTTGGCAATTTCTCGATCCGTCGCATACGAGGTACGCATTTATACATTGTCCATTGGAACAGGCGTACTCATCTTTTCTGGAATACAAACAAGGTGATTTGTAAATTATGGAGGCACAATACTGTAGAATACCTACCTAAAAAAGTATTCCTTATGTGTGTGATCCTCCCTAGATCCTTCCTCCAAGAGGGAGGCTGTCATTGTCCCTCTGCACAAAGAGGGCAAAGACCCTTGTGAGGCTGATAGTTACAGACCCATCCTTACTTGCTGCATGAGCAAGATCCTGGATGCTAAGGTCAACTACCGCCTGGCATGGTTTCTTAGGAGCAACTGCTTCATCAGCCAGTATCAGGCTGGTTTTTGTAAATGCTTCTCAGCAGTGACCAACTCTCAGCTTTTGAGAGTTATATCCAGGACGCCTTTTTGGTCTGAGTGTTTCTTCTAGAAATGCAGTGGAAGCTAAATAGAAAATTGAATTAGAAACGAAACATTAAACAAAGTAGATAAAGGAATTAAATAAAATAGAAGATTTTTTATAGTGCCGTAAATTATAATTTCTAATCAAGAAATGATATGAAACATAAATAAGTATTTCTTAGAGTTGAATGGCAAACAAAAAAATAAATTAAATTGTCTTTGCGTAGAATGTAAGAAAATAAATGCCTGTGCTTGGGCTCGAACCAGCGGCCGGCGGAGCTCTCTTCGCCTTTTCCTGGGTGACAGGGGTGAAGAGGTGGTAGCGCGGTGGTAGGAGGCGAGCGGCGTTTGACGAGGTAGCGTGGAGGTAGGTGAAGAAGAGCGGCGGGTGTAGGAGCCGCGGGGAGGGGTCCAAATGGCGAAGACTCCCGAGTGTCCGCGAACCGATTATTCGTGTTCCCGACTTATTTCCCTTCTTGGCGGGGGGAGATGGGATAGGTAACTCTTCCCAGCTTATTTCCCTGTGTGGCGGGTATAGCTGATCACCAAACACAGGTAGCCCTAAGGAATGAAAATTCCACGCGCTCGCACAAATTCGAGAGAGAATAAAATAGATATATGTCGGGGAGGAACCAGAGTCGGCGGAATGCTTTTCAATACTGAAGTCGGCCAGACGGTTTGCGAATCGCTGACGTCTTATCGCTGGACTTTGCCGAGGATCCCCGCTCACACTCCACTCAAACATAAACATCACTTATCAATCACAAACCAAGATTTCATTTCTTACGGAACTTATAAATACAGCCTTTGCCAGGTGTTTGGCTCAAACATGCCGCCCACCAAATTTATGATTAAATTTATAGCTTAAGGATAGGATGGGTAGGCTAGAGGACGAAGAGGAATGAGCTTGGCTACTGCACGCTTGTAGGTAGCACGTGAAGGTGTCTGTATGGTTACAACTCGCACAATTCCATCTTCTCCAGGATGGACTTGCAGGACTTTAGCGATTGGCCAGTGTGTTGGAGAAGCATTGTCTTTCAGTAGAACTAAATCATTTACCGACAGATTTTTGCTAGGCTCATACCACTTGGGCCTCTTTTGAAGTGTCGACAAATACTCCAATCTCCAGCGAGCCCAAAACTGCTGTGACATTCTTTGAACTAATTGCCATCTGGAAAGCAGGTTTTCACGGATGTCCAGCAGTGTTGGTTCAGGCGCAGCAATGAGGGGACCGCCCACCAAAAAATGACCAGGGCAAAGGTAGTTGGTTTCTGAGGGGCTTGTTGACAACGGGCATAGTGGACGTGAGTTCAGAATGGCTTCAATTCTGGCGAAAAGAGTTGCTAACTCTTCGTAAGTTAGTGGTGTCTTGCCTCCAATTCGTTGGAGGTGGCCCTTGACTGATTTTACACCAGCCTCCCAAATTCCGCCCATATGTGGGGTTTGGGGAGGATTAAAATGCCAGGTAATATTGTGAACAAGGCCATAGCTGGCAATTGCTTGTTGGGTGTCAGGAGATTGGAACCATTGTCGAAGCTCCTTGAAATAGTTTGAAGCTCCTAAGAAATTACTGCCATTATCAGAATATACATCTGATGGCAGTCCTCTCCTGGCCACAAAGCGGTCAAAAGCTGCTAGGAATGCTTCAGTGGTCAGCTTAGTCACTGCTTCCAAATGTAATGCTTTTGTTGCCATGCACACATGGAGACACAGGTATACTTTCCCCAGTGATGCATTTCGACGATTAGACTCCTTGAGCAAGAAAGGCCCGGCAAAGTCAATGCCAACATGTTGAAAGGCGCGCTCTCCTTTCACTCTGCATTGAGGGAGATCACCCATGAGTGGATAGATAGGCTTGGCACGCGACTCGTAACACCTCAAACATAAAAAACCTCGTGATCGAATAAGCCGCTTCAATGAGGGAACCCAGAAGGAGGATTGAATCACAGCTTGAAGTGTTGCAGCACTGGGGTGCAGATATATCCTGTGATAGTGGTCGACCATTAATGCCGTGAAATGTGAATCATGAGGTAAAAGGATTGGGTGTTTTTGGGATTCCGGTATATCTGCATGTACGAGTCGTCCTCCCACTCTCAGAATTCCACTGGAATCAAGGAAGGGTTTCAGATTGCCAAACCTCTTGATAACCTCATCAATGGTTGATGTCTTGAAAAAATACTCCTTTTGAACAGCCTTGATACAAGCAGTCAATCCTAAGTCCACCTCCTTCTTCTTCAAAGGTCCTGTTCCCATGGTGCAGCAGCAGCAACCCACATGCTTTAGGTTGTACAACCATCGTTGCAGCCAAGCTGAAGACCTAATGAGTGTCCCATACTTTGAAAAGCGTTTCATCCAGAGACTAATTGGACAATGCTGAGCAACAGACACCATTGAAGAGACATTGGTCTTTGTCTCAGGTAACTCACAAGGGATATTGATAGATGTTGATGGCCAGGAAGCTTCTGATTTTCTCAACCAATCCGGACCTTTCCACCAAAGAACATTCCCAATCAGTTGTGATGGCAGCAAACCACGAGAACCCATATCACTTGGATTATCTACAGAAGACACATGACGCCATGATTGGGGAGGTGTAGCATCCAGAATCTTACAGACTCTATTACATACAAAAACCTGCAGTTTGTAGGTAGGTGTGTGAAGCCAACCCAGCACTATTGATGAGTCGGTATAGAAGATTGGGTCTATCAAATATTCTGATAATGTGTCGCAAAACTTAGATATCGAAGAGTATAGTTCCACCAAAAGTAGCGCTCCACATAGCTCCAGTCTTGGAATTGTGAGTGTCTTGGTTGGAGCTAACTTTGATTTGGAAGTTAGCAAATGGGTATCCCAATTTTCCCTGCTGGGTGAGCCAATGCGTATGTAGATAGCTGCTGCATATCCCTTTTCAGAAGCGTCAGAAAATCCAACCAGTTGACAGATCGTATCTCTGAAGGTGCCCACAAAGCGAGGAATTCTCAAAGCTGCAAGTTCCGAGAGCTCTGCAATTATAGAATCCCATCGCATTTGCATGTGACTTGGGAGAGAGTCATCCCAGTCCAAGGAAAGCTTCCAAATCTCCTGAATAAAGGTTTTCATGAGGAAGGTAGTTGGGGTGAGAAACCCAATTGGGTCATACAACCGTGCGACTGTAGAAAGCACACCTCTTTTGGTGTGTGCCTGAACAGGGGGTGAGATGGTGAATCGAAATTCATCAGTGTTCGGTACCCATTGCAAGCCCAGAATCTTCACCCAAGAATCATCTTCATCAAAAAGCACAGGGTCCGAAGAAGCTCCAGCAACTGATTGGATTACCTCAGGGGAATTGCTTGCCCATTTGCTTAGTTGGAAACATCCCTTATTAAGGAGTTCTATTAGTTCTTTTTTCAGTTCCAAGGCTTCAGATACTGACGATGTACCAGTTAAGATGTCGTCCACGTATATGTTATCTGATAGCACTCTGGCTGCTGACGGATAGTCATTCCCATGATCGATCACTAGTTGTTTGATGACACGTAGTGCAAGAAATGGGGCACAACTTTGGCCATAAGTAACAGTCCTGAGTTCGTACTTCTGCACCTCATTGATGGCTGATTGTCGCCAGAAAATGTGTTGGTAGTGTCGATCTCGCTCGTCCACAATAATCATCCGGTACATTTTGATGATATCGGTGCTAAATACCACTGGATGCCGACGAAAATTGAGGATAACATCCTTAATGTCCGTTTGTAGTTTCTCACCGACCAAAAGCTGGTCATTGAGGGACCCATAATATAGCCTTGCACTGGCATCAAAAACAACACGAATCTTCATTCCTGATTTGTCCTCTTTCACAACACAATGGTGAGGAATAATGAACTTGGAAGGAGTAGAGGTGGGAGCCATATGCCCCAGGCACTCATATTCCTTCATAAAATCATGATAGAGTTCTTTTAGAGGAATATTGTTGGTAAGCTTCCTCTCCAAACTGTGAAATCGTTTTAGTGCCATGTTTAAAGAGTCACCAAGTTCTGGTTCTCCAGCCTTGAATGGGAGCCGTACCACATACTGCCCATTGGATAGACGGTAGTGGGTTGACTGGAAGTGCTCCTCACACTGGGAATCTTCAGGCTTCAAGGCTGGTGGTGAGGGTGATTTAACCTCCTCAATTTCCCAAAACCTCTTCAGTTCAAAATTGAGGTTGTCAGAACCAGATTCGCCCAAAGTGAAAAATGCATTTGTAATGTGTTCAGGAGTGTCAGCAACTTTTCCAATCATCACCATTCCAAAAACTGTAGGAAACAAACGTGCCTGTGTTCCAACCAAGGGTATTGGAGTTCCAGTGGGAATCAATGGGAATAGGTCTGCACCCAGCAAAAACTCAACAGGTGCCGGCTTCCAAAACATTGGATCGGCTAGTTGAAACCCAATGCATGAATTGATGAGTGTACTTGGTGGTATTGATGATGGAAGGTGACCTGATATGTTCTGAACAACTGTAGCAACAGAATGTAGTAAAGTGCCATGTTTACTTCTAGGTCGAAGAGTGCAACTAGCAACGCCTTTAACACCATCAAATGTTGTCTGACCAATTCCAACAATACGTCGATGTAGCTTGTGCTTTGATAACCCAAGCTTATTGAGGCAATTAGTCGTGATGAAGGACGATTGACTCCCCGGGTCGATCACTATTCGAACGGGTTGATAGGTGCCCCGTGCATCTTGAAACTCGGCAATTGCAGTTCCTAAAAGCACCTGGGAGTCATGTGCTTCAATGGCGTTCAAACTTGTCCCACTCCCAGTGGGATGTTGGACATTTGGGGAAGTTGGAGCTCCATCTGTTCCATTTGTCTGGACATGTTGGTGTTGGTGCAAAGACGAATGATGCCTCTTGGTGCAAAACCTGCAGTGCCATCTAGATTTACAATCTTTCACACCATGGTTAGGAGATAGGCAATTTATACAACCAGACCAATCATGGAGAAGCTGAAGCCGATTGCTAACTGTCGCTCGATCATATACCTCACAACTCAGAATATGATGGTTTTTTCTACAAATGGGGCAAGGTGATGATGCAGATTTGGATAAGGAGGACTTGAGGGGTTGTTTCTTGTTTTCAGCAATAAGAGAAGTTTTGTTTGAATTCTGTGGTCTTGGGGGCTTTGAAAGTTTTCCAATTCTGGGCTGACTGCTGACTGCTGTTGCAGGATGTGTTGGTTGGGAGAGTTGAAGAGCAAGCATTCGTGACCGAACAAATTGCAATAGGCAGTCAAAAGTTGGAAATGTAATATCCTTCTGTGTCATCTCAAATGCCTCTCTAGTGGTAGAATCCAAGCACCTAACACCAAGATGGAATAGAATGAATTCAGACTCATTCGGAATTTTTAATAATTTTAAAGCTGCAACTGTGTCTCCAACATTAGTAAGGAATGTCTGTAACTCGTGGGATGACGCCTTCCCGCTGATAGGTTTAAAGTTGAGGACTTGGTCTAAATATGACGATGCTAGTCTTCTGTTGTTGTCATACATGTCTGTCAACGCCTTCCATGCAACAGAATAGTTTCCTGCTTCCAATGATACGTTGGCAATGATGCTGAGAGCTGGTCCTGTGAGCGCTGTCCGAAGGTAATGAAACTTCTCAGTATCAGATAATATAGGATCCTCATGCACGATGGACACGTAGGTATCACGGAACCTGGGCCAATGAAGAAGTGTCCCATCGAATAATGGAATTTGAATTTTTGGGAGGGCCCTGGAAGGTCTTGCTTGGGAGAGAGAACACTCAGCTGAACTGATTCGCTGAGCAGCTAGTCGATTGGTCTCAGCCTCAGCTGCAAACTTCATATTTAATTGCTCGAGGGAAGCATGAGCTTTATAGTAATATTTTTCGATTGTCGCTTTGATCTCCTTATCTTGCTTTGAAGGAATTAATGATTCCCTTGCGATGGCCCCACTTTCCTCGGTCCTTGGAGGTTCACATTCACATAATTCTTCCCAAAGCTCATCGAATTTGTTAAAGGTTGTATCCATTAGCTTTGACAACCCTCTAAAATATGCAACATCATTGGATTGGGCATCCGCTCCTGTGGCCTTTTTCCCTGCTTCATGGATTTCTTGAAGTCTACAACCACACTCATTTATCCTCCTTCTTACAGACTTCAATTTGGCGGCGTCACCCATGCTATGAATTTGGGGTGTGATAATAAAGGAGAGGAGATGATGAGTAAGATGGGAAAACCTTAAGGTTGTGTGGCAAAGGAATCGGAATGCGAAATACAAGTTGATAATCTAGAAGGAAGCTGATGATTACAAGTCAAAAAAAATATACAATTAATTTTAAAAGACAATAAGAATCATATAAACAAAATGGAAACGATATTATACCTACAAATAAAAGGTATTTATATATGGCAACTATACTTGATAATAAGGCACTTGATAGCATTAATTTTGTATAAAAAGTGGGAAAATTAAATTATTTTCTAATGTACCTATTCAATAGAAAATATACTGAATAATAAGTGGAATAGCATAGGTGGAGTAGAACCACGCTCTGCTACCAAAATGTTTCTTCTAGAAATGCAGTGGAAGCTAAATAGAAAATTGAATTAGAAACGAAACATTAAACAAATAGATAAAGGAATTAAATAAAATAGAAGATTTTTTATAGTGCCGTAAATTATAATTTCTAATCAAGAAATGATATGAAACATAAATAAGTATTTCTTAGAGTTGAATGGCAAACAAAAAAAAAAATAAATAAATTAAATTGTCTTTGCGTAGAATGTAAGAAAATAAATGCCTGTGCTTGGGCTCGAACCAGCGGCCGGCGGAGCTCTCTTCGCCTTTTCCTGGGTGACAGGGGTGAAGAGGTGGTAGCGCGGTGGTAGGAGGCGAGCGGCGTTTGACGAGGTAGCGTGGAGGTAGGTGAAGAAGAGCGGCGGGTGTAGGAGCCGCGGGGAGGGGTCCAAATGGCGAAGACTCCCGAGTGTCCGCGAACCGATTATTCGTGTTCCCGACTTATTTCCCTTCTTGGCGGGGGGAGATGGGATAGGTAACTCTTCCCAGCTTATTTCCCTGTGTGGCGGGTATAGCTGATCACCAAACACAGGTAGCCCTAAGGAATGAAAATTCCACGCGCTCGCACAAATTCGAGAGAGAATAAAATAGATATATGTCGGGGAGGAACCAGAGTCGGCGGAATGCTTTTCAATACTGAAGTCGGCCAGACGGTTTGCGAATCGCTGACGTCTTATCGCTGGACTTTGCCGAGGATCCCCGCTCACACTCCACTCACACATAAACATCACTTATCAATCACAAACCAAGATTTCATTTCTTACGGAACTTATAAATACAGCCTTTGCCAGGTGTTTGGCTCAAACACTGAGAGCAGGCCATTGGTGTGTTGTTTGATCTTACTAAATCATATATGACACCACTTGGGGTCATAAGCCAGATCCGATAAAACCAAGTACTTAGGTATATAGCATTTCCGAATTGAGTTAAACTTTTTCCATTTAGGTTTAGTCCTTTTTCATTTTGGTTTAAACCTTTTCCATTTAGGTTTAGACCTTTTCCATTTAGATTTAAACCTTTTCCATTTAGATTTAGACCTTTTCCACTTAGATTTAAACCTTTTCCATTTGGATTTAAACCTTTTCCATTTGGATTTAAACTCAGGAAATTATCGTGGAGTTAGAGGTAAAAGTACCCAAGTCACAAATTCAACACGTGGGAAAATCAAATGCAGAATATTATGATTATTTAACTGTTGTTATTATTGGTGATCAATATCATCAAACTATGTATCCAACCTAAGAAAATGATCATGTTTACCAAACTAACTTTTGAAATTTTAATTTCATTTTCGCACAATATGAATTTACCTCTTCGATACTTTTACCTCTAACCCGACGTTATTATGCCACAACTTGAAAATTAAATCATGCAAGTGTTTTTTTATGCACAGAAATGTAATATATATAATAATGAACACATGTTTTTTGAACACAAGAATTTCTCATGAACGGAAGTTATAAATTAAGTACTATCCGTTTCCTTTTTTTTACTTCTAGCCTAATGAAATTTTAGTTGGTAGGCACTTAATTACTATGATGGGGCTAACTACTGACGTTATGATGGAGTTTAAATCCAAATGGAAAAGGTTTATATCTAAATGGAAAAGGTTTAAATCTAAATGGAAAAGGTTTAAATCTAAATGAAAAAGGTCTAAATCCAAATGGAAAAGGTTTTAAATCTAAGTGGAAAAGGTCTAAACCTAAGTGGAAAAGGTTTAAACCTAAATGGAAAAGAACTAAACCTAAATGGAAAAAGTTTAACTAAATTCGGAAATGCTATATATTTGGATAGCGATATGAAGTGGTGTACCAATATAACTTATGTTAACAAACGTCTCCGCAAACTTATCTACATTTTTCCCATTTAAAAAGAGTATTAAATTTGAATTTAATGAAGCTACTCTATTACGCATTAGTCCAATCAGTACATGGACTCCCGACTTATAGCGGGGCGTATAGCTCTACTCTAAAACCCCTGATCGTTGCACAAAACTTGTAAGTTTTGTAAAGAATTGTAAGTGGAAGTGAATTTGCAACACAGAACATATTTTTAAATCTTTACAAATTTTGAATTTTAGTCAGTTATTAAAAATGAATAATATAAAGCAAGTTTTAAAAGACCAACTTATCATTCATCCGCAACACGAGATAACCACTAGATTTAGAATTAACAAATTCATTTCTCTTCCCTTATTCCACACGACAGCAGTGCAAAATTTTTATTGTTACCATTTCATATTATCTTTCAATAAACTGCCTAATTCATTAAAAACGCAATTGTTGGAAAAGCCGAATAATTGTTGTTCACTACTGAAGAAATTCGTTTTGTCTCACCAGAGTGCTTAAATATAGTTTATTTTTTATTCTTACTCTTTCAGCTTTGTCTTGGAAATTATATCCGAGACATTTTTTTTTTTTTTTTTTCAATTCCGTCTAGTATTGTAAATACCAGTTAGAATAACGGCTATTTGTATATTTTAAATCTTGTGCTTAACCAACTCATCTCCCAAGCGCGGGCTCTTTGCCCATATTGGGAAATTATATTTCTGTACATCCTTTATTTATAAACTAATGTAAAGCATTTATTGGAGAAATAAATTCATTTTCATTTCATTTCATAACATCTAGCAAAGACTGCAGCAGTGGGGAGAGGAAGGGCCCACGCTGGCCTTCCTCCGCAGCTTTCTTTCCAACCGAAAATTCAGAGTGCGCCTTGGGAATGCCTTCTCCGATCTCCATCCTAAAGGGCCCCATACACTATGGGATCGCCTGCAGGCCGTCGCCTCAACAGATGAACTTACGACCAATATCGCCGAGCTCCCTACACTATCAGTCAACGGCCTGCAGGCGGCCGCACTAAACTGCCGATCATCGCCTGAACATCGCACACACTATCTATCCGGGGCCTGCAGGCGGACTGTCGGACAGGAATCAGGACTGCAGGCGAACCTCAGTTCGCCAGTTTGCAATCGCTGAATTTTTGTGAGAATTCACTTAAAAAAAAAAAAAAAAAAAAAAAAAAAAAAAAAAAAAAAAAAAAATGCAGTACTAAAATTAGCGATTTTTTAAAATTTTCTACTAACAATAGACGTCCCAAAACGGTTTTTGAACGAAAATTTTAAATTTTGGACCACTATTCAAAAATCGGAACGAACGCAATAGCTTAATAACAATAAGCAATAAGCTTTTTAACCATATAACTTAATAGCAATAAGCTTTTTAACCATATCCACGGTAGCTGACGGCACGGTTTTCTGATAGAATTTCAATAAAACGTCGTACGCCTCGTCCCGTAATCTTTTATTGGCGTACGCATCGTCCTTAATTTTCCACAAACACGGATAGGCCCGATAAATCTCAATAAATGCCGAAATAAAAGTAGGTTCCCGTCCATCCTCGCCGTCAGTCCGCTGTCAGTCCGATTTCGGCTTGTGAAAACACGCTCAAAATTGATCGCACGGAAAACTGACGAAAACGGGGAAAAAAAGAGCCGACGGATCACGCGCCTGCAGGCCAACTGACAGTGTGTGGCGGAGGTGGACTTGAGATCACGATCTATCAGTTACCGGCCTGTCGTCGATCTCTCGCAGTTCCTCGCCTACCGGACGGCCACATATATTCAGTCCGCACTAACTGCAGTCCACGATCTTGAGATAAACTGATAAGTGTGTGGGCGACCACAGTCCATTGCCTTACGATAATCTGCAGTTAAACTGACAGTGTGTGGGGCTCTTTAGGATTGTTCTAGGAGACCTACATTTCGTTCTTTATCACAATTTTTCATCCCTGCCATTTTTTGTCAAAACCCAGCAGCTTAAAGCTTCATCATTCCCTTTCAAATGTCAGCTTCCTGCGTTAAATAGGAGACGAAATGGCTTTGGAGCACACTCAGCTGATCATGCGTCAGCATCCCCTGATACATCTTTATCCTAGCCATGTTACAGATTACATCCATACCAAGTTTCATGAAAATCAGACGTCGGGAAGTGGCATCGAAAACGATTTTTAGTGGACATACATACATCTGTCAAGAAGAAGTGGCAGGTTCCTCTACAAGGCCTTAACTACCAGGACCCGAGGGATCATCAACGTGGACAATCTCGAATTATAATCAACAAGTATGGGCATTCAAAATTTAATTTCACAACTTAAGTGCAAGAACTTTATACATGCAGTATTATGACCGATGCACTCATATTTTAATTAACATAATAAACGCTTGTTTTGACTTACTTTGAATATAGCTTTGATAGAGAATTCAAGCGTTCGCCTATTTCTACGAGTTTCAGTTTTCTGAAGTTTATAATTTTCCATTATAAAAGTGATTGAAGAGTGGTATTGGTTCGAGTTCATGAATCAAGGTGAGGAAACTTTTATCCTTTGAAATTAACTCGGTCAAAATGAACACGATAGCTCATTTTTTTTTTTTTAAAAAGAAAATACCCCAAAAATGGCAAAAAACGGGGTTGAAAGAACGCTTAACTGATATTTTTCCAGAATATCACTAAAAACATTAACTACTACAAACTACATCATTAAATTTTTTGCTACCCAACTTTTCGTAGAAAAGGGATTATATCAGTCTAATATTATAGGTAAATGTTATAGGTTCGTGAATAAATATAGGTTCTAGGTATCAAATATTTATGCAGGATAAATTTTTGAAATTTTTTTTATAATACTTTTACCACTTACGAGCATCTAGATTGTCTTTTTTGGCGGTATAGGAAGTCTTTCGAATAGTCTTCACCGGAAATTGACTCCAGGTCTGTAAAACGAAAAACAAATTGTTACATTGAGAAACTAATTACATTTTTAGTAAGCCTAGAATTTATTAGGAAATAGAACAATACATATTATATACACTGGGTGAACGCACATGCTTTTACAAGCATCAGGAAGTGGATCGACACCACAAAATATTTGCAACAAAAAAATACTCTTAGATATTTTTGTAGAAAATGAAGTTATTAGCGATGGCTTCAAAAATTGTAATATCCCAATATTTCAAACTTTTCTTAATCCGTTTTGAGGCATTATGAAACGATTCCTGAAGTGATTATAGGACTGAGATGAAAAATTCCGTTCTAGCACATTACTTTGGGAACAACGAAACTCATAGGGAACCATCTTCACTCTAACCCGCACATACCATGAAAATTTCATAAGACCCTGCTAAATATTGTGGAAATTAAGCCTGCTACAAGTTTTTGCGGACTAACACACACAGACACACGCACAGAGATAGAGATAGAAAGACACGGAACAAAAGTTGTTCAAAATGGTCTAAAACGTAAAATAACGAGTGGAAACTTTACCACTGTTAAAAAGCAACAGCCGTTTGATTTTAGTGGAGACCAGAACTTTTCAATCTATCAAAAGTGAAAACAATACTTCCGCTACCTATAGGTAGACTTGGGAGCAATTAAGAGATGAAATTAAACATTTACGTACCATTACTTCACTAGTAGGTACATCGTACGGACAATAGTGTTAATAAACCCGATTTCGCAACGTCATAATAAATTCCATTGGAACTATATCACCTGATAATTCCATTATTGGCATTGCATCAGCTGATATTTACAAGGCAATTTCCATGTATTCCAGCTATCAATATCTAGCGATCATTGATGGAATTTAATGGTTGATCGTCTAATTCATAGAATATTCGAAGGTTCTTTTTCGATGTTCATGCCCTTAGGGAAAGCGAACTATTCAACCTACAGCGTTGCGGGTGGTTTTAATCGATTCCTTGACATTAAATTTTTCATTGACAAGCAAAAATTTATTACTGTTACTCGAGATCAAAAAAAAGTTTTCGAGATCACGATTTTTTAAATGTTTAGCCCTTTAATACAACCGTTTAGGGTTGATAAAAATTGATGCCCAGCTTCTAAGACCATCTAGGCCTCAAATATGATTTTTCACACAAGTTTGATATATTTTGTTGGTCTTGTATTTTCGGAAAAAAGCCGCGGGCGGACGAATTTTTTTAATTCGATTTTTGGATTCTACGCATCTTGAAACGTAAACTAACCAATTTTCAGGGGGGGTGGGGTTAAAAAAATGTTTTTCTTGGTCGATTACAAAGGTTTATTATTGAAAATAATAAACCAAAAGTGACTGAAATCGTTCTTCTCCTGGAGCTGTCATTTGTAAAAGGAGATATAACAACCCACCAACATAGGTAGGCATATCTTTTCATCTACTTATATATCTTACCTAGTTTCCAGTTAAGTAAATTATTGATCTCATGAACCAAACTAACTATTCACATTTGAGTCTTATCATAGTGACCTATCGATAATTGAGGTTCAATAAAAATTCCAACTCGGTTTTCCTTATAGCATAACTCGATTCACGAGTGCACTGAGCCCGAGACCCTGGGATTCCCTGATAGCTCAGCGTGAGAATTCATCGCGCTTTTTATAATGACCCTCTGGTCGAGATTGGAGCCATCTACAACTTGATCCTGTCGCGTTTCGTATCAAAAGTTCTTCATGGGAAACTTGGGTCTCTGAAATCATGCGCTTGCTAATTTCAAAATCCCGCGCCATTAATCTCATCCATACTGGTCAAAAATGATAATGGTATGATTATTTAATGAATTATTATAATTAAGAAACACACAAACAGAAAAACTGACAAAAAAACGAAACTTGTGTCCATCACGACCGCGGTCATAGGCAACAAAAGAAGAGCAAATCGGCAAAGTCCTTGTTTTAAGTGCTGCGCTCTACCTTAAGCTTCTCATGTTCGGAGCCCCATTTACCTCCCTCCCTAATGTCCACCGATATATATATATATATATACAGTCGTTTTGTTTTCTTGACCACTCAGTATATAGGTAAATTCTTGTATTGATTTTTGAGGGTTGGTCAAATGAATAAACGGTTTATCTAGGCCGACGTTTCCTACTATGTTTTATGGTTTACCAGAGTGGTGATGTAGGTGAGGAAGCCACTGAAGATAACACTAACTAAGGTAACTCAACTTTCATTAGATTCCTACATATGTACCTCCCAACTCATATGTCACCAAACTAATGTTCTACTTTGTTTCTTCGTAACTCTGTACCTTATAACCCTGAAGATGTTCAATAAATTGAACGAAACGCCGGCCTAGATAAACCGTTTATTCATTTGACCAACCCTCAAAAATCAATACAAGAATTTAAATATATATATATATATATATATACATATATATATATTCAAATTATACCGTTTAGTCATTGCTATGGTGTATGACAATGATTTGGTGTATAAGAATGGTATATAGTGTATGTGGTATTGTTTTAACAAATAAAATGCCCCTACAGAATTCTGCGATCGTGGTTTCATTTAAGTGAGTTGCACCTTCATTAAACTATATATTTTTGGGTATGTTTTGTTGAATGTTCGTGTAAAATTGTCTTATGTCTGTGTCGTTTTCCATAGGTATATTCCCTCAACAAATCTGACAATTTAACAATAAAAAAAAAAAAAAATAATAATAAAAAAATTGCTGAATTAATGGTAGACAGTTGCATAGGTTTACACAAGAAAAGTCATGTTCCGTGACGGAGATCTTATTATATTATCAAATTTAGGGGTTCTTGAGTGTGCTGAACACGAATCCGAAGCCCGTTTTTTTCCATCTCACCAGGATTTGAGATGTTGCCAAAATTTGTCCAATTTTGGCCCAATTTGTCTAATTTTTTCCAGTTGTTTTATTTGAAGCGTATAATTCATCTTTTCCTATAGTTTTGGACCTTCTGAATCGAATGCGACCAACCGCAGGTCGCGACGATTAATGTAATGCTGGAGCACTTAAAAATAAATTAAAAAACGTGGTTGTTCGTGTTTTCTCCTTGGTTTTAGGGCCAAGCTTTTGAAAACCTGTGTTATTTAGAGAGAATAACTCGGACAGGATGCAAATTGTTTGATGGAATGTTCTATGGATTGCGTTTGACAAGAGTGGTGGACGGTGCTGGTTTAGCAGACCTACCAGTCAGGGTTTACACTGGAATGCTCCATAAAAATACAAATTCTTATGCCTGCTATTGCCAGTGGTTTCATCAAATTTGAGTTAATGGGCCTTTGCACATGATACATGATATAGCCATGCCTGCTTGTTCAAGTACCTACATTCGGTGTTCCAGTAGAACGAACTCTTACTCGGAACGTTCCCAAAAGAACGCTGAGTCCGTCAGTTCCCCCTCTCATTCTAGATTGTACCACCTTAAAGTTAAGAGCTCTCTCATTGTGCGTATAGCAATTAACTATTATTCGTACCCTATTGATTTATATCTATATCCCACTTGCTATACTCACCTACCCTCTCCCTTTTGGGGTATCTTCTTACCTATTATTGAATTGCATTCAATATATCTTGACAACAGAATAGTCACAGAATCCTCCCTTTATGTCTTTTCCTTGGAGTGCGATTTAAAGAAATCGGTACTAAAATAGCCCATTGATTAAATCTCGTATCTCAATTAATAACCCTTGACCTCAATAAATATAGGAGCATGTTAGAGAGAAATAAGAAACTTAATCACGACAATCACTAAGATTGTAACACTGTTCAATGGAATAAACATTACAAATACCACCACCTCAATTGCATTGTTTTTACCATTTTTGGTTTTAACCTACAAAATTGTTTTAAAATATTACAGGATGAAATACAGGGAAGGCTCCTTGTACTTGAGTTGTTCACACACACACACACTTTTTTTTTTTTTTTTTTTTTTACAAAACTCCCCCTAAAGGTGGAGGGGGCACACCATGAAATTGAAAAATAAACAAATACAATAAAAAAGTGGGGAGGACGCCCAGGTTTACCCGACACCGGCTCTAGGGATAAGGGAAGTTGCAGGACGAGGAGGAAGAATGGGATGAAAGGAAGTGCCCCTATAAAATGACCACCAGTTCAAGTAACACCCTCAGGACGCGGGTGTTGATACCACGGAGTACCCCTACCGAGATTCCCAAATCGAGTAACTCCGTGGCGCTTTTCCCGCACCACACCCCTCGCCATGACGCGGTTTCGCTTATCACATACACACACACACACACACACTTCACTTTTGTTCCACGGCGTATTCATTTGAGTCCGTATCACACATGCATTTTTTCAGCTTTTTTCTCGCATTTTTTAATGTTTGAACGTGAAAAAGGCGAAGTGCTTCTTACCAAGGTCAACTGTGAATATTGAAGAGAAATAAGTGCAAAACAGCACATTCTAGCGGAATGCAGTTTTATTAAGACTGTCAGGTTAGGGCTCCTAGAGGTTTTCCATTGAATTGTAACCTTCCCAAGGGTTACGTTTTGGCATTTTCCGCGTTGAGGTAAAAATTAGAACATGTTCTTATTTTCCCAAGTGGGTTTAAAAATGCTCCGCCCGGATGCGAATTGGTCGAAAAAGCTGACCTTTGAAAAAATCACTGCCTTCTTCACGTTCGAGCAATAAAAATGCGAGAAAAAAGCAAGTGTGATACGGCCTTTAGTGAAATCGGCGGGTTCCGGCTCCACGCGGCCGAACCCGATTAGACAGCTATCGGCCCTAATGAAGGACATTAGCAAGTTATTTTGTTTTCCAGAGGGCGATATACTGGTAATCTTTCGGAACGGAATTCAGTCCATTGTGTTTTAAACGTTATTAGGGTTTTTGGAGTTTTCCAACAACCGACGATTACCTAAGATTGACTACAAACTTACCCTCAAATCACTACCTCACAACGCCAACGCAACCCAGAATCCTTTGTATCCTTCTTTTCTATAATTTATCCAATCGATAACAGTAGATCCACTACTAGATTTATCATCCTAAATTTCATAATTGCGCTTGAATACGGTTGAAAAAATTTACCACCACATTTGATTAGATATTCCAGTAGAAGTGAGCAAAGGAAGCAGATGTGATCCCATCCAAATAATAAATCCATTTTGGAAAAAACCCGCTCCCGCTTTTCTTTGAGTTCATTCTGTGCTATTGTTATTGTTTTATTATTGATTCTGTGCTGAGACTGAAAGTTTTTTATTCTGATTGTTATAGGACCTGAAGATGGTTTTATATAAACCGTCCTTACTCGGCGATAAGGACTTTTATTCGTTTTTTACCCTTATCTTGATAATTTGACAACACGACATCTTTTGGTTTCACTTTGAACCTCGGTTAAACATAGGACGAACGTGGAACACGCTTCTTGTCAAATCAAATTTCAGCTTCACAGTGTGAATAGCAAACAACATTTAGCTCCGGATCTCACTCAGCTGATCTGGAGGGCTCAAGACTTGATCTAGGGAGCTTCAGACTTTACGATTCGTATCTAGATGTCCTAAGAAGCCTCCTTTTCAAATGTCACCTAGCTTCATAGGTTAAATAACAAACAAAAAACATTTGCTCTGGATCTCACTACTTTAGTCTCGTTTTTTGTGACATTTTGCACATGCCAAGTCTCCGGAAAATTGTGTTCCATGCTAAAACACAAGTTATAATGTACGTAAAAACCAATCGGGAGACTCCAGTTTTTCGGAATGTTTCACAATATTCTCAATTATTTACTTCAAGATGAAGAAAAATCGCAATTTCGACGGAACGCGGCAACGAGCGCTGCTGGCCTTCAAGGATGCAATTAGTTGGTGGGAACTCGAGTCACGGTATAACATCCAAGCTTATAAACACCCACAAATGGTTCCTGAAGCTTATAAACACCCACAGGTTGTTGACTGCAAATCGGATTCCTGCCCATTGAAAACGAATAAGTATCTATATTTATATATTATAAAGGAATATAAGGAATAGATGCAACACATACGAGTCTGCAACTAAAGGCATAAAATGTCCCAATGTGTTGCGACTCGTATGCAAGCGTTACTGATGATTATCGATTTCAGTTAAAGACATAGGTCTCCTACTAAGGGAGGTGGGCAATTGAGGTATGATAAATTATTATGGTATTTATTATTATTTGATTTCATTTTATTTATTTATTCTATTTTATTTTTTGTTTTTTTGCTGCCATGAACATTTACAATGGCTAAACATTACCTAAATAATGAAGATGTAGGTACATCGTCATGAACAGTTTGAATAAATAATTTACATGATAACTGTACAGCGCGTTGCGTTGAGTACTGCTTGTATCTACTGCATGTTTTCAAAATCTAAAACAATTGGACTCCCTTCAGGTGCTTGGGCAAAGTCAGCCACTCAAAATTCTGCGAAATCTGCTAGCACTTCGCTATGGAGAGCGATTGCGCTAGTTCCCAAAGCACCCCCTGCATGAGTGGTCACCCTACCCTCCCTAGATGAGACGTATTCCAGGCTCTAAACACGAACTCACCCATTGGGTGTTCGTGTTCAGGAGCTCACTAGGTGGGACAGCATAGAGAGATAACCTCTGGTTCCATATGAGGTGCCCCCTGTTCCTCCCTGGACCTTGTCTGGGGTGCGTGTTGACCTTCGCGTGAGTTCAACCGGGTTGCCATTGGTCATACCCGTCTTACTCACAGGAGTCCAGCATCAGCCCCCTCAGTGGGTTTGACGTTTTATCCGAACCAGACAAGGTCCGATCCCTGTTGTTGTACCTGAGAGCTGCTGAGCTCTACTACGAACTGTGATATCTGATCTGTGATATATTTATATATGTCTAGTCAGTTTTATTTCACTTTGCTGATTGTATATAGTAGCATTTGTATAGTTATTAGCCTATTTTACATCTTGTCTTAGTTGTATTACTTTATTTTTGGGGTTTTTAAAATCCACTTTGGGGGCTAAACAGTGGTCATCACTGTACCCCTCATTTTTTTCCCCTCCAAGTTGCCAGTGGAGTTCATGATGGCGCTACTTTTTAGTCAGGTATGGTAACATGGCTCCTCTTAGAATTGTGCCACTTCTAGTGTCCCTTTAGACACCTTGTTCAATGCCGCTAATGACCCTTCTGGTTTTAAACCCTAAAAAAATTAAAAAAAATTTGGACACTTACAGACAACTCCACATACCTGATAATACGAGTGTGTGACAAGGGAATTGAGCATGCATGTTCATACAACACAATTTTATTATTAACGAAGGCTATTGGCTCAATTGCCTTCTCTTTAGATTTAGGGCAAAAATAAGATTAGAGTTTCACCGCGAGAGCGGAGGTCAAACGTTTATCGCCGTAATATTATTGCATTTCGAACTGTTGGGCGTCAACGGGATTCCCCGCATCTGTTCTTGTATTGTTCAAAGAATCTAAATGAGGAATGTTGAAGTTGTTAACCGAGGTTATAATTATGATCAATTGGTATGTTTTCTGATAAGTAGAAACAAAGTGATCAGAGAAGAAAGAAGAAAGAAAGTTTGCACAAAACGCTTTTGCTTTTGCCGTTGCTTTGAATGTAACATGCACGTCGCCCTAAAGAGCTGAAAGGCTTCAGTTAGTATGCGTTATTTTGGATATTGATGGTGAAAAGTGTAACCTGTAGGTTCAAGATGGGGAATTTCATCCCTCTAGTGTGACACACCCTTAGCTCAGATCTTTTACGACCATACTGAGTTTAGACCTACATATAAATAATATATGTGATCATGTGTACGATGTAAGCATAAAAGACAATGATTTGGATCGGTTTCGGGCGTTCTTTAATCGTACTATGTCTCCCATTTTCAAAGTGAGATTTCTCCCATCCAAAATATCGCTTTTTAATTTGAAAATACTCTCTGGACGCTTCAATACTTCCTCTTTTTATCATTTGAAACATTCCACATATGGTTAACATTAATTAATCATGGTGACTTGGCGACCTGAAAAAATAATGAATACAGCAGCTCGGGAGGTGTAATAATTGATTTTTTGCGATTTTTCAACTTTTGACGCGCAAAAAATCAATTACACACCTCCAGATCTGCTGTTGGTCTCATTTGAAGCAGAAATAGTCTAAGTAATAGTGGAATTTTTTTCAGGTTGCCAAGTGGTGTAATTTGTAAAAAATTTCCACTCACACACAAAAAACTGTCAAAAAATCGTCCAAAATCGGTGAAAAACCACGTTTTTTTTTCAGTTTTTAGGCAAAAAGCACGTTGGGAGGCATTTCGGACCAATCATGCGTGGTATAGGCGTGTTCAGCGTTGAATTTCCACCAATAATAGTACCTTATAACTAAATATAAATTATTCTGAATTTAAGTGATTTTTTCAAAAATGCAGGTGACGTACCTCAAAAATTTGACGCTTACATGAGAAACGGACTTCGGATTCAGCACCCTCGAAAAACCCCAGGACCAGTACCGAATTGATTTTATCATGGAACATGCCTGATTTTAGCATGGAACATGCTTTAGCCTTTAGCTAACTGCCCGAAAACGTTACGAGGAAGTGTCTCGAAATTTTCTTATGATTTTCACGTACAATCAAGCCGTTGCTGGGGAAACGAAACTTCTGTAGTTTTCACAGGACAAAAATCGTTCTCCATTCGTTGGAATGCTCTCGATTTCGTCACGTATTTCTTTAGTACTTGTTCTTCTATTCATGTCGTAGTTTTATATTTATTTATGTTATATATGGATATAGTAAACAATGCCGCTTGCTTTATTGACACTTGGTTGAGAAGATAATCTTGATTATAGTAATTGTAGACGCGCACCATAACAGAAAATTACCTACCTAGGTAGTTCCTTCTAATTTCGATTCTATTTGTCGTATGAGGCTCCTGAAAATTTTGGTTTTTGTTTCTTGGTTACTTCTACCCGGCATGTTCCATGTTTCTTGACTTTTAGCCAAGGGCTCTAAGTAATAGGTAACACCTAGAAATTCTGTTTTTTTTTTTTTTTTTTTTTTTTTTTTTTAAAGCAGTGTAATTTATCTAGGAGGAACATAGCTTGATTCAATATACAAATAATAATTTATTATATTGTGTAAGTAGTAGAGTCAATATCGTATTCACGACAAATCTCTCGTCCTTTCGTTATAAATTAGCTATTGATCAAATTATTTTATTTCTGAGGCTCACCAGTTCCCACCCTGGGACAGCATTCCCGCTTGTTCGCAAATTCGATTCTCACGACGGTGACCGGTTGTTGAACCTCCGATAAACTCCTCTGACACCAGGAAAGCTTCTGGGGTTGATAGGCTTGATGGGCGAGGTATAGTTTAAAACCAGATCCCTTGCATTGAATTTTACAATTTCTACGTCTACTTCCTTATTCTCTCAGTAAAACTTTTACAAGATGAGAATTATAGCCGCCAGGATAGGTAGGTGTCTTTCGAATCATAAATCAATTATCATTATACATAGATGATGCATTGCTTTTGAACGATTTTCGCAAATTTACGCCATTTGTTTACTTTGTGACATTTTACGACTGAAGCTTCTCCTATTTGAGGTCCCCATACAAGGCTTTGCCTTGTAGATTTCTATTCAGACACAATATACATTTTAATTGTGAAAGTTTATTTTTGAAAATTTCCGAAGAATAAAGTTTAAGGTTAAAAAAACAAAAGCAAAAACTAGTGATAATTAAGTAAAATGAACAGTGAATAGAACATCAATCAATATAATGTATTTGAACACTTAGTAAGCAAACATTATGTAATTACCCTAGTAAAAAATATTCACACCTGGGGCCTATTCCATGAAACAACAAGTTACAAGTGTACAAGTAAATAAGTATAGGTACTTGTAATGCACGATAAACTAGAGCTAGTGTTTCACCAGAACAAAGAGTACAAGTGTAGAAAAGTTACACTTGCAGAAGCTAAGTTTACAAGTGTAACAGAAAAGAAAAATGGCGTGTGGGGACAAACGAAATGAACAACGTCAAGCGGGATGCCGAAATTGAAGTTTTGTCAGCGAATCATGATATAAAAACGGTGTTAAGTGCAAGATAGGATATTTATCGTAGATGACAAGGTATAATGATTGGAAGACAGACAAACTATCAACTTAAAAGTGGAGAAAGTGTGTATTTGATTTCAAGTTATTCTGATGGCTGGCATAATCGGATTTTTCTCCTTCGTTCAGCGGAAATGATTGATCAGTTCATCATGCCTGCTGGGTTAGGAATGTCAACTGTAACTTCGAGATGATCTTCAGACTTCAATTTGTTCTTCAATGATAGGGATATCAATACCCGATCAGGAAAAATTGCACAGGGTCACGCACCATTCGAATCTTTCAAGGATTTCGGAATATATCATAAATCTCTCGTTAAACTAAAAAATACCCACGAAATGAGCTTTATTCGTGGCCGAAAAAATCTTTGGCGTCTTCTACGTTGAATGCTTCTTTCTTGTCTGTACCTATTCTTCAGAGTTCGAATTTTCCTATTTTTCGACCACTGTGCGGCGTACGGCGGACAGAAGGATTTTTTTTCATTCGATTTTTGGATTCTACGCATCTTGAAACGTAGACCAATAAGTTTTGAGGAGTGGTTAAAGTTTTTTTTTTCTTGGTCGATTACGAAGGTTCATTTAAGAAAATAATAAACCAAAAAATGATATGCTGGTAGGTATACGGTATCCCAGCATATTTAATGAAAGTATAGCTCGTTCGCCTATTCCCTTCCCCCCTCTTTAACCTTTCCAATAGGTACAGATATGCAGATTCTCAATCCTCCCTGAATTCAGTCAGTGCAGAAACGTTATGACGAATAGTTAGATCATATTTCGTTGGACAACAGCAACAATTTCAATCATTCACAGGGTGTCCCAATGAATGGTTACACCCTCTTCATTTCCCCAGAATTCAACTTAAAAAATTGGGAACAACGCCATTCTTCTTAATTGTTTACGCTAGGTCTCAGGAAAAATACTTTTGCGCGCGCCACTTGCGCCAGAAGTAGCGCAAATGATATAAACTTTTTTTTTTTTTCCAAACGGGAACTTCCTTTTTTTTATTGCAGATTCAAATTGTAACTGAAATTTCATGAAGAAATGACCCATCACTCGATTTTTTAAGTGCGCGTAAATGGGCGCATTCCGCTCCAAAAGTGCGCAATTCCGCTCTAAAAGTGCAAAAATTGTGAAATACAGTAACTTTTGCACTTTTATAGCGGAATTGCGCACTTTTGGAGCCGGATTGCGCCCATTTACGCCCACTTATAAAATCGAGTGATGGGTCATTTCTTCATGACATTTTACGTAGAACTCGAATATGCAAAAAAAATGGGGGTTCTCATCCAAAAAAACAAAAAAAAGTTTGTCATTTTGTCGCCAAAAGTGGCGAGCCCAAAGTATTTTTATTGAGATCTACGTAAATAATCATGAAGAAGGGCTTTGGTACATTTTTTACGTCGTATTCTTGGGAAATTGTTGAAATTCAGTCCACTCGCCAGACATTTGGGATAAGTAATTAACGTCTCGATTCACACATATGGTTTGTGTCTTTGTTACGAAATTTTCCTGATCAACAAATTCTGTTTGTTTCACTCTTGTGTAAAAATATTGTCAATATAAATATTCGATATTTGTTCCATCTTCCGAATTAGCTTTCACTATACAATTTAACAGAAATGAAAGGGGGGGGGGGGGTAACCTTTCCGTGGGACACCCTGTATACGATTCTCCTTTGTAAATATGTCATCTTAAATCGCATTTTATAGCCAATGGGGAACTTTCATCTGTTGTAATGTAACACTTGTTGAACTCAGATTCGGATTCAGGACAATCGAACATCTAGTATAGGTAATTTTCAGCACAAAAGACCGGTTAGTTGGGCCAATATACGTCACGTAGTAGCGCAAAGGAGCTGTGACGCGGGCAGGAATTGTGACATAACAAGGTAAATGAATTTCAAGAGCCGTTTCACTGGTCAGTTACCCATCACATAGCACCTTTTCGGAAAGCTCTCATCAAGATCTTTCTATTGAGAAAATAAAAAATAACCATTAAAATTCCCCATTGATGATCTCACGGCGGAAGCGTAAAAAAATTTCCCAGAATCTTTGTTCCTCGAATCATGATCATTAATAAATACTTCATGATTTCAGTTTTCCTCAATTCGTCTACTCATTTGAATTTACATTCATGTTACGGATTAATAATAATAATAACGTTACGCATGCGGTGAATGTTTTGACATTTTATGTCTTTGCTTTGGCACATAAACAAAAAAATCGTTACGAAAACTGTTGACGAAAATTGTCCCAGTTGTTTTCTGATGATTTCCGCTTACAACCGAGTCGTTGCTAGGGAAATGGTACTTCGTCGTTTCTCATCCCACAAAATTCGTTGACCATTCGTTCGAAAGCTCTCGATTTATCCAAACATATTATGTTAACTAATGCGAAGTGCGTGGCCAACAAGCTGAGTTATATGAATAATTGTTTACACACAGGTGATCATTCTCAATAATTGATATTGTGAACATGATTGCAACCGCTTGTTAATTTCTGATGATTTCATTGAGTTGGTGTTTCGATGATTTGATTCATAGCAGGTGATCCGAATATTGCGAGAACGGTTTGATTTGTGAAGCGGTGGTTAAATCATTTTAACAGGTAATTTCTATACTTTACACTCTAGGAAGCTGTAATTTCGTTAGGACATTTACTTGACGATGCCCAGGGTCCGGATCAGATGAGTTGCTCTTAGAGCTTGCATACGAGTCTGCAACACATACGATACTGCAACTAAAGACATAAAATGTCCCAATGTGTTGCAGACTCGTATGATTATCGAATACAACCTTATCGTTTAGCATGGAACATGCTGCAGCCTTTGGCTAACTGCCCGGAAACGTTTTAGTGTGAAGTTATAAACCATAACTGAATGCTTCTAGGATGGTCCCCAAGAATAGTTATCTAGGCACTCATAAGTATCGCTATACTCAAATATAAAATATATCTAACATAACAAATTGATTTCTTTCATACTATTATTGTCTTTTCTCAACGCATTTTCTCAAAACATAACCCACGATTACAGATCACCCCCACACCTCCCAAACAACATCTCGAGCTTCTGTGCTAAGCAGGTGTCTGTAAGATGGGTATGGCCAGTGGCTACCCGGTTGACCGCTATGCGGCCCCTCCCACGCGGGCGGGAGCTGACAAGGTAAATGAATTTCAAGAGCCGATTCACTGGTCAGTTACCCATCATATAGCATCTTTTTGGAAATCTCTCATCAAGATCTTTCTTTAAGCAAATAAAAAAATAACCACGAATAACCAAATAACCAAAATAACCAAAAATAACCATCTTACGGCTGAAGCGTAAAAAAATTTCCCAGAGTCTTTGTTCCTCGAATCATGATCATTAATAAATACTCCATGATTTCAGTTTTCTTCAATTCGTCTACTCATTTGAATTTACATTCATGTTACGGATTAATAATAATAATAATGTTACGCATGCGGTGAATGTTTTTCTCAAATTTTCTCAAAACATTACCCACGATTACAGAACACCCCCACACCTCCCAAACAACATCTCGAGCTTCTGTGCTAAGCAGGTGGCTTTGAGTAAGACGGGTATGGCCAGTGGCTACCCGGTTGACCTCTATTCGGTCCCTCCCACGCGGGCGGGGGCTGTGACATCACAAGGTAAATGAATTTCAAGAGTCGTTTCACTGATCAGATACCCATCATATAGCACCTTTTCGGATCTCAGATCTTTCTAGAGCAAATAAAAAATAACCATGGAAATTGCCTCATTCAATTTGCCACCACCCAGACATACTCACAGCTAAGTAGTAACACCAGCCACAGCTGAGGGGAAACTCCAATACGCATGTTCCTGCAACATAAACACGTGAAATCCACTGATATCCGCGGTCCGGACTCTCCTCGCCTTGAGAATTCCCGGTCTCGACTGAGCGCTGGCGTGAGAGCCTTCTTTTGTTGGAAGAACGCGATAACAGCTGAGATCCAGAATACGAAGGAACTGGTCGCAGTCCAGGAGAAGGGGACTTCGCCATCTTCAATGTTCTGCGCCCACCGACTACGTCACCAATCCCAAATCCCCCTAAGGTGTTTTCCTCCTTGATGAGGATAACCAAGGATACTAGACTAAGAAGGTAGGGGTCACGAAAAAAGGGGCTGGTCGTCGTGACGTCACTGGCACCAAGCGACTGCCTGGGCTCCCTTTACTTTCTATTGCAGCCCTTGCGCACCTGAAGCTTTTACTGAAAAACCGAAAGTCATATTAACATCAAAATTGCTGGACACGTGGATACCTACCTAGTAGATAGGAACTTAAGTATCTATTTAAACCATTTCACACCACCTTTCTTTCGAAAATGGTAGATCAGTGAATATTCAAGTGCGAACTACCCAATTTTCATCTTGTTCTCTTTTCTCCGGGCTATCTTCTCTGTTTTGAATAAGTCAATGATGCCAGTATTTACTAAACGGAATGAAACTTTTGCGTTTTTTAATATGTTTTTAATTACGCATGTAATTTTTTCTTCGCTCTATATGAGACGTATCCTACAATAAATTCGAGTATTTCATTGTTTTTTTCAATGCCACTGGGTTTATTATTTTCTAAAAGACTATCCTCACAGTGCTTCATAATTTCAATAACCGCAGTCTCAAAATCCTCGTCAATAACTTGAAGAGTGCTGTTAGGAGGGGAATCCTCATTTTCTACATTACTTTCATTTTGAAAAGACTGGTTATCTATACTGATTTCCGACACCACATCTGCACGCGGGGTTTGGACTTCCTAGCCAAACTGGATGTGTTTGCTGTTAATCACTTGTCCTGCGTTACGACTTAACAATAAAGACCGTGTCTTCTCTGGGACACGATGGTAGGTAAGGGGTGATCATAGAATCTTCCGATCCCGAGAAGTTGAAAAAAAGCTTTCTAACACGTCTTGAATGCATCTAGAGTCATGATATATGTGTACCCCTCATGTTTCAATTGGTTGTACAAACCCCGGATGCTATTTATAGAAAGGAGGAACCCCTTTTGAAAATGGAGTAATGTCGTTCGACTTTTCCCCATAGCTGTCATTGAAAATATTAATTTATAAAGTTTATCAAGGGCATTTTCCTGATCGTCCAACGAGTTACCATAAGCGCTTTTTAGTTTATTAGTCGAACAGGTAGGTATCCGAGAATTCAGAACGTCGAATCCATCGTTTACAGTGATGACAAAGTCTCAAACATGTTTAAACTCGGACCGTTTGCACGAATTTAACCACTTTAATCGATTAACATCGTCGCGAGGAAATCGGTGAAAATGCAACCCTGAATCTTTGTTATCGCTGTGATTTGAACACCCATAAATGGCACAACAAACCATCATGAGACTTCGTCAAACAGGAAGAAATGCCCACTGGCTAACTAAATTCAAGCAGCCGAGCTGAGTGAAAGGTGCCAGTGACGTCAGAGGGCCTGGGTTTTCCCCGCGGCCAGCCGTCGTGACCCCTACCTTCTTAGTCTAGTATCCTTGAGGATAACTAGACGGAGTCGAGCCTCGGGAAGTTGGTTGACGTCATTCTGCAAGTGATTTTATTCACAGAAGAGAAAAGTTCATAACATTCCCTGGAGATTCAGATTCTTGGAGGGAAAATGAATCACAATGTTCCCTGCAGACTGATGAACCCTACCAAGCAGGGTTACCAGGTGGTATGGAGGAAAAAACCGAACATGGGGGAAAGTATAGACTAAATGAAAGTTGCGTTACTTATGTTCTTCATACCCTTTAAGGCATCCTTGGGTGATTTTAGATGCATAAAAAACGGAAGTAAAATCTTCCAAAATTCTTCCACAACAACGACGGGAACAAGAGACATAAGGTTTCAATTCAACACTTGCACAGCTGAGTATAAATTGAAAACGGTTTAAATCATAATTCGTGGGTGATAGTGATTATAAGAAAACGATCAGGTTGTGTTCCATAATCATAAGAAACGCTTGCATACGAGTCTGCAACACATTAGGGCATTTTATGTCTTTAGTTGCACACTCGTATGCAAGCTGTAAGAGCCACTCAGCTAATCCGGCCCTTGGGCATCGTCAAGAAAGTAAATGTCCTAAAGAGGCTACATATGAAATTACAGCTTCCTTGAGTGTAAAGCATAGAAATTAGCTCCAAGAGCCACTCATCTAATCCGGACCCTGAGCATCATTTAGTAAATGTCCTAAAGAGGCTACATACGAAATTACAGCTTTCTAGAGTATAAAGTATAGAAATTATCTATTGAAATTATTTAACCACCGCTTCACAAATCAAACCGTTCTCGCCAAATTCCAGAATGTTGAATTTAGTAGATGTTGGAACTATTGGCAGATTGGTGATGAATGGAATGCAACTAGAATTTCAAGAAGAAGTACGGAATTTGGGTGTAAATTTACAGTCAACTTTGTCATGGGATTCACAAGTGACAGAAATCCGCAATAAAACATTTAAAGCTCTACATCAATTGAAGAAATTTGCATTCCATTTCCCCCAATATGTTAGATCAAGACTTGTTCAAGCACTAATATTACCGTATTTTGACTACGCCTCAGCATTGTTCACGAGCATGACTGAAACCAATAATAATGACCTTCAAAAAGCTCTGAATGCAACTGTTCGTTTTATTTTTGATTTAAATTATGATGAACATATAACCCCATATTTTGAAAAATTAGAATGGCTGAAAGTTCGAGAAAAACAAGAATTAAATGTTGCCGCTCTCACCTATAAAGTTTTACGATCCCAACAGCCAGTTTATTTATTTGAAAATTTTAAAAAAGTATCCGAAGTAAGATGCCATCCAACTCAATCCCGTTTCGCTAGTCAACAATTAAGAATTCCCATCCATAGAACCCAAGCTTTTAGTAAATCTTTTGTTTTAGAGGCAACAAGAATTTATAACGAAAATATATTAATGTTCATTGAATCCGAATCGATTAAGAAGTTTAAAAATATGTACACAAAACGTTTATTAGATAACAGAAAATAGTGATTATACTTATGACTAATGATTATACTGAACTGTCCACAATCTTGTATACAAATGAATAGGTACTACATATCTACATATGAAATTATATTGAATAACATTAAATTAAATAATATTAAATAACATTCTCAACAAATCTTTACCTGCTCGAAGATATAAATTACTTTAATTTAGAACATAGAATATTTATAGAACTCGATGTAAGAAGAAAATTATCATTTTATATTCTTCAGGATAAACCTGACATTTTGTAAATTTTGTAGAAACCACGCTAATTGCATTAAAACCATGTTTCTCCACTTTAACTCAATCAAATTTGATTTTCGAGAATGTTTTAGAAATCAGTGTTAAATTTTCTAGAAGAATTACCTATGTCTTTTGATTCTCGAAAAGTACGATCTGAATAACATACGATACGCTGAAACATGAACTGTTTTGAAAAATAAAAACTTGTCGGATAAATTTTAGCTGGAATGTGAAAAAACGTGGTCTCAGTTGCGGCAAAGTGGGAGAGGGCGAATGAAATTTTGTCATGCTCGCGATAATTTTCAACTTGACGAGTCCACACAACGTGCCGCATGAGAAGGCGAGTAGTTTTAAAATGAAAAACTGGACATTTTCCGTTCTTTTAATGAAAACCGGACATTAAGCGTCCGGACTTTCAATTTTCGCCCGGACGCCTAGATAAAAACCGGACTGTTCGGGCCAAAACCGGACACCTGGCAACTCTGCTACCAAGGCATCATCACTCCTCTTTTTCCACCCCAAAGAATAAGAAAAGAATGCCAAGTTGATTGATTGATTGATTGATTGACCAAATTTATTTATAAATCTGTACAAATATTAGGCCATGAGGCCCACTCTTCCTATTTGCACAGAAGTTAATTCAAATACATACGTAATATACGTCAGTTATCTGTAACGTTACAATATGAATAATAATACAAGGGAGAACATAAATTAGAAATACAGTAAAAAAATCTTAAATGTCTTATATATCTATTCCAATGATTAAGTAAGCATTTAGATCTCATTAGTAAGATAAAACTAAATAATATCATCATCATGGTCCATCCTAATTTAAGTATATCTCCATCATTGATTGTATATTCTCACTCTTGGTACTTTCAATAGATAATGCATCATAGCAATTTTGTCCTCCCTACGTAAAATATTATTTATAAAAGAAAAAGTAATAATATTTAAATTAAGTAGGTACTTCTCCTCATTTTACTTGTTAAAACATGTGTGTTGCATAATAATTTCTTCCGTAAGTTCTTTTGTTTTGTTATTAAATATTTTTAGCTATTTTGTCTAGTCATCAACAATTTTTGAAAATTTTTCCTAAACGCCTTTGCTGAACTAGCCTCGTTGAACAAAATCAAATTCGTGTTATATATCTTGGCCCCAAGAACCGCCAAAGATCTTGCATATGTTTGGGTGCTATGTTTCGGGATTAGTAACATAATTTCTTTATTTCTGGTATTCATATGTTCACCAGTCAGCTTTTTGAACAATTGGGACAAATATTCGGGTTTTTTTGTAGTCATAACCTTATATATAATGGTTGCAACCGCTAATTCTCTTCTTTCTTTAATTTTCAACCACTCCAATTTAACATAATATGGTGAGATATGCTCCCTAAAATCAGGATTGTATACATATATTACCGCTGCATTTAGTGATTTTTGTAGTTTACTATTTCCTCTTTCGGAAATATCAGAGAAAACTGACATTGCATATTCAAAATGGGGGATAATTAATGACTGAACTAATTGTTTTTTAACAAATTGCGGAAAATGTCTACCTAGTTTGCGTAATTGACTCAATGCCCTATATGTTTTATTACATGTATTTTGAACTTGCGTTTCCCATGATAAGGTTCGATCCATAATTATGCCTAAATTTTTAATTTCATTTTGAAATTCAACAATTTGACCATCAATCATAATTGAAGGTACCTCTTCCCACGAAATACTTCTGATTAATTTAGGCGTCCCAATAACTATTGCTTTGCATTTTTCCTTATTAATTTTAATTAATTTCAAGTTACACCACTCGACTAGGCTACAGATCGTTGGGTGAGCAGTATAGCCTGGTGCGTCGCTAGACAAACAAGGAGAACAATAAGTCCATACCATATCGATGCTAACTCTCTGATGAGAGTTGATCAGATAAATCTACTTGAAATTCAGAAAAAGCTATATCTACATTGTAGTCACTATTAGATTCAAACCAATTAAAACTTATAAATTTTTACTGCTTGCACGGAAAAACTTATGCATAGATATGTCTTTCATAGGACCCATAATGCTACTTAACTTGTAGGTAAGATAAGAAACAGTAGGTGAAATCACTCAAATATTCGGTTGTTGTTTCGTTAATTGCAAAGAAATAGTGACTTCCTTATTTTCTGGATAGAGTAGCGTGATTAACAACGTAATGAAAGTAGGTAACAACCTAGTTACCCATTACATTTTGTGATCACGATCACGCTTGTTTTGTCATGACCCCCAGTCAAAAGACATATCTTTGTCAATATAGTGAGTGGTGAAGTACCATGAAATTCCCAACTGAAACAAAACTTGTCTTAACTCAAAATAAGCACTAAATCTTGACAGAACACGGAACATGTTCCTTGGGAGAACAGAAGAGATAATTTAGGTCACTCAGCTGATTAGGAAAGATCCCATCATTTCAATCGTCTCTCAATGTCCCAGAGAGTCTCCCTATCAAATTTCAACTTCCAAGTTTCTTTCCAGTCTAATAGTGGTTGCAATCATGTTTACAAAATTAACTGAGAAGGATCACCTGTATGTAAACAATTATTCAAAAAATAATAGAAAAATTACAAACTTAAAAAAAGATTTTTTTATTTGAAATTATATTTTCCTTTTACTGGTAACTATGATTACAGTACAGAACTACTAAGTTTGACCCCTGATGGACTGATATTTTAAGAGGCAAACAAATGCAATCTTCTCATTAAACATGTATTTTTATTTTTAAGGGCACTCGGTAGACAAAAATTACTCTTAGTTAAACGCAATGTTATAATAAACGCTTGCATACGAGTCTGCAACGCATTGGGACATTTTCATGTGTTTACCTATGAATGGTCAACGTCATTTCTGATGGTCATAATCATCGTTGTGGCCACTTGGGACAATTTTTTTCGTGACGATTTTTTTGTTATGTGCCATATGAAAGACATGAAAATGTCAAAAAAAAAAATAATAATAATAAAATTCCACGATGACTGAAAAAAAATTAGTTTCGGGGATGTAGACGAGATCCAACTATAGCTTCAATCTCGTCCTCATCATTTACATACTGAACTCCATCGTCGAAACTATCGCTTTCCGAACTTGACGAGCTAGTTGACATTTCGATTGATCATAGAATAGGTACTTGAACTACCGTACAGAGACTAAAGTAACTAAAGTATGATTTCGATGAAGAAGAAGGGAGTTGTTTACTCCACTAGATACGAAAAATTGTGAATGCGATCGAGTTCTGACAGTTCCGAAAAAAAGGGGAGTGTCAGAACCGTTCGGAACTGGGTTCACAAAACACTGCGAACGCGGAACTCTGCGTTCCGGAGCTGGGCGTTCTGGCACTGCGAACGACAAAACTCGACTGCGCTTGCCCAGAACCGTTCCGAACTCGCAGAACACACACTGAGAACGAAGCTTCAGACAACCACTCTCATACCTAAGATTGTTGGCCACGCACTGCGCAGTAGTTAACACAATACGGTTAGGTAAATCAAGAGCTTTCCAATGAATGGCGAACGATTTTTGTACGATGACAGATGCCTAAGGATTTTCGTACGCCGATCCATCCCACAAGAAGTAATGATTTATTTTCCGTCCCTTTTGTCCCGTTTAATTATTTGTTCAATAACCCCCTCTATCGCATGGCTAGACATTATAATTTAATAGCAGCTGAGAATGATTGCCTCGATTTATTTTTCAATAGTTTTTCCGTTTTTAAGAACCACACCATTTCTTATTGTTCTAAATTTTCAACCTAGTAAAACTTATTGTATATTGGGCTAACTAGCCCGTAAATAAATAAATAAAATAAAATAAAATAAATAAAGGTCAAGTAAAGGTAATTTTGTCTCATTTTCGGCCGGGTTATGATGGCAAAAACATGTTCCATTTTAAAAGAAGAAAATGTGTAGTATCACTAATAAACGATACGTGCTACCTGCAGTTGATATCTATTGCCTATAATTACCTAGGTATTTAATACACGTAACTCTTCGTAAAATGCCCATTTTCAGGTTAGATATTATATGAAAATTTGATAACATAATTATATTTTATTCTCAACCGCCCGTTGATCGAGTGATGCCAACCCGTTCTACGCTTTATAGCAGGGTTGCCAAGTGGTATGAGAAAAAAACCGGACGCTATAAGTCGAAAAGGCAGATTCAAAAAACTGTTTAAAAAAATATACAGTTGTAAGCTCGATGTATGTAGCACAATAATTGATATGCATATCATTGATAGTTGATATGAATTATTTATCTGATTTGCTAAAATATATTACTAAAAACTAAATATTTTTTCTTAAAATGAAGTCATTTTTGTTCTATGTGATGTTTTAAATACATTTTTGTGTACCGATAATTACAACTTCCGTCAGGTGCCCCTTTATTTACCCCAATTATGATGATGGAAGTATAGGTATGTATCACACATTAAGAAGACTAAAGAATAACCGACAACTATCCACCATTTGGTTGGAAACCACTAAAGGCTTTCAAATTTAACGATTTCAAAATTATAGCCTGATTATATGTTAGAAGAACATATAGAGGTTGATAATGCTCGTTTCTGAGATTGTACCTACCTAACTAAATGATAAACAGCTGGAAATGATTAATTTTTAGTTTTATTGGTTCATTGAGACTCAAAGTCACGAAGAATGGAGTGAGAGTAAATACTGCGATAAATAAAGTGAAGTAAACAATACTAATGGTATTTAAAAACTTTTATAAAATCATATTTATGTAGGTTACATACCTACTAGAATGGCAGAAAACGTTCGAATCAACAAATAGCCGATAACTTGAAATTTTAGCAACAAAAATCACGATATTAAGTCCAGATTGAAGATTATTCACCTCCGTCCATAACTGAAGGAGGGAATAAACAAGTAATGCTAACATCTGAACAAGTAAGGCTAACGGGAGGGATCGAGAGTTTCTTCGTATGAAATAATGTGACAGGAGTACAAATGTTTATGATAATGGACGTTTAGATAGCTTTCTATGGTCGGTTTCCAAAAGATAACTAATTAGTCCTCAAGAAGTCACGGCTGAGTTCGTAGAATAGCAATCTAGGATAGGATCCACAACTGGGAATTCGCCGCTCTTCCTAGAAAAACCGGACATTCGGTTTTCAGAGTGATTTCCGACCGGACAGCTTGTTAAAAACCGGATTGTCCGGGCTATTTCATATAACAATTTCCATGTTCAAAATTGTTAATACATATGTATATAACATGTTGACAAATTGCAGCAGCTTTTATTGACTAGAAAATTCTTTAAAAACTGGTTGATTTTCTATATCCATAATATCCTCATATATCGATAGTAGTGAAAACTGCAAAATCGAAATTTTACTCTTCGGTATTCACCTCTAACGTTACTGTTGTTTAATTTAGGTAATTGTAATGAAAAACCTTTAGTTTATCACATATTTATTAAAATACAAAGCTTTTCGGCTAAATTTTAGCCATCTTCAGGCATACACAACAAACTATAACACGGGAGAAAAGCTACTAACTAGAAACCTCCATACAAACACAACCTTGCATCGCCAGTAGTACCAACCTTGAACAAATATGTTTCCCTACGAATGTTGTATGTCTGAAATTAATGATTAATTACAAAATTGCTGTAGTGTTACATGAATATGCAAGAAAACAAATTAGGGTCAGGGGGGTAAGTGCGTTTTGGGGGCAAGAGCGTCTCTTCGTTTTATTTCGCTATGAGACCACTCTATTTTAATAAGTTTCTTAGCAAATGATAGAACAGGTGTTAATTATTATCACCTGATAAAAATTTTAACCTCCTCAGCGAACAAAATAAGCGTAATTGGAACCATTTTCCGCGAAGCCTTCGTCCGATATCAGAGTGTGAGGGAGGTACAGTTTTTAATGGTTTTCTTGTCTAAAAACCCTTCCTTTCATGTTTATTCCACTGTTTATCTTTCAACCTTTTGTCTCAGCATGAACTGGGCCCTTGATAACTTCAAGGCTATCAAAATTTCTGCAGTAAATCAATAAAACGTTCTTGCCCCTCTTTCTTTGACAGTGGGGCAAGTGCGTTTCATTAAAAATCGCATGAAATTACCAGGAAAAATAAGAAAATCAAGGTCTTGAAGCCTAGTTTCCATTCAGAACCTCTTCCTCAACAACCACCACGCACAACCACATGCTTCTCCCAAACCTCGGACCAGACACTAGGTACACAACATGACCCGCTGTGCGCGCCCCTGCCGACCAGAATTTGAACTAGCGTCAACTGTTAATGGAAATAAGCTCCCTTATGGGTGGCTATGCTCTGTGTATATTCAATAATTGCTAGAGTCCTCCTGGTGGAGTAGATATCACAACACACTTTTAAGTTGAATCCCATGTACGGGCCAATATTTTTCTGCATTCGAATCCAACCTCCGAAACATATTTTTTAACGTCATAATTATAAATGTCATCAATGTCAAATCATACTTAAAACGTCATTTTGATATATTTCTCCAACTAATCTGAATTTGTACTAAAGTGTTTAACTACTTGATGTTATGTAATTTTGAGATGCGAGCTAGCGAGCATCCAGACTACCAAACTACACAACTCATTCCAATCTATTTTTCTAACAACTGTATATTTTAGCAGTGGACATAGATTAATAAAAATTGAGGAACCATTTCATTCAACGTAACCTATTCGTGAAAAGAGTATGGGGAATGTAGTTACAATTCAGCTCGCTAGGGGCGCGCACAGCGGGACATGTTGTGTACCCAACGTCAAGTAAACCTCGGTCCTATCTAATTCTGCAAAACTCTGGAGCCTTCAAATTCTCTCTCATGCAAACCTCATTCCCCAGTTGACAGCGAATCAGAAGACAGCCAACAAGTGGATGAGTTTATTGACCATTTTATCAACTCAGGAATTCATGTTGTGTTGCTGAAAATGATCTATTTCGCGGCGTTTTATTTTTCATTAATAATTCATTTCAAATTATACCTAACATCTACCTACATTGGTTCATTTTATTTTTATTATTTTTCGGGTAGAAAGTTGAAAACGCACTTGCCCCACTATACGAACGCATTTCTATATCCACACATTTTTCGACGTAGAAAGGTCTGGGGAGTGTAATAAAATTGTAGTCATTATTCAACTTGTAGTTTGAGGGAAATAGTAGCATCACTAAGGGGCCGTTTATCAATCACAGATAAAGCCCAGGCAAACTCTAGGTAACTAGCTGCCTCGGATAACTTCTCGTTGGCTGTTTATCAACTCACATTTACCTGCGAGATACCGCTATCTGCTTGGTATCCTTACCTGAGACTCATCTCCCTCAGTAACGTTTTGTAGAGAAGTTATAACGTGTAGTACTATCGTACTATGGCAGCATTGTTAGTACCGTGGATGTATCAAATTTCGCAATTTAGGCTTGAAAATGAGAACTGACCTCTAAAAACAATGCATCACTAATAGTTTACATCAGAAGAACGAATGTATCTTGAAAAAATAAGTTCTGAGCCTTCGCCTTTTACTGAAAACTAGAAGCTGAAAGTCGCCCTTCTACTGAGATTCACCATTCTATCGGTGTGTAACGATAGTTAGTGCAAAACATAATATCGATATATTTGTCTTCGACAGTCATCCCTACTATATTCAAGATAAAGAGTGAAATCAGAAGCGGTAACCATTTAGACTTACAACTCTCCAAAAGTAATGATAAAATCATATCAAATAATGATATGATATATACTTTTATAATAATATAAAGTCATATTACATTGTCATAATGTACAACGAAGTTGACTTGATTGATTCCGATTTTTCGGATTAGGAAATCGTAGAATACAAACGAAGACATTATACGGTTCGTCCACGTCCCGATTATTTTAACTTACTCGATGATGTCGATTTTCAAACCCGTTTCCGACTACAGAAAGAAACGACGATGTTTGTGCTCAAGTTGATTGAAGGGAAATTAGAATCCCGCAGTGATAGAAAAAACTATTCCATATCGCCGATCACAAAACTTCTCCTCAGGCGCGGATCCAAGGGGGGGGGGGGGGGGGGGGGGGGGGGGGGTCATGGGGGGGGTCTCACAGGGGTCATGACCCCCCCCCCCCCCCAGAATCAGCCTGCATTTCGAAAAGCAGAGCTGAACGGCAACGAATTGTTCACAAACCCACTAACAAAAAACAAAAAACAAAAAATCAAACGACCAAAACTAACCCAATTTTTGTAAAATCAAAAACCAGAAACAAACCAAACGACCAAAGTTAACTTACCATATTGCTAACTAAAAACATTGGAAACAAACTATAACAATAATAACGACTAATCTTTTAATAGAATACTGATTTTTTCATGTATTTGGTTTGTAGCAACACTTGTGATTTGTTTACATTTGTAAAAGTTCAACTGGGATGATCATTTTTAACACAAAGTCTAATTTTCTATTTTGTTTCGCAAATCTGTTGATTATCGCATCGATTTCTAATTCGATCTCGCGATGAGCGTATAACAATGCAAGCCCAGTGAGTCTGTCTTCTGCCATAGTTTATCTCAGCCAAGTTTTGAGACGACGGAGAGTTGAAAAACTCCTTTCTGCAGTGGCTGCGGTCACAGGAAGCGTATGTAAAATACCAAGTAGTTTCCAAATGGATGGATAAATTTTCTTCATCACACGCAGCACAAACGAGAGAAAGCGAATCGGGGAGTTCACCGCCGTTTTCAACAATCCGATTCCATTTGGCTACCCACAATTTGAATTCTGCATGCCCGGACTCCCGAAACAGAAGTTTGCAGAAGCTTCTGGTACGTTTCTGCTGCATGACGAACGTCTTCAATGTCCTCCACTGTGTATGAAGTCCGAGGCAGAAACACTCTCAACCGAAAAAGGTTTATCACGTCTACGGAGAGTCTTTCGTTGAAGTCTGTCACAACGTTGTCCAATAGAGGAATGAAAATCCCTCTCCTGAAATACTCCTCCGGGGTTTTGATTTTGTTGATGATTATCTCGATGTTTTTGGCGAGAAACAACACGAGGTATTTTCATCTCCACTGTTCAACCTAATTTATGCTGTTCTCAGTACAGAAGAAGTTACGACAGGTCAGGCTTATGCTAGAGATGTTAAGAGCCCACCTCCTTGCTCATCGAGCTCTGGCCTCGTTAATATTGAAGACTATTCAGTTTTCGCATTTATTTTGATCTGAAATAGAACAAGTGTTGTATGGCAGGTGGTGGTTGTGGGATCGATCAGATATTCTGAATCGATTAAGAATTCAGCATATAATTAAAAACGTGAATGTAAAAGGAAATTCTAACTCAGAAGTTCAACTCCCGTTCTCTTTTACTTTCCTGCCAAATTCAGTAAAAACGATCTTGAATTCACTGAGATCAACAATCGATTGTTGTGGTTTCAATGTTTTGATTTGCAAACTCTGAAGTTAGCTACGCTGCCATAAAAGGCGCCACTTTGTTTGAAAACACATTAGGACACTTTTTAAGAAGAAAATTGAAAATAAATATCAGCTAAATAATTAATAAATATTAAAAAAATATTTTTTTTTACATAAACAATGAATTTTATAAATAATTACAATTAGTTTTTAAGTAGACAAATTGGACGAGTTTAGGCATAAGGTTATTCTGGTTTTGTCAGTCTGTAAGAACATTCGGTTTGTATTGTTCGTTTGGTTTATTTTGTTAATTTCTGTTATTTTTTTTATTGTTCTACCCTGTGACCCCCTCCGGAAAAAATATTTCTGGATCCGCCCCTGCTTCT